>CM066167.1:19940000-20432500 GCA_033629205.1 Lithocarpus polystachyus
TGCAAATGAATCTGTG
The DNA here is from genome assembly GCA_033629205.1 of Lithocarpus polystachyus. Taxonomy (NCBI): domain Eukaryota; kingdom Viridiplantae; phylum Streptophyta; class Magnoliopsida; order Fagales; family Fagaceae; genus Lithocarpus; species Lithocarpus polystachyus. Next base: position 19,940,017 of record CM066167.1, read on the forward strand.
ATGGGAGTTGGGACCAAACCACATTAGGTAAGTTGTAATATATGATAGGGATAAAACTCCCACTAGACGTCGGGACCCTGTGCGTGGTGACGGTGCAAGGTATGATGACGGACGCTAGACCCTGACGACACGACCCTTAAACGGGGTGACGGTAGAGACCGTCGACGGCCTCGAGGCATAGGGCGCCAAAGCCTATCTTGCGATGTGCGCTTCCCTGAGAAAATGAGTCTTGTCGCGTACGCTATTATTTGGACAGATATCTTGTGAAGTACGATTGCTCCACAAGAGGGGTGTCTTGCCCAACACACTTGATTGTCCCAGGAGTATCTTGCGTTCCACGCTACTTAAGGGCAATTCCGGTAAAGTGATATCTTCTCCAGCACACCTTGGCCAAGGGCCACTACTACTACTACTATAAATACTTCCACGCCCTCAAAAAAACGAGGTACGCATACTTCTACCCCAAACTCTGACACTCTAGAGTTGTGAGCAATACTAACTTAACCATTGAAGGGTCGTTGGCCGGTACCACACCGGTACCTCCCCTCGAGGTTCTTTCTACTTGTGCAGATTCGTCCGAAGTACGTGAAGGCCTCACAGCTTACTGAGTTGATTCTTGGCATCATCAGTTGGGGCCGTCTGTGGGAAGCTCTACGTAGACTGTGTTTCGTGCTTTCCAGACAAAAAGTTGCATGGTACTCACACGTTCAAGGGCAACCACCATGAACGATCAAGGTAATGAACAGCGCACCACGGCACTCGAGAGGCAGGTCCAAACTCTGGCAGCCGCGGTAGAACGCCTTAGAAAATGTAACAACGACTTGGAAGAACAGCTACAACGGAGGAACGCAACGCTTGACAACCAAGGAGGGAACCAGGAGGAAAACAGTGCCGAGGAGAGGAACCATGGAGGCCCTGAGGGAAGCAATGCCTTGAGCCGACCCGAAGGATAGGAGACGAAACATCCGTCGACCGATGGCTATGTCCCGTCCAACATGGTCGCGAAAATGAAAATAATGAGGGAGCGCATGGATCTCATGATGAACGCCCTCAAAGGACGGGTATCCAACGACCTCGACGACCTCGTCCAAAGCATGGATTCCCCCTTTACCACACCGGTCATCTTGTTCCCTACACCGCCAAAGTTCCGCATGCCCTAAATAGAAAGCTACGATGGGTCGAAGGATCCACTAGACCACTTGGAGTCCTTCAAGACATTGATGCACTTGCACGGCGTACCAGACCAAATTATGTGCCGAGCCTTTCCGGCGACGCTCAAGGGCTCCGCAAGAACCTAGTTCGGCAGGCTGACGCCCGGCTCTATCGGTACCTTCAGAGAGCTGAGAGCTCAGTTCGCTACGCACTTCATCGGGGGACACAGGTACAAAAATCCACCGCGTGCCTGATAAACATTAGGCAACGGGAGGATGAGACGCTCAGATCCTACATAGCCCGCTTCAACACAAAAGCACTTTCAATCGATGAAACAGACGATAAGATACAGGTCACCGCATTCACCAACGGGCTAAGGAAGGGTAAATTCTTGTTCTCTCTATACAAAAATGACCCGAAGACTATGTCGGATGTATTTTACAGGGCAACAAAGTACATGAATGCGGAAGATGCATTATTGGCCCGGGAAGAGAAGCCTCCCAAGAAAAGGGAGAGACAGAAGGACGCACGACAAGATAAGAGGCGAAAGGCGCCTCGGACAGAAGATGGCCGAGACAATAGACGCCCAAAGCCCCCTACCGAGAAATTCACAAGTTTCACCCCATTAACGACTCCGATTGATCAAGTCCTGATGCAGATCAAGGACGACGAGTCCCAGACGTTTCCGGGAAAGCTGGAGGGGAACCCAGACAGACGTCCTAAAGACAAATATTGCCGCTTCCATCAAGACCACGGCCACGACACCGCCGACTGTTACGATTTAAAGCAGCAGATTGAAGTCCTGATTAGGCAAGGGAAGTTGCAGAGGTTCGTTAGCCGAGAAAGAACAGAAGCACCTCGACAGGAGCAAGTTCCCCGTCGGGACAATGAGTGTTTCAGACCACCTATAGGGGACATAAGGATGATCGTTGGGAGTACACCAGCCGGCGGTTCAACAAAGAAGGCTCTGAAATCCTACCTCAGAGCAGTTCAGAATGTTCAGGCTACGAGTTTTGTCCAGAAGAAGCCACGAATTAACAGCCCCACTATGGAGTTCACAGAAGAAGACGCCCAGCACCTTCATCATCCACACGATGACGCCCTTGTCGTCAACATCCAGATAGGAGACTATAACACATACCGGGTCTTAATCTACAACGGAAGCTCCGCGGATATTCTTTACTATCCGGCGTTCCAACAGATGCGGATCGACAAAGAACGCTTGGTCCCTACCAAGGCCCCGCTCACCAGATTCGGGGGAACGAGAGTATACCCCCTCGGTTCGATTACATTTCCTGTCATTGTCGGGGAATACCCTCGGCAGGTCACTAGGGACATTACCTTCCTCGTCGTTGATTGCTCCTCTGCCTATAATGCAATCGTAGGACGACCCACTCTCAACGCCTGGAAGGCTGCAACCTCGACCTATGCCTTAAAGGTCAAGTTCCCTACCGAGCACGGGGTAGGGGAGTTATGGGAAGACCAGGTGGCCTCGCGAGAATGCTACGTCGCGATGGTAGAAATGAATAGCCAGCTACAAACAATGAACATAGAGCAGAGAGCGGGAGCTGAACCTTTGGAGGAGCTCGAAGAAATAGTACTCGACGAGTCCAGGCCTGACAGGACCATCAGGGTCGGTGCTCTCAACAGCCCTGCGGCTCGCCAGGCGCTCGTGGCTTTCTTCAAGGAAAATCAAGATGTGTTTGCCTAGAGTCATGAGGACATGCCGGGAATTGACCCGTCAGTCATGGTACACAGGCTGAACGTGTCACCCACCTACCGGCCCATACGACAGAAGAAGAGGATGTTCGCCCTAGAGCGAGACTAAGCGATAGCAAAGGAAGTCGGCAAGTTGCGAGAAGCAGGCTTCATCCGGGAAGTATACTACCCCGACTGGTTGGCCAATGTGGTGATGGTTAAGAAAGCTAGCGGGAAGTGGCGGATATGTGTAGACTTCACGGACCTGAATAAGGCGTGCCCCAAAGACAGCTACCCCCTCCCTCGAGTCGACACACTAGTAGACTCTACGGCCTGGCACCAGCTTCTGAGCTTTATGGACGCCTTCTCAGGGTACAACCAGATTCGGATGGACGAGGCAGATCAAGAGAAGACCTCGTTCGTCACCAGCCAGGGACTTTTCTGCTATAAGGTGATGCCGTTCGGACTGAAGAATGCGAGCGCCACTTATCAAAGACTCATGAACAAGATGTTCGTCAACCAGATAGGAAGGAATGTTCATGTATACGTCGACGACATGCTAGTGAAAAGCCGAAGGAAGAAGGACCATTTGAGGGATCTCGAAGAAACATTTGGCACCCTCCGCTCCTATGACATGAAACTCAACCCGTCAAAATGTGCGTTCGGAGTGACTGCAGGAAAATTCCTCGGCTTCATGGTGTCCCAGAGAGGCATCGAGGCCAACCCGAACAAGATCCGAGCTATAATGGAGATGCCCCCCCCGGGGGAAGAATGCAAAAGAGGTACAAAGCTTAAACGAAAAAGTGGCCGCCCTAAACACATTCGTGTCAAGAGCAACGGACAAGTGCCTTCCATTCTTCTGCATGCTAAAGAAAACCTTCGAGTGGACAGATGAATGCCAAAAGGCGTTCGAAGAACTGAAGGCCTACCTCTCCTCACCTCCATTGCTGAGCCCTTCGCAGCCAGGGGAGGAACTCTTCCTCTACTTAGCTGTCTCCCCAGCGGCCGTTAGCACGGCCTTGATCAGAGAGGAAGACGGGGTCCAGAAGCCGTGTACTACACCAGCCGAGCATTTCAGGGAGCAGAAGAAAGGTATCCGCCCATGGAGAAACTCGCCTTCGCCTTGATTACTGTGGCACGAAAGCTCAAGCTGTACTTCCAAGCCCATACGATAGTCGTTTTAACCAACAAGCCCCTGCGGCGGGCGATGCACAATCCCGAAGCCGCTGGTCGCCTGGCCTTATAGGCAATAGAGTTAACTGAGTTCGACATTCGATACAACCCACGCACCGCCATCAAGGGGCAGGCAGTTGCAGACTTCATAGCCGAGTTCACCAGCGGAGATGACCAGGGGGCAAGCGACGGCCCTACATAGAGTGTACATACAGATGGATTGTCAACTAGACAGGCCGGTGGAGTAGGTGTCGTACTTCACTCCTCTGAGGGAGATCAAATCGAATGCATGATCCGCCTGGACTTCCACACCACCAACAACGAAGCAGAGTACGAAGCTTTGATAACTGGGTTGGACCTCGCCAAAGCAGCAGGAGCGCTCGGGTCGTAATCTCCTGCAATTCCCAGGTCGTCGTCAACCAAGTAAATGGAGACTACGAGTGCAGAGGCGATAAAATGAAGAAATATCTCCATCAAGCGAAGAGAAGGGTGGACAAACTAAAGGCAGAGATAGTCTAGGTCCCCAGAGAAGAAAATGAGCAAGCCGACGGCCTTGCCAAAGCCGCTTCATCGGGACAGGGGACTGCCACTGACGGTGTGCTCTCTTTTGTGCAGGTTTCTCCGCTAATAGACTCTGTCGATATGCAGGAAATAGGCTCCGAAAGTAATTGGACCACGCCCTTAATTTCCTACCTGAAAGATGGCGTCCTGCCAGACGAAAGAGAAGCCGCTAGAAGGCTAAAGGTCCGAGCGGCAAGGTTCGTATTGATAAAGGACGTCCTGTACAAAAGGGGTTTCTCTCGCCCATACCTAAGGTGCTTGGGTTCCGAAGAAGCAGACTATGTCATGAGGGAAGTACACGAAGGAATATGTGGGAATCATTCGGGGTCGCGGTCACTGGCTCATAAGCTGATTCGGGCAGGATACTACTAGCCGATAATGCAAAAAGACACGCAGGCTTATGTCAAAGCCTGCGAAAAGTGCCAGAGGTTCAGCAACATCATCAGACAGCCGTCCGAAGAGCTGACCCTAATCGCGGCCCCGTGGCCGTTCGCTCAATGGGGACTAGACATCATGGGCCCATTCCCAACAGCTATGCGACAGCTAATGTTCCTAGTGATAAGCATAGACTACTTCACGAAATGGGTAGAAGCTGAAGCATTGGCTACTATTACAGAGAAAAACATACGGAGTTTTGACTGAAGGTGCATCATATGTAGATTCGGAATTTCCAGAGTCCTGGTCTCGAACAACGGGAAGCAATTCGACAACGACCCCTTCCGAGAGTTTTGCACGCAACTGGAAATAAAAAATCATTACTCTTCCCCCGCCTACCCCCAAGCCAACGGTCAAGTAGAAGTGACGAACCGATCCTTGCTTAAGATCATCAAGACTCGACTCGAGGGGGCAAAGGGGATGTGGCCCGAAGAACTGCCAAGCGTATTATGGGATTACAGGATGACAGTAAGGACCCCTACAGGAGAAACACCGTTTCGGCTAACCTACGGAAGCGAGGCAGTCATCCCTGCCGAAGTAGGGCTCACAAGCTACAGGGTGAACACCCACGATGAAGGCAGGAACAACGAGGCCTTGCACCTACAGGTCGACCTGATCGACGAAAACAGAGCAGTAGTAGAGCAAAGGCTCGCCCGGTACCAAGATCGCAAGACTAAACGCTACAACTCCCGAGTCAGACACAGGGAATTCCAAGTCGAAGACCTCGTTCTAAGAAAGATCATAGTCGCCACCAGAGACCCCGCCCAAGGAAAGTTCGGCCCCAACTGGGAAGGACCTTACCGGATCACAGCATGGCAAAGGAAGGGTACCTACCATTTGGAAACACTGGAAGGGTAGAAGCTACACCATCCATGGAATGCTGAGCACCTACGAAAGTACTACCAGTAAGAAAGAATGGCAACCCCCTACTTGTAACCTGCTTTAATGTATTTTTGGAACTCAAAGGGCATGTTTTCCCCCTTCTTAAAAAATTATGCAAGACACAGGTTTATCCAAAGTTTCTTCTATATTTTGTAAAGTTTTGAACATCCAAACATGTGAGGCACCAAAGTCGACGGTATAAGAACCGGCAGCCCAAAGCGACGATGGCCTCAGAATCTACAAGGCATAAAAGCGTCTAGCATAAAAGCTGACGGCTTAGAAGCCAACAATCTAACAAGAACCTACAAGGCATAAAAGCGTCAAGCATAAAAGCTGATGGCTTAGAAGCCAATAAGCCAACAAGGCATAAAAGCGTCGAGCATAAAAGCTGACGGCTTAGAAGCCAACAAGCCATAAAAGCGTCAAGCATAAAAGCTGACGGCTTAGAAGCCAACAAGAATCTATAAGGCATAAAAGTGTCAAGCATAAAAGCTGACGGCTTAGAAGCCAACAATCTAAAAAGAATCTACAAAGCATAAAACTGGTCAAGCATAAAAGCTGACGGTTCAAAAGACGACGGCATATACAAGGCAACGACCTAAAAGCCACAATATTATCCTAAGTAAAATGCCAAAAAAGCCTAAGCCTAAAAGACGACAGCATTCAAAGGGCGACGGCCTAAAAGCAACAACAATGTCCTAAAAAGGGAAACGGCAAAAAGCCTAAGTCTAAAGGATAACAGTGTAAAAAGGCGACGGTCCAAAACCACGACGTTATCCTAAAAATGGTAAAAGCCAAAAAGAGCCAAAGTCTGAAAGACGATGGCCTAAAGTCGACGGCTCAAATATAAAAGCCTGGTAACATTGCACATGACGGTCGTGAATTCAACACAAGAAGCATCAAGGATCCACAATCAAGCTACCATGAAGTAAATAAAAGAAGAAAAGGAAACCGTCCACAAAGTTTAAAGTAAAAATAAGAAATACATATACAAGAAAAAGTTTTGAAATGGAAAATACAACATTGTTCGCGACGGTTTATAAATTAAATTTTCTACAAAAATTGTTACAAGGTTACTGGACGGGAGAATCAACGATTTTTACATCAGCTCCATTGTCTTGAACTTGAGCCTGGGCGCCAGTTTCTGCCTCGTCACCCCCTCTCCCGTCACCCTTGAGATTCGGGTCTTCGTCAAAAAGATGGTCCGTACTGTCAGAGGCAGCGGGGAGGACGGACGTCTAAGCTTGGGCCTCGTCGATACTCACATGAGATAGATCAATCTCCGGGTGAGAGGCCTTCACTTGACGGAGGGCATCATCAAAGCCATCCACGAAGGTGCTGCCCAACTCCGTCAGGTAGGCTTCGGAGTCACGGTACTCTTTGATAGCGTCCTCACTAGCCTGACGAAGTTGGTCCTTGACGGACAAAATCTTCGTCTTCTTGTCAGCAAGGATCTTCTGCAGCACCCCCGTCTGCTTCTCCAGCTCAGCCCTCTCTTGCTCAGACACGGAAAGCTTCTTCTTAATATTCACCCTCCAGGCCTTGTATTGGAGAAGCTCATCCTCCGTCTCGGCTGCCTTGGCCCGTACTCAGTCCAGAGCCGTCTCCTGATGGACACAACGGTCCATCAGGCCCTTCATCATGACCACGGCCTAGAAAGGAAAAATTTTAGGTCAGACTGGATGGTAAAAAAAAAAAATGATAATGACAGATAGAGGATTTACCTGAGCGAGACTGAAGAGGCCCGTTTCACCCATTGCCTCCATCGCGTGGTTCCCTAAGTCTTCATAGTCCTCAGCCATCATGATGGAAGACAACTTCTCCAAGGCGTACTTGGAATCCTCGTGAAGGAGGACGGGTGACTTCTCAGCATGAGGCACCGGGCTGCCCGTCATCAAGCCTTTCCCCTTGCCGTGCTTGACGGGGACTTTCTTCACCTCTGCCTCGAGGCCGACGACGGTCTCGTGCGTAACCTTCGCCTTTTTTGGCATGACGGTCTCCCTCTTGACCGGGTTTTCTTTTTGGAATGGACTGCTTGGGCGCGCCCGTCCCCCCTGCCTGGGCCTCCTTCTTCTTGGCAGCAACTTGTTGTTTAATGAAAGCTCTCCTTTTTGCTTCGTCCATTTCTGCAAAAGAGGATGGTACATAAGTTGATGACAAAATTGCTAAGTGTGAAACTTAGGTGAACGGACTTACATGTTCGAACTTGTGTCTCGTACTTCAGAGCTTCCACGGACGGTTCGGGTCCGTCACAGTGCCAACAGATGGTTTTTAGGCTTACTAAGTTGGCCCAAGACCTCTCCGCCAACTCAGTCTTTTGGAAGATTTTCTCCAAAAAGCTCCACTGTTCAAGTGACACCTGTGGACGGTCTTGAGCTGAAGAAAGAAGATGGTTAGAAATCAATAGTGCAATTTTTGCAAACAAGAAAGAGAACGGATGAATACCAGACAGGGGTAAGACACCCCATGTTGTGTCGACGGGCATGAACTCGGTCTCACCAGGATGACACATCCACTCATCCCCATCTATGAAAAAGTACCTAGACTTCCAGTCCCTATTGGAATCTGGAGTATCACTCACTAGCCTTAACAAGGGGCTCCTGGCAACAAAACTATACATCCCTCGTGATTTTGTAATCTCTACTGGACGGTAGCAATGGAAGAATTCCTCCACCGTCAACCTTTTCTTCCCTTTGGACATTGATCCGTACAGTACTTCTACCCCAAGGAAGACCTTCCAAGCGTTTGGGGAGACTTAGTTGACGGACAGCCCTAAGTAATGGAGGAGTTGACGGTGCAGCTGAGTTAAGGGAAACCTTAACCCAGCCTTGAGCATTTGCTCATAAACCCCGACACCCCCGACACCGTGGTAGTAACACCTCTCTCCTTGGCAGGGTAGACGGATGGGAATGTTGACGGGTATTTGGTATTTGCTCCTAAGTGTCTTAAAGTGAGACTTTTTGATTGTGGACAAAAAATCGTTCACCGTCCACAGTGAGAGCATGACAAACTTCCTCATCCCGTCAGAGCCTATGACGGATTGAACTTGTGGCTCGGTTTCCCCTAGGCCGTGACTAAGGTTACTCTCCGCCCTATCACTACTTGATGTAGAAGAGCTGGCAGACGAACTGTCTTCACTAGAGGTGTCAGGATCTCTTGGACCTGACGGGTGAACTTCATTGTAGCCCGCTCCGTCGCGGACAAACTACTGGTTACTTGACGCGCTAGACATCTGTCACCTACATGTGACGGAAAGCCCTAAGTTTAACTAGTCTAAAGACATTTGACGGTGACAAAAATGAACGAATCAATAAAAGACTTACCGGTTACGTCTGTTGGTGGAAGATGTAGTCGACGGTTGCGGAAGCGTGACAGGCGTAAAGGTTGACGGATCAAACGCCTTTTTGGCTGGGTGAACGGATGCGCTCTGGTCGCTTGATTTCAGTGAAAAGTGAAAAATGAGGGAAAGGAAGAAAGGCTTATATATGGGGGTAGCACGGAAGGCGAGGGGACGCCTCGTTCTTGGCACACGGACATTAAGTCGACGACACGTGCCCTGCATTAATTACCCCGCATTAATTACTGAATGACAGACTATCTATTCGACCCTCTCATTGCGAATGGGAACTATCATCCCATTACTCTGTCTCCTGTGTGTTCACGGACTGATGGGCTGAGGGGGCACCTGATAGGGATAAAACTCCCACTAGACGTTGGGACCCTATGCGTGGTGACGGTGCGAGGTATGATAACGGACGCTAGACCCTGACGACACGACCCTTAAACGGGGTGACGGTAGAGACCGTCGACGGCCTCGAGGCATGGGGCGCCAAAGCCTATCTTGCGATGTACGCTTTCCTGAGAAAATGAGTCTTGTCGCGTACGCTATTATTTGGACAGATATCTTGTGGAGTATGATTGCTCCACAAGAGGGGTGTCTTGTCCAACACACTTGATTGTCCCAGGAGTATCTTGCGCTCCACGCTACTCAGGGGCAATTCCGGTAAAGTGGTATCTTCTCCAGCACGCCTTGGCCAAGGGCCACTACTACTACTACTATAAATACTTCCACGCCCTCAAAAAAATGAGGTACACATACTTCTACCCCAAACTCTGGCACTCTAAAGTTGTGAGCAATACTAACTTAACCATCGGAGGGTCGTTGGCCGGTACCACACCAGTATCTCCCCTCGAGGTTCTTTCTACTTGTGCAGGTTCGTCCGAAGTACATGAAGGCCTCGCAGCTTACTGAGTTGATTCTTGGCATCATCAATATATATTCACTTTCTTTTTAATTATGAAATAATAGGAGCCCAGTAAGTAACTTAATCCATATTTGATAATTTTAAGAAGAATACATGTAGTATAATTTAAGCGTCCCTCCTAAGTAATCCACCAAATCAATCTAACCAGTGAGCAATATTAGGAACCTAATTTTTTTTTTCTTTCACAATATGCTTAAATGTATATTATGATTATTATGTTCATATAGATCTATCGTTGACAATGTACTACCCATCAGTTATATGAAAATATTAAACTAAATTGCAATTTATACCCTTAAAGTTTGAAATCATTTTAATTTTCCTTTCAAATTTTCAAATTTTGGATATGTACTCATAACATTTCGTAGCATTTAGAAAAAAAAAAAAAAAAAGTTCTTCTGTCAATATACATTGATGAGCATGCCATTAAATGTCACTTAAACTTGCCACGTGTTAGTTTTTTTTTTGTGAGAATCCAGACTAAACTTTGATTAAAAAGAGTTGGCTAAATCAGCCTGAAGTACAACTGAAAATTGTGGTGGAATATCATCCATCCACACTAAAAAATCCGAAATATCAAAAGCATGTCTTGCTAAACAATGAGCAACAAAATTACATTCTTTCTTTATATGGGAGTAAAGCAATTGATCGAAATTTCCTGCACTAAACTTAACGTCATTAATCATCAATTCAAACAGAGCTAAGGAACTATGGTCACTTGATAATGCTTTCATGATTGTGAGGGAGTCACCTTCCAACACAGCTTTGGTAATGCCAATCTCTGCTGCGAAAGACACCGCCTTAGCTGCTGCTAGAGCCGCAACTTCATTGCTATTGTAAGCTTGAGATAAACATTGGGAACAAGAAGCAATAACCTGACCCAAGTTGTTTCTAATTACCACACAGATGCCTGCTGCATTAACACTAGAAAAAACAGCTCCGTCGAAATTAATTTTCTTTACATCCGTCGGAGGAGGTTGCCATCTAGTTCTGTGATTGACCCGCCTTCCCATCATTGGTGTTGCAGATGGTTGACTAGCTATGAAGTCAGCAAGTTTCTCTGTTGAAATTTGGAAAATTTGGTGGGGTGGAGCAGCAACATGGTTGAGGCGAGCTTTATTACGTTGATTCCATATTGTTAAACGTATAAAGTGTGAGAGAAAGACTGAAAGTCTGTATATTGATGTGTATAACAATGTACAATAAAGAGCCTTATATAGGCTAGGTATATGTGCAGTACAAGCGATAAGAGTAAACTACAAGTACAATATACTTGGCTAAGCCCAATGGGCTAATCTAGCCTAAGCTATACACTAACACCCCCCCCCCCCCCCACAAACTCGAGGTGGCAAGGAGGAAGCCAACTGGAGTTTGGATATAAGATCTCGAAGACGACCAGGCAGGTGAGTCTTGGTGAAGATATCAGTAGGCTGGTCAGCAGAGGAGATGGAGAACAACTTGAGATTGCCTTTCTTAAGATGCTGGCGAGTGATATGGCAGTCGATCTCAATGTGCTTGGTGCGTTCATGAAAGACATCATTGTGAGCAATGTAGATAACACTACGATTGTCACAATAGAGAGGAGTGGCAGTGGGCTGTGGAGCATCCATGTCAGCCAAGAGCCAGCGAAGCCAGACAAGCTCGCAAGTGGTGTCGGCAAGAGCACGATACTCAGCCTCAGTACTGGAACGGGAAACCACATCCTGCTTCTTGCTACGCCACGAGACAAGAGAAGTACCCAGCAGGAAACAGAAACCTGTGATAGAGCATCGATCAGTCGGATCACCTGCCCAGTCTGCATCTGAATAAGCATGAAATTCGAGAGAAGACCGAGAGGAGTAGTGGAGACCATGATAAAGTGTGCCTTTAACGTATCGGAGAATCCGAAGAACAGCAGCATAGTGGACAGAACGAGGGGCATCCATGAACTTACTAACCATACCCACGGCATGTGAAATATCTGGACGAGTAATAGTGAGATAGATCAGACTACCAACCAACTGTCGATAGCGAGTAGCATCAGATAAAGGTTCACCATCTAAGGGTGTGAGCTTGGCATTGTATTCCAAGGGAGTGGAAACAATCTTGTTGTCGGTGATACCAGCTTTAGAGAGAAGATCAGAAGCATATTTTGCTTGAGAAATATAGTATCCATCAGAGGATGAGGTAACCTCAAGCCCAAGAAAGTAGCTGAGAGTGCCCAGATCTTTCATCTCAAAATGCTGACTAAGGAAGTGCTGAAGAGAGCGGATACCTGCAGAATCATCTCCAGTAATAATCATATCATCAACATAAAGAAGAATAAGAGTGATACCAGCAGAGGATCTTCGGACAAAGAGGGCAGTGTCATGAGGACTCGAAGTGAAACCCTGCTGAGCAACAACGGAGCTAAACTTTTCAAACCAAGCTCGAGGAGCCTGCTTAAGGCCATAAAGAGCACGGCGAAGGCGACAAACTTGACTACCTGAGTGTGGATAGCCAGGGGGTGGTTGCATGTACACTTCTTCTTGGAGGTCTTCATTGAGGAAAGCATTCTTCACATCCATTTGATAAAGAGGCCAACGACGAACAGCAGCCACAGCAATGAGACATCTGACAGATGTAAGGCGAGCAACAGGAGCAAATGTTTCCTCATAGTCAATGCCATACTCCTGAGTAAAGCCCTTGGCAACAAGGCGAGCCTTGTATCATTCAACAGATCCATCAGCCTTGGTCTTGATCTTGTAAACCCACCTACAACCTACTACAGACTGACCAGGAGGCAAATCAACCAAATCCCAAGTATGATTTTTATGAAGGGCATCTAGTTCTTCGTTTATAGCTTGCTGCCAAAGAGGGTCAGTATGGGCCTCACGATAGGTGTGAGGTTCATAGAGAGTAGCAAGGGCAAAAGAGCAGTGATAATCAGTGAGATAATGGGGAGGAATGCTTACCCGAGTGGATCGACGCAGTTCAGGACCAACAGGAGACTCAGAAGAGGGTGGTGCCACAGGATCCAAGTCAGGCGGGTCAGAAGCCGGGGACAGAACCGGAGATGAGTCGTCTGGAGAGGCAGCCGATGTCGAAGAATCCTCCACAAGTTCAGGATAGAGAGGGAGGAAAAGATCAGTAAAAATGGGTGACTTTGAGGAAGAGGATGCAGGAAACTGCTGAAGACTCGTGAAAGGACGATGTTCCCAGAACTCAACATGACGGGAGACACGAAGGCGACGAGAAATGGGATCATAACAGCGAAACCCCTTTTGAGATACACCATAACCAAGGAAACAACAGAGACGAGCACGAGGCTGGAGCTTTGTTCGTTCATGAGGAGGAAGAGAAACAAAGCAAGCACAACCAAAAACTCGAAGAGAGGAGTAGTCAGGAGTTTGACCATAGAGAAGCTCGAATGGTGATTTGTTGTGTGTGGTTGGTGAAGGAATACGATTAATGGTGTACACAGCAGTGAGAGCTGCCTCACCCCAAAAGCGCTCGGGAAGAGAGGCAAAAATGAGAAGGGTACGGACAACATCAAGAATGTGATGGTGTTTTCGTTCTGCACTACCATTTTGTTGAGAGGTGTAAGGACAAGACTATTGAGGAAGGGTACCATGACTGTCTAAAAAGGATAGGAAAGATTTATCATTATATTCTTGAGCATTATCTGACCGAAAAACTTTGATAGTACGATTGAACTGTGTTTCAACCATTTTATGAAATGTTTGGTAAATAGACACAAGTTCAGACCTATGGTGAAGCAGATAAATCCAAGTATAACGAGAGAAATCATCCACAAATATGACAAAATATCTAGACCCCCCCTCAGTGGGAACCAGTGCAGGACCCCAAATATCAGAATGTATAAGATCAAAAGGTGCAGAAGAAAATGAGTCACTATTATTAAAGGGCAATTTTGTTTGTTTGCCAAAATGACAGGAAGTACAATCAAATTTTTGAAACTGAACTGAACCTAAATGACCTTGAGAAGCTAACAACTGGAGACGAGATAAGGATGGATGACCAAGACGAGCATGCCATAGATCAGGTGTGGCAGTGGTAGCAGCTGCAGAAATAACTTGTGAAGGAATCTTCAAGTTATGAACCTCAAACATACGACCAACCTTACGGCCTGTCCCAAGCACTTGACCCGTCCGGGGATCCTGCACATCCACACCATGATTAGTAAATAGAAAATCTATGCCTAATTCACAAAGTTGACCAACAGAAAGCAAATTGAGGGATAACTTTGGGATATGAAAAGTGTCACTAAGGGATAAATAAGGAGAAGAGATTGTTCCTTTATGACTAACAGGCATAGGAGTTCCATCAGCAGTGTAAATGGTGATAGGGTGTTCTAAGGGTGCCTTATCAGAAAATTGGGATTCATCAGGAGTCATATGATTACAACATGCAGTATCAAAAAACCAAGGTTGTTTACCTGAGGTGACAGAAAGGGCAGTGGAAGTTCGGGATAAAACCTGTTGAACTATTGCCTCAATATCAGCCGTAGTAGGTGAGGAAGCCAAAGATGGACCTGTAGGAACTGATGAATCTGAAGGACATACAGCAGCTGCCCGAGGAAGAGAAGCTTTATTCTGCTCTTGCATGAATTTCTGCAGTTTGCGACAAACTGAGATGTCATGGCCTTTGGCACGGCAAAACTCGCAGCGAGTACCTTTGGAAGACTGAGAGGTGGGACGCCCAGAGTTTATTCGTGGAGGAGCAGTGAATGCAGCAATGGGAGGCTGTGGAGATGGTGTAGCCAATACATGATCAGATGATGACATGTGATGAGTAGGCCGACGGTTCTCCTCAGAAATGAGCTCCTTGACTGCAGCATCAAGAGAAGGAGTAGGAGACCGGCTAAGCAGAGAAGCCCTAGTAGGCTCAAAATCCTCACGTAAACCCATCATGAAGTGCATAAATTTACGACGATCCCGATATTTGACAAAAAGCTCAATGTCCTTGGAACACACTAGTGGAGGATCTGCAGCAGAGAGTTGTTCCCACATAGTAGAAGTCTGAGAATAAAAATCAGATATAGACTGACCTAGTTCTTGTCTCATTTGATAAAGCTTTGATTCGATGTGGAACTCCAAGCTTGAATCATTAGTGTAATTATAGCGATCAGCCAGAAATTTCCAAGCAGCCTCAGCAGTCTCAAGACGAGGAAGAAGATTATGAATGGAAGGGATAGAGGTATTGATAAACCAAGACAAGATCTTACTTTGAATGCTCTCCCATTCCTCTAGGCGTTCTTCATAATCATCTACTGTAACAACAGTCTTGGAGGCATCTTCAGTAGCTGTGGCTTTCGACTGAGGTTTTGGTACTGGCTTAGGAATTGAACCAGTCACATATCTCCATAGTTTACGACCCTTGAGAAAGACAGTCATATTCTGAGACTATGCATGATAGTTAGTAGGACCATCCAACATAATGGTGATAAGACGTATGATATCTCGGTCACTTTGTTGAGCCATAATGAAGAAAATGACCAAAAAGTGAAATTTAGAGACCTCAAATGAAGAAACGGAGCTCAAAATCGGAATCTACGCGAAAAACTGAGCAAGATAGGCTCTGTTGAAAAATTTTTGACTTTGGTCAAAGTCAAAGTCAACGGTCAACAGTAGTGGTCAACGGTTAAAGTCAACGGCTGACGTGTGCTGACGTAGCGGATGACGCGGATGCTGACGTGTGCAGGATGACGTCAGCCTAGGGCTGACGTGGCAGACGCAGATGTTGTCTGGCGCGTGGAAGCGCGTAAGGCGCGTGAAGGAGAGTGGCCGGCGCGTGGTAGCGCGTGCGCAAGGATGGAGGCGCGTGGCGGCGCGTGTAGCGCGTGTTCGGTAGTCAGGAGCTTCAGGCAGCACGTGTGGGCGCGTGTGACGTCTTTTCTGGCTTTTCTTTGCTGGGTTTTGCTCGGGATTGACTGTTCTATCACTCTGCGGCTTTGCTTTGGCAGTTGGCTGAACAGGATGGTGAGATCCGAGAGTTGCAGGGACTGTAGGCGTGACGGCGGTGACTCGCTTCGGACAGTGACTACTGGATGAAGGCGAGGGCAGCGGAAGAACGCCGGAGATGTCCACAGGAACCAGAAAGTCAGAGGAATGGCTCTGATACCATGTTAAACGTATAAAGTGTGAGAGAAAGACTGAAAGTCTGTATATTGATGTGTATAACAATGTACAATAAAGAGCCTTATATAGGCTAGGTATATGTGCAGTACAAGCAATAAGAGTAAACTACAAGTACAATATACTGGGCTAAGCCCAATGGGCTAATCTAGCCTAAGCTATACACTAACACATATCCCCCACACTACCATTGCAAAAAGTTCCACTTCGCTTGGCTGTGTGAGTATCCATGAGAGTAATTCTTTGAAATTCAGGAAGCTGGTTTCTCAGCGCATTTGACAGTGGGCAGACCTCTCCCAGACCATGTCTAGTTCCTTGCAAAGCCATAGAGCATGCAGAGGAGTCTCTTGGGTTTCATGGCAGCGGTCACAGAGTGGATCCTTGATGATTGTACGTCGGACTAGTGCTTCTTTTGTTGGCATCGCACCTCTGCAAGCCCTCCATAGCAGATTTTTAACTTTGTTAGGAATTTGAAGAGACCAAATCCCTTTCTACAAGTTTGTATCCGTACCTGAATCCACCCGCACATAATCCATCTCGGCTTCTTCCTTGAGGAACCTATAGCCCGTTTTACATGTATACTGTCCATCCTGCGTGTATGGCCAAATCAGGACATCTTCAGTCACTGTACGGCTCAGTGGGATTTTTTTAATAATTGCTGCTTCCTCTTGGGAGAAAATCCCATCAATCAATTCCTCATTCTACCTCCTATCACTTTCATCAATCAACACTGCCACTAAACAACTATCCATGGATTCAATTGGATATGAAGCCACTAGGGAGGAGATTTTCCTTGGAATCCATCTGTGCTGCCATTTATTAATTGATTTCCCATCCCCAACTCTCCATCTAGCCCCTCTTCGAATAACATCTCGTCCTTTAAGTATGCTCTTCCAAGCATACAGTCCTCCCCTCAAATCCTTGGCCTCCATAATTGAACATTTTAGGAAAAAAACGAGCCAAATCCCGGAATCCCATTCCACCCACCGTTTTTGATTTTGTCAACTCATCCCACTTTACCCAATGAATTTTCCTATGGTCACCTCTTTGCCCCCACCAAAATTTATTAATCATTGCTTCAATATCATGACACAAGCCCAAAGGAATTTTGAAGCATTCCATAGTGTATGTTAGGATTGCTTGAATCACAAATTTTATTAAGACTTCCCTTCTAGCTTGAGAGAGTAATTTACTTTCCCAACCTTGAAGCTTTCTCCACACCCTCTCTTTAATATAATTGAAGCTTAATTTCTTTCCTTTCCCCACCAAAAATGGAAGCCCCAAGTACTTCTCATATTGTAAAATCTCTTGCACACCTAAGGTTTATTTGATGCTAGATTTAATATCATCCAAAGTAGATCTGCTAAAGATGAGAGCTGTTTTATCCCTATTCACCATTTGGCCTGAAGCCCTCTCATATGCCTCCAAAATTTTTAGAACATTGGCACACTCTTCCACTGTTGCCCTGTAAAATAGGAGACTATCATCTGCAAATAAGAGATGAGTTAGTTTTGGACCCTTTCTACAGAGAGAGAAGCCATGAATATCTCCATTCAATTCAGTAGTTTTGATCAACCCATTCAATCCCTCTGTGCACAGCAAGAAAAGAAAGGGGGATTGTCTAATACCTCTAGATGGGTGAATAAGGCCTCTTAGTTCCCCATTTACTAAAACAGAATATGTCACTGTTTTAACACAAATCATGGTCAAATTAATCCATCTCTCATTGAACCCCATCTTCCTCATGATTTCCTCAAGGAAAATCCATTCAACCAGATCATATGCCTTGCTCATATCCAATTTAAGAGCCATGAATCCTGAGGAATCGAAATTGTATTTTTGTAAACCATGTAGTGTTTCAAAGGCAACTAAGATATTGTCCGAAATCAATCTATCTTTGGTAAAAGTTGACTGGTGCTCAATGACAATTGTGGGAAGGATGCTTTTTAATCGATTGGCTAAAACTTTAGAAAAAATTTTATACAACACATTATAAAGACTAATAGGGCGAAATTGAGTAACATATTCAGGATTTTCAGTCTTTGGAATGTGTGTGATAAAGTATGATTAACAAGGTGGGGTAAGGTACCTGTGTTTAGTCAAGATAAAATGGAGGAGGTCACATCCTTGTCTACTATCCCTAAAAATGTTGGTAGAAGAGAGGTGGCATTCCATCTGGACCTAGTGCCTTAAGTGGGGCCATCTGATTCAAAGTTGCTGAAACTTCACACTCCAAGAACTCACGTGACAGATATGAATTCATCTCATCCGTAATTAATTGAGGGACATGCTCTAACACATTGCTGAAATTTTCAGGAGTAGAAGTTTGGAAAAGATTCTGATAGTAACCTATCAATACCACTGCATTCTCATCAGGTTCAGTTTTCCAAGCATCCATCTCATCTCTAATACCCCTAATCTGATTTTTAGGAATCTTTTCGTTGCCCAACTATGGAAGTATTTTGTATTCTTATCACCTTGACTATCCCACAAAAGTTGGGACCTTTGAGCCCACATTCTTGCCTCCCTATCCATGAGTACATTAATTTATGCTTTTAACTCCCTTACTCGATGATTAACTCCACTAACTTGAGCTTCAAATTTAGCCCTTCTCAACAACTCCCTCTTTTTTATTAATTCTTGGCTCACATTACCAAAAACATTACGATTCCACCCAATTAAGTCCGACCCACACTTCTCAATTTTTGCCAAAATTTCATTGCTCAAATCTGTCCCAACCGTAAAGTCTCATGCTGCCTGAACAATTTCCTAACAACTTGGATTAGACAGCCACATTTCCTCAAAACGAAATGGTTTTTTCTGTTGAGGAATGTCTAGAGGTTCAAGAACAATAAGAAGCGGACAATGTTCTGAAGAATTATATTGTAGATGATGAACCCAAGCCCCTGGGAATTTCAAAAACCACCCATTATTGGCTAATCCTCTATCAAGCCTCTCTCATATAGATCTTTTATTCTCAAAGTGTCTAGGCCAAGTGAATTTCAGACCTATATACCTAAGGTCCATGAAGCTACACTCGTCAATAACATCTCAGAACAATTGCATTTGATTGTGAGGCCTCCACGCACCTCCCAACTTCTCATCTTGTCTTGTAATCTCATTGAAGTACCCCACACATAACCATGGCATGACCGGATCAGAATTTAAAAGTCTCAACTGACTCTAAGCCTCACTTCTTTTTGCTGTCTCTAGTTCACCATAAAAACCGGTGAAACGCCATTGATTACTGGTATTTTTGTCAATGACTGCATCAATGTAATACTTATGCGAACCCTCGACCTTTCAAATTCACTGATGATTTCCAGAAAAGAACCAATCCACCTCCTCTCCTTCTCGTTGAACCACCCACTGATGGTCAAACTCGATGTTTCGTTGTACCATATCTAGCCTTGCTTCATCTGTCAGTGTTTTGGCTAAAAAGACGACAGAGGGATCTTTTGCTCACATTATCTCTACAAGCTCCTTCCCTATACACAGGTTCCCAAGACTATGACAATTCCATGCTAGGCAACTCATTGTTCCTGGAGGGGCTGATGATCAGCCTCCACCACTTCAAAAATTTCTTCAACATCACTCTGATAAACCTGTTGTCTTTTATAAGGTCAATCATAGAAAATAACCATGACAGATGCAACACGTTTTTGACCTGAGAAAGGTTCACTTGCTAACCTTGCTGAGGGGTTTACTTCTCTCACTCTGCGAGATCACTTAGGAAGAACACGCAATGGAGCAGTTGGTGTGGGTACCCTAGCTGCATCATGAGAGGAACGTGCTTCATTTTTTTGAGTTTGGAGTGAGGGACACGTAGGTGCACGTGAGTCAGAATCATGAGGATTAAATGAATTAAAATCCTGATGACCTGATTTGGCCAACTCAGCATCTGTCTCTTTCAATTGCGTATCAGGCTGCTCCTTAGTAGCTAATTCGAACATAAAGTCCTGGTTTATCACGTTATGCAGTCTATGCGTGAAATCAGGCCTTGAATTATGAGAATTAAATGCAGAATTGTCGTTGCCAACTAGCCCTTACACTTCCTCCTCCTGTGATACACCTCCTTTCTTGCCGTTGCGGCTGCCTAACCCCTCTCTCACTATGGAGTTACCTGTGGATTGAACAACTGGCTTGAGACTAGGACTGCTCAGTCCTGCTTTTCTCTTCACTGAGTAAAACCCAGGCACCGTGATTACATTCTTCCTTGACGGCACAAAAGCAGGTGCACGTATACTTGGACTAAATTGACTATCTTCTAGCCGGAGTGTTCCCTCGCTTTCTATCTATATAGCACAATCCGTATCAACATAGGTTAGACGACCACACCAATAGTACAAGTTTAGAAGTCTTTCGTACTTAAAACTCACCCAAACTTGCTTATCATTCTCCAGAGAAACCAAACATCCTCGGCACAAGCGTAAAGATAGATCGATGGAAATTTTATGACGTAAAAAACTCCTACCATCTACATCTTTTGGATCCTGTGGCCGAGAAACATCTCCAATGACCTCACATATTTTCTCAGCAGCAGCCACTGTCATATACCTTAATGGAACATCATGAATTTGAACCCAAAAACTCGTCTTCTCAATCTTGAGCTCATGCAGAAGGGTTTCTTTCTCATATCGTTCCATCACCACAAAGTTCTTGTCGAAGCTCCATGGCTCACTCATGATCCCCCAGAAACTTAATCTTAAAACCATTCCGAGACCTCCATAATGGGGTGAAAGTTTTGGCGATGACATCGATGCTTAAGGCTCTCTTCGTAAAAAACTTAACTGCGATGGAAAATTCTAGGACTCCATCATCTTTTGTCATTCTACAGCCAGGACCCTCTCTCTTTGACAGTGAAAGTTTATGCTAATTCTGTGTCACTCTCTTCACTCCTGTTTCCCAATCCCCTGAAAGAGACAACCCACTAGCCAAGGATTAACGTAATTAATCCGCGGAAACAATCAACACCTTCTTAGAGAAGGGACCAAAAAATTCTACTGCACTCGGGAAGCTAGAGCTCAACTTCTAGACTGCAAAGAAACCTTTGTTTGAGCCTTTTCTTTATGAGTTTGTTTGCACTTAGTTCATGTCATATCAAATTAATAACCTAAATCCAAAAAAAAAAAAAAAAAATGAATAGCCTAAAAAGACTTTATGTAATTAAAACAATTCTCTAAAATTTAAATTCACAAACTAAAAATATAAAATATAAAATAATAATTTCGTCCTCATCATTTTCTCAGAGAGAGAGAGAAAGGGGGAAGATGAAAGTAGACCTAGCAAATAGGTTGGGGCAGCCGAGTTCTAGGCATATAAAGTTCGGGCCAAAATTGTTCATCTTAAACGGGTTGCTAAATTTATTGCCCTAATTTGGTCTTTTAAGGATCAACCTGACTGGTATGACTTGTACTTTTCACATTAAAAAAAGAAAGAAAATTAATTATGTAGCCTTTAATTTCCTTTCAATACAAATAAATAAAAACATTCAAAAAGAAAATGTTAAATAATATGTAAAAATCTTCAATTTACGTAGTCTAGATTAAATAATAAATAAATAATTTTCTTATGGTTATATATTTCAAAATTGTTCACTAAAGAATTTTAAAAAAACACTATACATGGATCATATCACGTTATGTCATTATCAATCTCATCAAGTGCACATATGATACACGTAAAATATAAATAAATTTAGATTTCCTACAAAGTTAAATAATTAATATGAATTGCACCTTAATCTACTCAATGCTAATCATAAATTTAGTAGTGGAAATATTCATTCTTGAGAATTGCACCTCAAGTTGGCGAGTAGTTTCTTTGGTGAATTCATTTACAATACAAAATTTTAATATATAATGAAAACAAGTCAACAAAAAATTAAAATTTTCTCTATAAAAAAGATTTATAATTTTACAATTATGACCAATGAAGGTGGATAACTTTTGATACAAAAGCTTCAGTGGTGATGTATTGAGTGTGTCTTTGTGAGAACTTAGATTTTATTTATTTATTTTTGAAGACATTTATTTATTTATTTATTTTTTGAGAATGCTGTGAGAACTTAGTTGATTACCCTGAGAAAGTGAGAAAAAAATATATGAAATTTATATATTTATATATCTAATAATAGATGAAGCTGAGAAAAACTTAAATTATAATTTCAAATTAGAGTTCCAATTTTGCGCCATGTGTCGTAAATTAATTATTCTTAAAGAGTTTTATTTCTTAATTTTAGAATCAAATATGTGACGACATCATAAATATTTATCCAATGTAAGTTATTAAGTACAAAAAACAAAGAGTTTAGAATAAATGAATCGTAAAAAAAAAAAAAAAAAAAGTTCTACACAATAGTTTAAAAAAAATGGACAATTTACATTTTATACCTAATAATATCTTTACAAAAATTTTTAAAGAGTTAATAAAATATAAAAATAACTATCAATAGTATTTAAATTATATATAGAAATTAAATTATGCATCTTATTATATATCTTTAAGTATATCCATACAGATGTATGGGGTTACAAGTTAGTAATTTTAATATACAGTGAAAACGAATCAATAAAAGATTAAAAAAAATTTATTGACTAATCTGGATGGAGGGGCCTTTTCTTAAACTCTACCAAATGCTAGAAGCACATATCCAAAAGGCTAAAACTATTATTTTCATCCTAAAAATTTGCATGAATTTCATTTTTGTCTTATTGAAAATGTTTCACTTTTCATTTTTCAGCTTAAAATTTTTTATTTTTCTTTTTGCCACTTTTCGTTATTCAACTTAAAATTTTTTTTTTTTTTCATTTTTGCCCTTAAACTACTAGAAAAAGCTCTTTATTGCAAAGCTTAAAGAGAAGGCCAACATTTTAAAGTTTAATAACAAAAAAAAAAAAAAAAAACTTTGGGTAAATTTTAAAAATTAAAATAATATTTTAACCTATCCAAAATTCAAGCTTTAGAGTTCAGAGTATTATACCATTTTACAATACTCCCAACATCTCAACTTTTATTTCTTTTGTTACTTTATTTAAATATTCTTTTTTTTTTACTGTTTCTCTCTCTCTCTCTCTCTCTCTCTCTCTCTCTCTCTCTCTCTCTCTCTCTCTCTCTCTCTCTCTCTCTCTCTCTCTCTCTCTCTCTCTCTCTCTCTCTCTCAACCAGCTCCAGCAAAACCCATTAAAACACCACCACTCACATCCCATTTAACCCACCAGACACCGACCAGCAACCACCACCACAACCACCACGCCACCACCATGCCAACTTGCAAACCCATTAAAAAAACCACTAAACCCACCAACAAGAACCACAAGAACCACTAATAGCAACAAAAAAAAAAAAAAAAAAAAAAAGAAAAGAAAAGAAAAACACGCACACACAAACCACCAAACATTGGCCACAAAACCACCCACCTACCACAGACCCACAACCACCATGCCTTAGACCACCACGATCCAAACCCACAACTACCATGCCTTAGACCCACCACTACTCCCCACGCCCCATCCACCACAACCCACACCAAAAAACACACACACAGTTGTTGAGCAAAACCCAAATCAACCAAGTATATCACAACAAATCTAAAACCCAAACCTAAAACCCACTCCCACACAAATCAAAATCCCACTAACCACTACCACCGAATATCCATATCCACTGCCACCACCGTGCCACATCACAAATCAACCCACACCACAAACCCACTCCGCCACCACAAACCACTAACTCAAACCCATTTCACCACCATTGCCACTCAACCCACATTGCCGTCACAGGGAAGACGACGTCATATTAGAGGACTCATGCCTACCTCTGTCGCTACCACCACCACACGGGGTTTTAGGTTTGAGAAAAATGAGGTTTTGGGATTGAGGAGAGGAGAGAGCAACTGTAGTACAAAAACAAGAGAGAGAAGATGGGACAATGAAGAGAGAGAAAGTGGTAGATATATATAGGTGAGAATAAAAAATTTTTATTTTGTTTTACAATGCTGCTATAGTACCATCGTAAATTTACGTGGTACTGTAGTAGTATTGCAAATTTTTTTGCAATTCTAAACTTTTACAAGTTCAGATGGTGGAGGTTCTTGAGAGAAATGCTAAATAGAGGCAATATATGGCATTTAACATTCTCATTGTGAATGCTCTTAAAAATGGTCCAGACTGTAAGAATACAAATTGCAATTTTATAAAAAAAAATAAGAAATATTCAAACTTTGAGTCCATAGGACTACGGTTAAAAATGGTCCAGACTATAAGAATACAAATTGCAATTTTATAAAAAAACACTAAGAAATTTTCTACCTTATGTTTGATTGATAATAGGAGTATAGTAGTAGTTTATATAATGCTTCTTTTATGTTGGATTGCAAGACCCTTATTAGCCATATTTCTCAAGTGAAAATTAGTTACTATTTTCATGAAGCAAACAAGTGCTAATGCATTGGCCAAAAATGGTTCAACGAGATCAGGATATTATGTATTTTGATAGTTCAATTGTGGACTTATGTTTACTTTTTATTTTATGACAATATGGAACTGTATTCCTATCAAAAAAAAAAAAAAAAAATGTGGTATTGTATTATGAGAGGCGTATTCCTCTAAATTCTGTTATGATTATTTTTTGTTTTTATATTAAATTCTGTTGTTGTTAATTATGTTACTTAATGCTATTCAGATTTTCCAAAAAAAAAAAAAAATTCTACCAAAAAAAAGTAAAGAATATTATTATTATTATTATTATTATTATTATTATTATTATTATTATTATTATTATTATTATTATTATTATTATTATTTTGAGAATGTAAAGAAAATTAAATTAGAATATAAAGAAGAAATTTAGAATAAGTTACGTCTAGAGCGTAAAAGATACCTTTTATGCCAGCCAATCCTAGGGCGACACGTCAGCCAAAACATTTAGACTCAATACACCTTATTACACGCAATTATAACCCCAATTATTCCTCAAACACGTTCAAAGCTTCTTCTCCAAATGGCAAACGAAAGGCAGACTCTCCTCCTCCTCCTCGCACCGGAGCTCCATTCTGCCACAGTCATCACCGGAGTTGTTTTTAGAGCCTGAAAAAGATGTTGAATCTGCCGTTAGTCTAGTGTCACAATCTCAAGGTTTGTTTTCTCATGATTTGATGGTTCCCCCATATTTTCAATTTCGAAATATCAATGGGTTTGGGTTTTTTTGGACGTCAATCACTTGATTTTGTATGGGTTTTGTTGATTTGGTATGGGTTTTGCTTTTTTCTTATTGGATTCTTCAATCTTTAGTGGTAGGTTCAATGGGAGGGAGAAGAATTGAATATGAACGCGGTCAATTTTTCTTCCTTTTTCAGAAAAATTGCAAATCTTAAGTGGGTTTGGATTGGATTCTTAAATCTTAAATGGTAGGTTCAAACCAATATGATTGTGATTCTTCAGTTTTTTTTTTCCAAGCTAGTCTGGGTTCTTATGAATTGCGTCTCCGTTCCAAATCATGATTTTTGCGTGCTTCCTTTTTAAGTTATGAAACTTTTTTTTTTTAGGTTTCCTATGTATTTGGATCCCCAGTATTGCTCTGCCATTGCTCTTTTGAATGGATTCATTTAATTAGTTGAATTGTTCTTTATGTTAATGTTTACATACATACCATTCATTTTCCTATAATATATAACATGGGAAATGGGATTTTTTTAATTTGTCTTAAAAATAATGTGAGATGAGATTTACTTAAACTAGATTATGCCTTTGTATGGAAACCAAGAACAACAAGATTCAGTTATATCTTCTTTTTTGTCTTGTTCTAATAGGCTTTCTATATTAGATATGATTGAGCTACCTTGTTCTCTCCCTAATGAAGCTTTCATTTTAATTTCAATTGGAGATGTTGAGTAGGTATCATAGGTCCCAAATTGTTCTGATCAAGATATGGCCAATCCAATAATTTGGCAAGTTTGTTCTTTTGTTCTTCCCTAATAGGTTTTTTATTCTTGACAAAATGAAAAACTGATTTGAAATGGCCAAGTTGTAAGTTTCTGATGTCCATTAGTTAGCCATATAGGTTGATTAAATGTATTAAGTACTGTATGAATTCTTATCATGCATCCAAATGGGAAGTTTTAGTTTTAAAGGTATGTATACACCAAAAAGTTTTAGTTTTGAAGGCAGGTGACCTACCCTGCAGTTGTCATCCTGGATAATATATAATTATGTTATCTCATGTTCATACTAATAATATCTTTATGTGTCATAATGTTTTTAGCTCTAAACTCTATTTTCTCGGGTAAACTTTTTAGTCATAAACCTGCATTCGTTATACTAAGTAACACTGAAATTTACATGAGAATGAATGACTAAAAGGAAGCACAAATTAAAACAAAGTTTCTAATGCTCTTTTCTGGGTTTTTTTTTTTCTTTTTTGGAGGGGGCGGGGGGAAGGTGGGAAGTTTGGTAGTTGTGCCCTTTGCATTACATAGCCAACAGAGTTTTTGTTAATGGTTAGAACACGTGTTCTCAAGATGTATATGACTTTTCGTTCTTTTTTTTTTTTTTTTTTTTTTTTTTTTTTTTTTATATAAATGACTTCTCAAGATTCAAGTGGGTCTCTAATTGTTTTTATTGTTTGAATTTTTTTTGCTAATGTTAGATGCAACTTATTCTGTTTTTCTTTTTTTTCCCAGTTATGATGCAAACAAATGGTTTTGAATATTTAAAGGAAAACTGCCATGCTATCTTGATTGAAATCTTGGAGTATGTTGCTAGAGTTTGTGAACACTTTGTCATCTAACACCAGCATGGAAATGAAGCCTAAAAATCCTGTATTTTGGAGAATTGAATTGGCAAAAGTCACTTCCTAGCTTTGGTTGTCTATTTATATAGATATAGAGGGGATAAAACCCTCAAATGAAGAAATTATATACTTTTAACTGTCTGTAGTTCTTGCTCTTTTCACAACAATACCTTATATTTTGGAGAACAACTGAATTTATAAATCATGCAAATGGCATGTTGCAAGTGGTAATTGGCTTATTACAGAAGTTGTGTAAATAATACCTATACCTTTGGCATCACAATCTAATCTTCTAGAGATCTTTCTAGTGGCAATTATTTCTCTATTGAATCTTAAGATGTCACTAAGATAGACTTCCACTAATTAGAATGTTAATTTGTTGAAGGAATCACCTAGTTTACAAGATGGTGAATAAAACCTGAAAATTTTATCAACACATCTCAAAAAAAATTTAATCATTTCTTCCATGTAATATAAAACCTGACACAATTCAATATTTTAAGGAACATGAGATTGGTAAATACTCAATACAATAATTGAAAAAGTTTTTAATTCCGTTATTTAATCTGAAATAAAACCTATCACATAGGCTTGGAAACATATTAGAAAAAAAAAAAAAAGTCACAATTCTATTTAAAGGTCTCTAATTTAGAATATATTCATTTGAAATAACTGTCACGATATATTGTACAAAAAGAGGATCATGGGATTGGAAATACATTTAAAATAAAGCTTGTCATGAATCGGAATACAAAAAGATGACCATAGGATTGGAAATACATTTAAGTAAAACCTATCACAATTCTTTCTAAAAGTTTCTAATTAACAATACATTCATATCAAAGTTTCCGGAAGTTTGAAGGATTCAGTTGTTCATCCAAAATACAAGATGTTTAGGCTTCATATCCACATCGGCATAGGATGACAGATTGTTCACCAACTCTAGCCATATACTCCAAGAATTCAGTCAAGCTAGTAGGGAGGTTTTCTTTGTAGTATTCAAGACCATCTATCTGCAATTCTGCATCACAGCGGGGAAAAAAATAAAAATAATCAGAGTTGGGGAAAAAAATTGAAAATAAGCTGCAGCCAATATTAGCTAAAAAATCCAGACAATAAAAACACTTGAGTCTTGAGAAGTCAATACAAAACGAAGGATACAACTACACAACAAAGCAGTAGAAATATCAAACCTCCTGGTGAATATTAAGTCATAATGCTTGCTGTCATCTATCTAGTCTTTTTTTTTTTAATTAAACTTTGTCCAAGTGGTATCAAGTATGTCATGAGCATCTGCCAATGTACTTCAAATTCTGTTATGACTTTAGCTTGTAAAAATTGTAATTTTTTTATTAGCATATCTTTTGACTGAACTAAAATTTGAGCACAATGGGATTGACAATAAGTTTATTGCTTTCAAATTAAACAAGAATCAGCAATTGGTTAATTTCTTTAATTTTTTTCCACCTCATAGGGAAAATTAGTGACATTAGTAACATCATTTTAATCCTTATGTACTTCTATTATATGCAACCCTCACTCTAATTGCTTCTTAAAAATACTACTCCAAACAACAGTCTATAAGTTCTCTTTGAATTTTCTAAATTAGTAGTATAAATAAGGAAGTAATTATTTAAATTTTTTATAAAAAGTAGAGAGAAGTCTTGAATCTTATTCTCATCATTCTAGTTCTTGTTCTTTTACTTGAAAAATCCTATTCTCCTTCATATCATTGAAGAACAACAATCAGATGAGTTTGAACCTACCATTTAAGACTTAAGAATCCAATCAAAACCTACTTAAGATTTATAATTTTTCTGAAAAAATGAAGAAAAATTGACCACATTCATATTCAATCCTTCTCCCTCCCATTGAACCTACCACTTAAGATTTAAGAATCCAATAAGAAAAACAGCAAAACCCATAACCAAATCAACAAAACCCATACAAAATCAAGTGATTGATGTCCAAAAAAAAAAAAAAAAAAAAACCAATCCCATTGATATTTCAAAATTAAAAATCAGGAAAAACCACCAAATCATGAGAAAACAAACCTTGAGATTGTGATACTAGACTAACGGCGGATTCGGCATCTTTTTCAGGCTCTAAAAATAACTCCGGTGATCACTGTGGCAGAATGAAGCTACGTTGGGGGAGGAGGAGGAGAGTCTGCCCTTGGTTTGCTATTTGAAGAAGAAGCTTTGAACATGTTTGAGGAATATTTGGGGTTTTAATTGGGTTATAATTGCATGTAATAAAGTGTATTGAGTTTAAATTTGTTAGCTGATGTGTCTTTTCATAATCGGCTGATTGGCTGGCATAAAAGGTGTTTTTTAGGCCAGCTCCGAACCTAACTTCAAAACACTGACCTAAAAAATTCATTTCAAAGTGCATATAGTAGGACTCAATCTGGAGAGTACACCTAATTGAGCCCAATAATACAAGCATACGGAGAGTCCACCCAAGCGACCATTCGTTGACGTCACTGAAGCCTAGCGCGTTGCAAGCTGGGAGCAGATCTAAAACAACATGTTGCACTTACATGGTCTACTAACGTGAAACTGAGTAACCGACACGACCGGTTTCTCTGCAATTAATTAATTAAAAGGTATTAATTAATTAATCAGTTCTAGAAACCGAATTCCAATTCGAATCCGATTCGCTATCTCGATCGGTCTTCCAAAGGTTCCCAACGTCAAAAAAAAAAAAAAAAAGGTTCGAATCAAAACCCACATTTTCCTCTGCCTTTCTCAACTTTTCTCGTAACCATATTTTCATATTTTCTTTCTGCAATTTTCGTTCAGATCGACTCAATCTCAACTGTATGTCTCTCTCTCTCTCTCTCTCTCTCTGAATAATTTGTTGTTGTTGTTATTATTATTATTATGATCTTTGTGATTGTTGATGATCCATCTTATCAATTTTCGGATCTCTCTTCTTTTGTTTGGTTTCTAAGAAAACTAAAGTACTCAAATTTTGTAAATATGAAAAATGTTTATATTTACGCTATTTATAGGAAATTATCGATAATTATAGATCAATGTCCGTCGCATAATATCATGCTGTTTCGAATACGATGATTACTCATCTTCTTCTTCTTTTTTACAGCTTTGAGCGCTATATATAGTTCGTATTTTGATTTAAAAATGCCTTTTCACTTTCTTTTGTGTTTCTTTCTATAAACTAATAATATTCAGGTCTAGATTAGTTTGAATTGTTATTTGGGTCAATTTTGCAATGTAAATTTAATTTCAAAATCATGGGTTTGGTGAATTTTTCAAAATTTCAACTTCTCTTGTTAAAACCAGGAATTTACCTATGATCGGTTTGAGGGTTTTCAAATTGGGATCTTAGGATAAAGTCAAGGATCCTAAGGTTTTACAAACTTGGAGTTCTATTAATTAACTTCTATGATTAACTTCTTGTTATAGCTACATGACTAAGTATCTTATATATATATATATATATATATATATATAGAATTTTTGAAAATCTGAAGCTGAAAGTGTAAAAATGCTGAAAGCTATTAAATTTAGCATGTATAACTTTATGTTTCAAACTAATGAGCATCCATTATCCCAAATTAGCCTAAAACATGAAGAACAAGACTATGGGGTTGGGAAAATTTTAATTCAAGGTCCTTCTGTTAGTGTAAATGAAGCTACTATCTTACTTGATTGAGCTTCATCAGAAAAAAGGTTGAATCTTTGCTAAAGTTTCTCTTTACTTTCAACTGTGACAAAATATAATACCCTAATTGATTTGGAATTTTTATTATAAAAAGAATAAACACCCCCTTCTAAATTTTTTTTGGCTCTAATAATAAAATTTTAAAATCTAAATTGTTGTGCCTTAAACACGTTATATATATATATATATATGTATGGACCTATATAGATACATTTCAAGTTCTATAAATTTTGTGGACTGGTACAATCATAGTATCATAAAATTGTAAGATTTTAATAACCATGCTTTCTATTTTTGAATTTGATTATTTTAGCCATGATTCCCTTCTCACTCTTTTGAAGCTTTGTGCCTTTCTCCTCTCTCCGTGATTTTGAAATCAGTGGCCAATTGACTCTTTTCCCCTTTTTAAAATTATTTGGGCTGATTTATGCAGCAGAGCATAGAGATGGAGGGAACAGTCTTCACTCCTGCTTTGGAAGGAATGAAGCATGTGAAGTCTGACCAAGGGGAAATCCTGGCCCAGCCTTTCCTGGAAGTGTGCAAGCAGATACTGCCTGTTATAGGTGCATTCTCGCTCCCTTTAGTTGCCTAGCATAATGGGTATATTGGGAAACAATATCCAAAGGTGAAACCATTGTCATTTGTCACGTCTAACATAGCAACAGCAATTTAGTCTTAAACTTTCAAGACCTATTCTGATTTGAATCAGGCATTTTTTTAACACTAGAACATTCGCTTCTACAACTTTGTGCCCACTGTTATTTAACTGGTGTTTTTGTCATGCGAGTATGATAAAGTCTACTTAATCACTGATTATATGGTATGGGTGCTTGCTCGTTATGGGCTTGTTTCCCAGATAAAAAATTGAACTCTTCCATTCTTTCTGATGGCAGAAAAGTTTGGAGCTGCTATGGCCCTTGTCAAAAGTGATATTGGTGGAAACATCTCGGTAAGATGTCCTTATCATGTCTTTTTATCCATTCAAGCACAGTAGTTGAGGATAAGTTACTTTTATCTTCCTTGCAAAGGTTTCTTTTTGGTGACATTTCAATTGAATGCATGCCCAGCTTGCCTTGAACTGCAAAAGCTGATAAAGATGGAGATTTTGAGCTTCACTTTTGTTTTTGCTAGTGCAATTTAGATATTTTTAAGAGTTCATTTTCCTTTGCTATTTCTGCATTAACTTAGAGCTTGCTTGGGTAATGGTAGATATCTTTTATAGGTCACCAAACTAGGACATATGGAATGATCTGCAATAAGTGCATCAATGTGATTAGAATGACCTTTTTGTTATATCTAAACTAAAGTAAACTTTTTGTCTTGTTGAGTTTTAAAGGCAGTATGTTCCTACTCCATATGTATTTCTTTTTTTCTTGTAGAGACTGGAGTCTAAATATTCTTCAAATCCATCTGAATTCAACCACCTATATAGCATGGTTAGAGCAGAGGTTGCATCTGAAACAGCAAAGGGATCATCCAGTTGCACCAATGGTCTTCTTTGGTTGACAAGGTGAATGATACTAGTAATTTCTGCCTGTTTGTTGCATCTGGACGTTTAAATACACTGTGAAATAGAGAAGTAATACATTCTTCACTAATAAAGCTTGTTATTTATCAAAAAAGAGGAGTAATACATTTTTTTAACATGTAAGGCACTCAAGAAATTAGAAATGTGTATCATTACATAGTTCACTTATGCCTATCTTTACATAGTTCACTTATAGAAAAGTATATTGGATGAAACAGAACTTTGAGGGCTTATTCTAAATCTTAACAAACCTACACACAAATGTGCAAGAAAATACTTTGAAGATAAGAGTAAACTGATGCACACACTATGGCTTGCACCCATAAAATAAAAAAGAAAATGAGCATGAAAGATGCATAGAACAGTATTCTGTGTGTGCGTGTGTGTGTGGGGGATCCCTGTCTCTTTTGAAAATGAGCTCTAAAAAGGTCAAACTAAGTTGTGAATTTTCCATTAGCGATGACTTCATCATCCATGTTCAAACCAAAAAGTATTGATTTCAATTAGAAAGGTAATAGTTAACATTGTTGTTATCTGGAAGGTTTTTATCTGAAATCATCTTAGGCAGCTGGACAGAGAATTTCAGAGGGAGCTTGTTTTATGCTTGCCATTTGCTGTTTCATTTATTTTCAAATTGTGATACCTTCAATTTTAAATCTTCAGAGCGATGGATTTCTTGGTGGAATTGTTTCGCAACTTACTCGAGCATAAGGATTGGACAATGTCACAGGCCTGTTCAGATTCCTACGGAAAGACCCTGAAAAAATGGCATGGCTGGCTTGCTAGTTCAAGTTTCACTGTAATGACGTTGATGCCCCCTCAATGTGATTCTGAAATTATTTTATAGAAGCGGAAACTTTTCTGGGATTCTTTTTTTATTTTATTTTATTTCTTTAATAAGTAAGTTTTGGCCTTAAGAGATGGGGAAGGAGAGATTTAAGCTTTTGGATAGTATTTACTTAGAATTAGCTCCAATATGTCCCCGGTTTTACAGACTTTTCTCTGGTTGGTGTGACCTTTTAGAACTTTTGAATTGTATTAATTAGGTAAAAGGGGAATATTGTCATTCAGAGTTTTTGATTTGTTGTATACTTTGCAGGTTGCCATGAAGCTTGCTCCAGATAGAAAGAAGTTCATGGAGGTGATGGGCAGTGGTGATATCTATGGTGACATAGAAAAATTTTGCACCAACTTTTATCCTTTTCTTGAAGAGAATCACAAGTTTCTGGTAAGATGTCCTATACTTATGGAGCTGATTGACTTGCTTTAACATAATGTGTTGTTAAAGTTTGAGTATTGGAGACTGGGCATATTTTGATTGCAAAAATTTATGATTAGCGACTGAGTAGGAAACTTTAAGAAGAAAGTAGAGGGAAAAATAATTTCTATTCTTAGCAACTTTTGAAATGACGTATGTGCTCCTGGATTAAGGAAGAAAGCAAATGTGAGAATGGGAGTTTGAAGTTTGAGTCTGAAATAGTGGGGTGGAAAGTTGTGTTTTAAGTGTGACAGAATAAGAACGCAAAAATACTAGCATTGGGCTGGAAGGATAATGTCATATATTCTAATTCAATTTTATTTCCTCGGGTTGTAATTTGTAAAGCAAACAGATTGTGCTGAGTTTTCAATAGATATTTTGTTTTAATTGTATTCTTTAGGCTTCTCTATGTCCTTTGTACATAAGAGTCATCTTTTTACAAAAAAACAAATCTTACATTTAAAAAAAACATATATATATATATATATATAAATATATATGTATATATAAAATTTGAGGCTCATTAAAATTCCTCTCTTGGCACAGGCTAGCGTTGGCTTGGATGATCTGAAGGCTTCATGAGGAAGCAAGGTCTCCTTATGAGTGGCTCTTGCTTCAAATGATGGTGTTTTTGTACACCTTTTTTTATTTAGTACTTTATTATTTTTATTTAACCTTTCAGTTTTTACTATTGAATAATTTGTATTTGGTTCTGAAGTTTGAAACCTTATATAAGTCAACTTCCAGCTCCTTTGAATCTTATTTTAATTTGCCTATTTTGGCATTAATGTGGTTATCTATTTTTAATCAGCTATTTCCTGTTAAAATTTCTCCAGAAATTGAATATGCTACTCAAAGTGGCTTGAGATTCTACTTGCTTAGGTGCTAATGCTTTAGTCAACATTGGTGCTGAAGATCGATGGTTGACCAGTTGATGTTTTCATTCAGACAAATTAGCATTTAACCAATTGCTAGCTGCTTATGCAGAAAAGATTTTTAGCTAGGAGGAAAGGTATATCTAGATTGCAATTGAGGTTTGATTGACTCATGTTTGAATTTAGGGATAATGTGGGAAAGATGAATAAAAGAAAAGAATGGATAAAACTCTTTTGGAGATGGAATTGTGGTTTTTTATGAAAGTTAGCTGAAATAGTACGGTGGAACTTATAAATAGTACCAAAAAGTGTGGTAGGACCTATAAATAGTAGTAAAAATAAGCTGAATAGTAAAATAAGTTGACTTTTTAATTTGTGCCAAAAACACAATTATATTCTCTTCTTGGAGGTAAAGGTGCTTAAATCGACTCTCTCTTGATTGCATCTTGTGTATTAAATATATATGATCTCTTTCTTACAATATGTGAATTCTATATAGTGTGCGGTTTACTTGTTTGTGAGAGAAATAATATGTAAACTAGATGGGGGGTTGAATGTTTAATGATTTATTTTTATTATAAATAAAAAGGCAAAATGAACAACTTGCTTGGGCATGCATATTATTAAAGCCATTCCTTGTTGTACTGTGGTCGTTTTATAAAGAAGCTTTGTAATTTCTTCTAGCTAAGAGTGCACATTGGTTGAGCTAAAACACTAACCCGGTCAAAATATTCCTAAAAAACTCCAAAAATCACCCGCATTCAATTATCAATCTATTAGCCAAAATGTCATTTAGTTTCAGAGGTTCTTTAAAACTATAGAATGTTGTAGCTTAGGCAAAAATATATTTTTATATTTGATCTCTCTCTCAATGAGGTGCCGCAAAGATTGGTGTGGTGCAATATGCTTGGAGATTGGAGATTGGGAGGTCTCATCTTCACGAGGTCTTCTCCGCAACCAAAAGACACAAGCTTTTCTATGACTTAAAAAAAAAAAAAAAAAAAAAAAAAAAAGATTTGGGTATGGTTGTTGTGGGAGGTTTCCTAGACGGTTAAGATTGAGAGATTTGAAGGTAGGTTTTGTAAAGAGAGAAAAATTAATGAACATTAAAAAAATTAAGAAAAATAATATTTTAATAAAATAGAGAAGGAAATAAAGAGTTGGATGTAAGATTTTTTTTTTTTTTTTTTGATAAATGTACAAAAGTAAAATTTTATTTAAATAGAGAAAATTTTGGTTATACTAGCGAATGCTCTAAAAACCAAAGCATTGTCACATGGATTTTGAGACAAATAGCCTTATTTATTTAATACTAATATACAAAATGTACCCCTTAAGCTTGTGGCAATTTTAATTTTGGCTGTTGAAATTTTAAAACTAAAAAATTTTAATCCATAAAGTTTGTAACAATTTCCCATGTTGTATGATTCATTGTCTCCCCTTATATAACAACTAAGGTAGTTTCAAATGGTATTAGAGCCATGCCTTAGCCAGAAGTGTGGGCCCCACATGTGAGGACGTATGTTCCCGTAATGGAGATGGATTGTAGAGAATCAAGAGGGGGAGTCTTGAAATCATGAAATCCTATATCGCCTAGGGAAACACATTGTGATGTGCTTAAAAGGAGTGACCTCTTTTTAATGTGTAGAGGCCTCCAAAGTGAACAATATTTAGATAGGTGGGAGTTAACATTGTTGCATATTTCTTTCACTTTTGAACATGGTCATGATCTAGGACGAGCCTCCCCAAAATCAAAAATCCCAATCCCATTTTCTTCTAAAATGAGATGTCGATCAACTAGATTGACTTTGAGAACTCAATCATTGTAACACACCTTATCATTTTCGCAAAGACCCCCTCATCATCATCACCAGCACCCACAATTTTTACCACTAAAATCCAAAGCATTAAGCTCAAGACAAAATACATGGGAAGGGCTAGAGACTTGAACTGAAACTTCATGATTCACATCCACCAAAAACTTGGAATTTTCCTTATCAAATTGATGACTCTTTGATTGCAAACTACTCCAGCTCCCACAAACAACTTGCCTTCATTCACAGAACAGGGTGGATGGATAGCAGGGTCGGTTCATCCTTTTGGCAACTTAGGCAATGGCCTAAGGCTCCCAAATAGAAGAAGGCTTCTTATTAACCAATAATATATTATAACTATCTATGTTATAATGTAGCAAATACAAAAAATTAAGCCCCTCAACTGGCCAATAAAATGCATTATAGAGTCTTATTTATTTGTCTCACAGAATAATTTTTTATTTATTTAAAAATCAAAAAATTAATGGTCAACAAATTTTTCAAAAATAAATACTGCAGTTTAACAATGTGTTTTACTCTATTTGGGGTAGTTTAAGAGTGTAAAACAAATCCAATCTTCCAAATAGTTAGAATGTGAATAGATTATTTGGTTCTCTCTCTATCAAAATCAATAGTTTTACAAATTTATTACCAAAATTCAACATTATCAAAATTTAAATAAATATTATTTAATTAATATATAAATATACAAAAAAGGCCCAACTCAAAGTTTTTGCTCTAGCCTTTAGGCCCTAAAATGAATTGAACCGGTCTTGATAGATAGCCTTTTCATTTGAATCTTTATTTATCCTCTTTTTCCTTTTATTTTTATTTTTTCTATTTTTGAGATTAGCTTTTTCCCCAAAATTTTGTATTCTTTTAGCGATACATTTTAAATGATATATAATTTTTGATAATCACATTTTATATGATATTGTGCACTTTAATTAGAGCAATTGTGATAATCACATGCTTAGTTAGCACTCCGCCTACACCAAAAACTAATTGGTGTCTTGATCTAATGATAAAAAACTATTATTAAGAGCGAATGTCATAAGTTGAAACTTTCTTAAAAAGAAAAAAAAATACTTAGTTAGCACTTAACCACTACATCATGGATAAGGATGGATGAAAGGACGACATTGCAAATGGTCTCAATTCAATATTGCCCCAAATTTCGAGGGGGTAGCGACATTTTCGTCTTTATTTAGTTTGCAAAAACTCTCAAAGTTGCATGGAAATGAAACTATAAACAGAAATATGGCCCTGCTAGAGGAAACATACCCTAAATAGTTCCCAAAAATTTCACATCTGGACTTGTCCAAGCAAACCTGGCAAACAGGTCAAGTATGATAGTTTGGGTTTAACCCGGTCTTAGAAACTTACTAGACTAAAATGTGTTGTTGTTCTTATAACCTTTACCCAATAATAAACTATCCTAATAAATAAATCCAATTCAATGAAATTGTGGTGAGATTTTTTGGTATCAAAATACCACCTGGTGTTAAGGTGACGATTATTATTATTATTATTATTATTATTATTATTATTATTATTATTATTATTATTATTATTATTATTATTATAGGGGTGTTAGGCCCAGCAATATATATATATATATATATATATATCTATATACATATTGGGTCGGGAGTCCAATCCGAGAACATGAAGTAGTCTGAGGAGGCGTAAATATTATCAGGTGAGTTCGTGTTAGTAGGTGAAGAGGTTGATTTTGATCATAAGGGTCCACGAGGGTGGTCCGAGGATGAATGCCTCCTTGGCTGAACAAAGCCGAAGTCCGAAGGAGTGGTTTGCCATCTAGGGCAATGTTCCAAGTGATTCTATTGATACGGATAAGCATCACAGAAGTGTAGGATAGGGGGAAGTCCTAAAATATCTAAAGAGAAAGCTACTACCATCACATTGAATGCTCTGTAGCTAACTCTCTGGCTGCATTAATGAAGAAGTGATACCTGAACAGTAATTTCAGCCTTACAGCTACTACCAGAGACTTCAGAAAGGTGTTGATGGAACAAGGATTAATACCAGCAATCTACTCTACACATGGAGGGTAGAGATAAAGGAAGGAAGAGAGTATAAAACAAAGGAGAGACCCTGAAAGAGAGGGATCGAGAAATTAAGATAAAAACACTATAGAAATCAAGAGCTGAAGTTGTAATCAAACTTAAGAGAAATATATAAGAATTGATCTTCTCGGATTGTGCCGAGGATGATATTCTTTAGATTAAACCAATCTATCTTTATTTTCTTGTCATCTGGATCCACTTTGTTGCCTAACTCATTAAAGCCAAGTTTTCCAACACACTTTGTACAAATTCATTGTATTGGGCTTTTTGGGCCTAAGTTCATCCATCCTTTGGGCTTGGGAGCAAAATTGTGTCCTTACAATTGGCGTCGTCTGTGGGGATTTTGGTGCTGTAGTGAGTTTAACGTCCAACTATGGTAGGTTCAGGTTCGAATTCGGAGGAATTTATGGAGTCCCAACGTCAAGATCATTTTGTTAATCTGGAGCGAAGAAGGGACTGGGAGGTTAGTGTGCATACCACCCATACTAGCAGGAGCTAGTCTTAAAGTGGGAGCCACCCTTCTCATGAGAAAGATACTAGAGCCATGCAACTTGAGATTGATCATCTGAAAAGGAATTTGCACCCCGAACGGCGAAGGAGAACTCCTTCCAATTCTGACTTCTCTTTTGGCAATGAGGAGGATGGTAGTTATAGGCCCAGATCAAGGACTCCCCCCATTGAGTCTTCCTCGTATGATGTGGACTACCACCATGAACACAGGAACAGGAACTTATCTTCCAAAGACTTGGGAAATGATGCGATGAGCAGAGCACTTAACCAAATTTCCAAGTCACCTTTCACGCACAGGATTTGAGGAAGGGAGGCTTACTTGGCGGTTCACTCCACCAACATTCACCATGTACAATGGTCGTACGGACCCTGTAGAACATGTAAGCCACTTCAACCAGAGAATGAGGCCTTGATATGCAAGATATTCCCCTCTAGTTTGGGGCAAGTGGCCATGAGGTGGTTTGATGGCTTGGAAGCAAGTTTCATTGGTTCCTTTAAGGAACTCACTCGGGCATTTGGATCTCGCTTTATTACATGCAGCAGGGTTCCTCGGCTTTTGAATTTCCTATTGTTTATGGCTTTGCGGGAGGGGGAGACTTTGAAAATGAACTCGGACAATAACTGTGAGATGTTCAATGAGATAGATGGAGACTTTGATGACGTGGCTATAAGGACTTTATGGGTTGGTCGGCCTACCTGCTGAGCATGATTTGAGAAAGTCATTGACCAAGAAGCCTCTGTGAGGAGTGTACGTCGACTTATGGACCGTATTGACGAGTATAAACGGGTCGAGGAGGACCAGCAGCAGGGGAAAGGGAAAGCTAAGGTTATCCCTCAGGATAGAAGAGATTTTAGGTTAGACTGATACAATAATAATCGACCTCGAAATCTGGGTCTACTGTTGCCTAGATGGTTAACACGATATTCCGAGAGCCGGTATATCAGGTCTTGGAGAAAATTAAGAATGATCCATATTTCAAATGGCCAAATAAGATGGGTGGAGATCCTATGAAGTGCAATCAAAGCCTTTATTACCAATACCACTAGGAGAGAGGGCACACCGCAGAATATTGCAAAACCTTGTGGAATCATCTGGATCAGTTGGCTAGAGAGGGGAGGTTAAAATAATTTTTACATCAGCCCAACAGGCAAGGGGGTCATTCAGGATTAGTACCTTGAAGAGATACTCCTTCAAGAGCCCCTTTGGGCATAATTAATGTTATCCTCATTGCTTCGGGAAGGATTGTTTCTCACCCCTCTAGGGTGATATTTGTAGCTTGGCCACCTGCTGAGGACTCAAACTCTGAGCCGAAAAGGGCTAGGGTAGAGATCCGACTAGCGATGAGTTTCTCAAATGAGGATAAGGTTGGCACCATACAGCCACATGATGATGCCTTGGTGGTCACCCTCAGGATTGGAGGATATGATGTGAGGAGAGTGTTAGTGGATCAGGGCAGTGGGACTATGATTATGTACCCTAATTTGTATAAGGGGCTAAACCTGAAACCTGAGGATTTGACAAGTTATAATTCACCTCTTTTGGGCTTTGATGGGAAGGTTGTAATTCCAAAAGGCCAGATTAGACTACCTATACAGGTAGGTTCAGAGGTGGTAGAGGTGGACTTCATTGTGGTGGACGCTTACTCTCCTTATATTGCCATTGTAGCAAGACTTTGGCTTTTATGCCCTAGAGGCTGTCTCTTCCACCTTTCACTTGAAAGTGAAATATCCGTCCAGGGATTAGATTGGCGAGCTGGTTGGAAGCTAGTTCGTGGCTAGGCAGTGCTTGGTGGCTACAATCATGCATGAGCTTGGAGCTGGGTCCTCGGCCTTCGCTGATGGGGATTTATAGCAATCAAGGACTACGGTATTACCCATGGATGAGATGTTGGAAGGGACGAAGTGTGAGGAGTTGGAGAAAATTGTTTTAGAGGGTGATTCGGATAAGTCCTTTCAAGTCGAGGCTCAGCTGCCTCCTCGGGAGAAGGAGGAGCTGGTAGTGTTTCTTAAGAGGAATATTGACGTGTTTGTATGGAGTGCTTATGAAGCTCTTGGGGTGGATTCGAACTCCATCTGCCATCATTTGAATGTCAATCCTTCCACCATTCCCAGAAAACAACCACCTCGGCATTCATCTAAAGATTATTTTGATGCTACCAAGGATGAGGTAATCAAACTTAAACAGGCCGGGGGTATTAAAGAGGCGTTTTACCTCGAGTGGCTAGCCAATACTGTGGTGGTGAAGAAGAAGAATGGAAAGTGGTAGATATGTATAGACTTTACAGATTTGAACAAAGCCAGCCCAAAAGACCCTTTCCCTGTGCCTA
The DNA here is from genome assembly GCA_033629205.1 of Lithocarpus polystachyus. Classification (NCBI taxonomy): domain Eukaryota; kingdom Viridiplantae; phylum Streptophyta; class Magnoliopsida; order Fagales; family Fagaceae; genus Lithocarpus; species Lithocarpus polystachyus. The sequence continues at coordinate 19,981,182 of CM066167.1, forward strand.
GGATAGGCCAGCTAGTGGATGCAACTATAGGCCATCATTGGATGAACTTCTTGGATGCCTTCTAGGGATACCATCAAAGACCACTAGCCCTGGGTGATCAAGAGAAAACAGCTTTTGTCACTCCTATTGAAAATTACCACTACAAGGTAATGTCCTTTGGTTTAAAGAATGCAGGGTCTACCTATCAGAAGATGATGACTAGGATGTTTGAGCTACAATTGGGCAAGAATATTGAGATTTATATAGATGATATGGTGGTGAAGAGTAAGATGGTGTCCGAGCATGTGGGAGACCTCGGAGATATTTTTGAAATACTAAGGAATACATATGCTGACTCTTGCCATGCTCGCAACCTCCTCAGCACAAAATTTACCTCGCGTAATCCTTGTGGAAGACTTGTGTAAACCCGTTGAAATAAGGAAAAACTTGGTTCATATTCATCAGATTAGGGTGGGTCCAAGCTAGATGAACTCTATTGTGTAATATCACAAGAAGGATATCTTGCCTGAGGATAAGTCTGAGGCTGACAAAGTACGAAGAAAATCCCCTCGATTTTAGCTGTCAGAGGACCAAAAGTTGTACAAGCGTTCTTTTTATAGACCATATTTGTTGTGTATACATCCTGAGGCAGCGGAGATACTCCTAGAAGAGTTACATGAAGGGATTTGTGGAAGCCACACAGAGGGTAGGTCTTTGTCTCATAGGGCCCTCACTCAGGGATATAGGTCGCCAAATATGCAACGAGAAGCACATGAATATGTGAAAAAATGCGATCAATACCAAAGATTTGCCCCAAACATTCATCAACTAGGAGGTGTCATTAATCCTTTGTCCAACCCTTGGCCTTTTGCTCAATGGGGCTTAGATATTGTAGGGTCTTTCCGTAAGGTAGCAGGGAATAAGAGATGGTTGCTAGTCGGCACAGATTACTTCATCAAATGGGTCAAAGCTGAACCACTGGCAAATATCAAGGATATGGATGCCAAGAAATTTGTCTGGAAGAATATTGTCACTTGGTTTGGGATCCCTCGTACTCTCATTTCAGACAATGGTCTTTAGTTTGAAAGCAAAGCCTTCATGAGGTATTGTTGTGATCTGAGCATTACAAATAGGTACTCCACTTCGGCTTATCCACATGAGAATGGGCAGGCTAAGGCTGTTAATAAGGTTATAGTGAATAGACTCAAGAAGAGATTGGATGACGCAAAGGGCAAATAGGTGGAAGAATTGCCGCATGTTCTTTGGACATATCAGACTACGCCTCGAAGATCTACGGGGGAGACACCCTTTTTAATGACTTATGGAGCTGAGGCAATAATTCTTTTGGAAACCGGATTCCCAACACTGATGACGAGCTCTTTCACTCCGAGCAACAATGATGGGTTGTTAGAGAAGAGCTTAGATTTAATTGAAGAGCAAAGAGAAAATGCTATGGTTCAACTAGCATACTATCAACACAAACTCAAGCAAGGGTATGACTCAAATGTGAAATTAAGGCCACTAGCACCTGGATATTTGGTATTAAGAAAGGTTTTGGGGACGGCCAAGAACCTAGCATGGAGAAAATTAGGGCCCAACTAGGAAGGACCATATCGCATCACTTCGGTGGCTAGAATAGGTGCATATTGTCTTGAAGATCTAGATGAAAAAGTTGTACCACGCCCCAGGAATGTAAATAACTTTTGAAAGTATTATTATTAATGAAAATCATTTCTGTTATATTTTTATCAGATTATGCATTACATCTATAATTTTTTTTAAGTATCAAACAGAACTTTGGTAATGCCTGGCTCCTCGGACCACATACCTTGGGTAAATTGATATTCTAAATCATTTTTATAAGTATCAAACAGAACCTTGGTTATGCCTTGGTCCTCGAACCACATACTTTAGGTAAATTGATATTTTATATCACTTTTCTATGTATCAAACAGAACCTTGGTCATGTCTGGCTCTTCGGACCACATTCCTTGGATAAATTGATATTCTAAGTTATTTTTCTAAGTATCAAACAGAACCTTGATCATGTCTGGCTTGTCGGACCACATACTTTAGGTAAATTGATATTTTATATCACTTTTCTGAGTATCAAACAAAATCTTGGTCATACTTGGCTCCTCGGACCACATACCTTGGGTAAATCGATATTTTAAGTCGTTTTTCTAAAAGTTAAACTTAACCTTAGTTATGCCTGGTTCCTCGGACCACCTACTTTAGGTAAATTGACATTTTAATTAGTTTCCCTAAGTGTTAAATGGAATCCTGGTCATTTGGTCCTCAGACCACATGTCTTGGGCAAATTCATACTTCCTGTTATTTATCTAAGAATCAAGTGAAACCAACCATGCTGAGTAGCAAGGACCTTCATGATGATAACATAAGCAAATGGACATTAATGAGCATCACTTAAAGCATTTGTAAGTACTCCAAGTGTATCTATTATCTATTTGAGAATTAATTGTCCCTCCAATCTTTTAGACTTACTGAGAAGTGAGGGATTAAGTGGGGTCAGACATGTGAGGATACTTTACCATTGTGTATATTTCTGAGGTTAAGGTTATACCTTACTGAGGTTAGGTACTTAATAGGTTTGACCTATTTTTGTTGTTGATAATGTGAGGTGTGATAGCTGTGCTACCACTTATGCAGATGACTAAATGGACCTATATCTCAATTCCATGCTAGTTAGGTGTTAAATGAAACAGAAGCTATGTTAAAGGCGCCATATAAATAACACAAGTATAAAAAAAAAAAAAGCTTGCAATTATCATTAATTTAAGCCTCTGAAAAGGGCAGATAGATTACAAAAGATTCAATGGATTATAGAGCTTGGAAACCAAAGACAACAGTTAAAAAAAAAAAAAGGGGGGGGGGGGGGAGGGGGGGCAACCTGTGGCTTCATGTTTATTACAAGTTTATCCTTTGGAGTCTTGGTAGGCTGGGTAGAGGTTGCCGTGGAGGATACTTAAGCTTTGCCCTTAGGGTCTTCCTTGGGAGGTATGGGGAGAGTTGTTAGCATAATCTCTATTTTGTGGGAAGCCTTTTTTTCCTTGGAAGGGTCTTCGGGGCCAGCCAAAGTCAAATTGGCATCATCGGCTACTTCCTTTGTTGAATCTGCTGCCTTTTCAGCAACCTTGGATGACTCTTCCTCCTTGGGAGGGATGTTGGTTGTAGGAAGAGCCTTGGTTGGATTCTCCCCGCCTTCATTTGCCTCCTTGGAAGCGGTGCCAACATTGGAGCTTGAGGAGCCCGGGGCACGAATGGCAGGAGGGTAATGCACACTCTCTGCTCTCCTAAGGGCTGAAGAGGCTTCAACCCCAACTTGGTCAAGGGCCTCATTCCACACTTGGAGGTAGTAGAATCTGCATACCACTGAGACTCCAGCCCTGAGGCTTCCTTAGTCTCTGCCATGCCAACATCGTACCCATCTTGCTTTGCTTGCTCCTTGGCCTTCTTGGCCTCCTCTAGTTTCTTCGTTAGAACTTTAAGTTGGCCTCTAGCTATAGAGAGCTTGTCCTCAGCCTGGCAAAGCTGCTTGTGTTGAGCCTCCGCCTGCCTCTCCGCCCCATCTAATGTTGCTTCAGCACTCTTCTTTTCTATTTTAGCTTCATTAAGCTTAATGGTCAGCTTTTGAACTTTCTTATTTGCCACCTTAAAGGCCTCTACAGCAACGATCTGCTTGGCCTCTTCATACTTCATCATCTTATAGGAGGTGTTTACTATTTCCTCAGTCCTGTGCGTGGATTGGACAACCTTTCAAAGAAATGAAAAGAAATGTGAAGGTCAGAAAAAAAAAAGCATAAAAAAAAAATAATAATAGAGAAAGGGGCAATTAGTGAACTTACCAGGGCGAGATCTCTTTTTAGACTGGGATAGACCACGTACTTCCTCATTGACCTTAAGTCAGCCATGTCACTGGGCAGCAGCAATGCCTGCTCCACGACATCAGCCACATATCCAACCTTCCCTTACTGAAAGTCTCAAATCGATGCGTCATCAAGCAAGGGGGCTCCATCCAATATCAGAGCAAGAGCCTAGGCCGGGATCCTAACATGGGGATCACTTCTTTTCTCTACTAGGGACTATGTCACCCTGGCCTGTTTGGCTCCCTTTTAGAGCTCGGCCTCCTTCCCTCCTTCCACTACTTCTTGGCCTCTTTGATCCCTTTTCCTTTTGTGGTCCGCCAGATTAGGTTGGGGAGGTAGAGTGGATAGAGGAGGGGGCAGCTTGGTTTGAGTAGTCTTCTCGAGCACCTTACTCCCAAATTGGGACTCTATGACGTCTAGGGGACCAGTTATGGGTTTGCGTTGTATCCCCATGGCTTCTGATACGGGGAGATCTCCTTGTGTTAGGCTAACCTTGACAGGAGGCAGGTGACTGAAGTCACCAATGAATTCTTCGGGAGATTGAGGTTAATTGAAAACCTCAAAATCGTCATCGAGACACTTCAACCACTTCTACTTCTTCTTTGTCTTTTTCTTCTTCTTTTGTAGTTGCTGGCTATGAGGGGGTGGCTACGTTCTTGGCTTTGTACTGAAAGATGGGTTCTACTTTTAACTTGCCTTGGGGTCCTGGACTTGGGTTAAGGAAGCCAGGTATAGCTACGTCTATCTGTTGTAGGCGAGGGTCTTTTGCCTTGATCACGTACTTTGACGCTTGGAAGCTTGATGAAATAGGGTGTATTCAAGGATTAAGTGCGCCGCTCTCAGCTGATTGTCACTATGGACGACTACCTTGGCTTTCAATATCTTGTCCAAGCTCAGCTTATTGACAAGACTGAAATTTGGAATAACAGCATTCTTATCTGCAAAATCATTTAGAAAAAAGAAAACATGATCAGCAAAAAATGGCACCAATCAAAAGAAAAGATTCAATTGCGAGCATAAACTTAAGTAAATAGGTATAGAACATATCAAGAGGAAATCTTCAAATAATACATTTAGACCTAAAAACCCCACTTGGTTTCCCCTCTCTCATTGGGTAGGGGAGGCCGTCGTGCCACTCCCCTGACATGATCAAAAAGTCCTCGTTCATGCCTTTATTAGACTCGGGAAGGCATAAAATGAGCCTAACCTCGGAGTACCTAGTTTTTAGGTAGCAACCTTGCCCTTTTAAGTGGTGGAGGTTATAGACCCAATTGACATCATGGTGGGTAAACCCTAAGCCCATTTTCTCATTTAGGGCGTCTACATTCCCTAAAATCCTAAACATGTTTGGGGCACATTGAGTGGGAGCTAATCTATGAGCCCTAAGATAGTCCCTAGTAATGATACCTATGGGGATTCTCATCCTACCCTCCATAAAGGCAATCATTAGGATTACCACTTCTCCCTCTTGTCTTTTCTCGTGTCACTTCCCTTCCTTACAATACCTAATGGCGACTCCTGGCAGGATTCAATATTGAGCTTTAAAGCTCTCTATATTCTCTGCGAAGTCTACTAGGTAAGCAAATCTACCCATTCCTGAGAGAGGATGAAAGGTACTAAAAGGGTACTAAGAAGATAAAGAGAAAATAAATGGGCCGAGAAGAGGAAAAGGACACAGAGAAAAGAAAAGTAGATGGGAAAATAAATGGAAAGGTTTATAATGACTTACATGGAGAAGAAAACTATCCTTAGACTGACTCTTGGTATGTGTGAGGGCACGAGTAAATTGGATAAGTATGCTAGTTTAGTGTGTGAGTGCTACAGTGAGGTGAATGAAGTGTTTAAGTAATATTTATATCAAAGAGAGAGTGATAAGCGGGAAAATTCCCGCCCGAGTTCCAACAAAATCCTTAGCCATTGGATCTGCATCGCACCGTAAAACGTAGGGAACATAGAGTTGCAGAAATTTAATGAAGGCGTGTCTCAGGTGCCGAAGCGTTAGAAGCGTGCGTTGGGCAATTAAAAAGATACCTGTGCAGAAAAGGATGATGTGTGACAAGGTACGGGGTCATTGTAGTGACATCGAAATCCTCCTTTCTTCCCGAGGAGCCAGAGAGGAGAATTTTGAAGGGCTATTATATGGGTGTAAGGCCCAGCAATATATATGTCTATGTACATATTAGGTCGGGGGCCCAATTCCAAAACATGAAGTAGTCTAATGAGGGGTGAACATCATCAGGGGAGTTTGTGTTAGTAAGTGAAGAGGTTGGTTTTGATCATAAGGGTCCACAGGGGTGGTTCGAGGATAAATGACTCCTTGGCTGAGCAAAGCCGAAGTCCGAGAAGGTGGTCCGCCACCCAAGGCAACGTTCTAGGTGATTCCATTGATACAGATAAGCATCACAGAAGTGTAGGATAGGGGGAAGTCCTAAAATATCTAAAGAGAAAGCTGCTACCACCGCATTGAATGCTCTGTAGCTAACTCTCTGGCCGCATTAATGAAGAAGTGATACCTGAATAGTAATTTTCAGCCTTACAACTACTACTAGAGACTTTAGGAAGGTGCTAATGGGACAAGGATCAACATCAGCAATCTACTCTACACGTGGAGGGTAGAGATAAAGGAAGGAAGAGAGTATAAAATAGAGGGGAGACCCTGAAGGAAAGAGATCGAGAAATTAAGAGAAAAACATTGTAGTAATCAAGAGCTGAAGTTATAATCAAACTTGAGAGAAATATATAAGAATTGATCTCTTAGGATTGTGCTGAGGACGATTTTCTTATGATTAAACCAGTTAATTTTCATTTTCTTGTCATCTGGATCTACTTTACTTGTTGCCTAACTCATTAAAGTCCAATTTTCCAACCCACTCTCTACAAATTTTTTGTATTGGGCTCTTTGGGCCTAAGTTAACCATCATTTGGGCTTGGGAGCAAAATTGTGTCCTTACAATTATTATTATTATTATTATTATTATTATTATTATTATTATTATTATTATTATTATTATTTCATTTTTTAAATGCTGATAAATGCTTCACGTACAATCTACTTGATTTTATTATTATTTTTATTTCATAGTTACTCTCAAGGTGAATTGGAACAATTTCAAATTTTAAGACTTCAATTAAACCTTTTTAGGGAAATTATATTTTACCACCCTAAACTATACCACTGATTACACTTTACACTCTAAATTTTTCGAATGCACATTTTATACCATAAACTATGATCATTGTTATACTTTGTAACCCGATATCAAGTTTGCCGTTAATTTGGATAAAAAAATATGGTACCACGTGAAAATACTTAATTACCTCTCTTCTTAATCCTTTAAAAACAAAAGATAAATTATACTTTATCACCTTAAACTATATTCCTGATTACAATTTGCACCCCAAACTTTAAATTTCCATTCAAGTTAACAACAAATTTAATATTTGAGTGCAAAATGTAAGTGTGTAACAGTGGTAATAGTTTAAGGTGCACAACGTGCATTCGAAAAGTTTAGACTACAAAGTTTAGGGTTATAAAGTATAATTTCCCAAACCTTTTTAAAATTTATAGCAACTTGAAATCACCCACAAATCAATATATATAAAAGTAGAGACCTCATGCATGAGAGCATAAGGCTCTGTCATGTGACGCACTTTATGAAAAGAATTGAAATACTCTTAAACCCACATCAAAGATAAGAACAAATTTAAAAATAGAGATTCTTTATTTCTTTTGGTTCAATGTTTGAAGACTACTTTTTGTTTCCTTTGATTTGATATTTCAAGACTACTATTTATTTCATTTGATTCAATGTTTCAAGACTTTTCCATTATTTTCACTTCTACTCTTTTATATACACATGCCCATAGCCAAGGTTGTCAAAATCGGGATCCTACGTAGTACCGTGAGAGGTAGGTGGGATCGTGGATCGTAAGATCCTACATATTTTTAGATTTAAAGTATAAAACACATTGATAATGAATTTGTATGTTGAATAATTACGTAAATTGTGAATTTATCCATAAAAAAACAAAGATTTGCATCATATGATGTAATTTGCATGTCATATATCGCTACGTCTACACTAACGAAAAAAATATATTTAAGTTTTGAACTAATGTATCTAAAAAGTTCAATAAATGTTTAATTAGCAACCAAATACCAAAATATTTATCAACAAATATGGAAATATTTTCCAAGTTCTAAGTCCCAAGTTCCAATTTTAAAATCCAAAATAAGTTATCAAATAGAAACTAGCTAACTAAAATATGAAATCCAAAAGTAAGATTAATATTAAGGTAAAGTGAACATTTAATTATTCTCATTCTAGGATGCTTATAACTACCAACCTAATCATCATCATCCATTTCATAATCTATGTAGACATTATATATTTGTATATTAGAGCTACAAAAGAGATCAAGATACAACTTTACACTCAACTATTCAAGTTATACCACTCAGCAACAATTACAGAGTATGCTTAAAAAAATCAATCAATCAATGTACAAACACAAGCATACTAATAAAATTATATATATAAAAAAATATAGTAATATTATAACACAAATTAGTATATTGATCAAACAAATTTAACAACATTATAGCTTAAAATGTAGCAAAGCCAATATGAATTCTTCATTTAGAAATGATGAAGCATTCATTCATTTTGATTACAAGTGAACTAGAAACTAAAAAATATCTGCTTAGGTTAACATAATTTTATAAGTAAAAAATAAAAATTCATACCATCACAATATAGAAAAATTAAAACCCTTAAAGCTTCATCAAAACCAAAAATTTATCTCATAAAAAAAAAACCAAAAACTGATGCTTTTGTAGAATTGGTAGGATTCCATACGACCCTACAATTTTATACGATCCTACACGATCCTATATACGATCCTACCATTTTTACGATCCTAGTGCGATCCTAAAAGTTTTGGTGAGGTGGGATCGTAAAATTATACGATCTTACGATCTAGATCGCGATTTTGACAACTATGCCCACAACCCTTGATGTCATCACATCTCAAATACACCCAGACAAAAAACAATGTCATTTACCTTCAATCTTTCAACGACATCTACATAACTCCAATATTGTTGTACCATTTGATCTTAACCCACATTAGTAGGGCCAGTAGGCTATAATCAAAGAATGGGGCTTGTATTTTTTATTCAGTGACGGTAGCTAACGATTTTGATGTTGAAGTTGAACGTTGTGAATTTTGTGAAGGTTATGATTCTATTTGAGTCTTTGGGTGTTTGGAAAAGTCATAAATGTATTTTGTTTTAGAACTAAAGAGAAAGAAAAGAACATTCTAATTGATTATTTATAAAATTAGCTATTTTTTATTATGTTGTTTTAGAACTCATATTTTATAGGTTTATTTGTAGTTTTTTTACTGCTAATTTGTGCAGTATGAGCCATAATGATAAAAATAAAAATTGATGATGATTTTAAAGTGTTTGTTTTAAAGGATATAGGAACCCAACTAAAGACAGTTAAGCTTTGATAAATAGATGTGTTTTTAACCAATTTCTCTTTATGTTGATACTTACAAATGATTTCCTTAATTTCATTGAGTTAATGAATTGGGTGTTTGAAATTAGGGTCTCCATATTTGGGTTTTTTTTTTTTTTTTTTTTTTTTTTTTTTTTTTTTTTTTTTTTACGAGATAGAATTTTTACTCTAGCCTAATCTAAGTGAATATGTGTGTGAAGCTCCCTCCTAGAGACTTGAACTCCAGTCTTTGCCCCCCACACCTCACAAGCATTTATACTTGTGAACTAACCACTACACCAAGGGTGCGCGGTGGTTCCATATTTGGTTGTGAGAATAAAGTGGTTGAAGAAGTGTTTGTGAGGTTGTTTAAGTTTATTTAATTTTAGGATACAAAAGTATTTTATGCTTTAAATTCTTATTTATAGATTTCAAAATCATTTAATGAGCTTAAAAAATAAAGTCTACTTTTAACAGTAAATATTATAATATGTTATAATCTTATAGTGTTATACAATTTTAAAAAATAAATAAATATGAATTAAGAAGATCAAGTTTCAAAATATTCAACAACATTGTGGACAAATATAAATATTATATAACAAATAAGTATTATATGTAGGTCTTAATATATAAAAATGATTTCAAATAAAATCGTAAAGTATTCGCACATCAGGGGGGATATTATCTAGTTATATATAAGGGAAGAACTTAATTTGAACTTAGTTTAGGTCTGGTGTATCCAGTGCACTGGACTCGGTTAGATGGTAACACATGTCCAAAAGTAGACACATGTCATCATTTCAATAGATCTAGTGTCACTGGACGCTAGACTTAAGCTTGACCCAAAAAATTTTGTATACTTTTGACATGGTCAGAGGAAAAAATTAAATAATTTATAATATAATGAAAAAGAAAGGAAGCTCCAAAGTTCTTCAAACAATTAGATATGACGTGTTCATTCAAAACCGGATCACCATTTTGGTTTAATTCGAACAATCGTTAAGTAAATTATTAGAACTTGTTGTTGTGAACCTAAAATAATAATAAATAAAAATAAAAAATTCGTTTACTAAAAATAGAATTCTTGTACTGATTTTACAACCCACACTAACTCATCTTCTTTTTATTTATTCTTGTCCATTCCCTAATTGATTTGCATTTCTTTTTTCACAACCGTTTTCCCACGCTTACACCAATGACAGTTAAGAGACCAGCTCAAATTTAGGCCATGTCCTTGGGGTTTTTAGCTCTACCTCTCTGGATTTTATACCTGAAAATCCGGTGAGCTGATGGTTTTGATTTGACTTGGAACCCAAGGAACACCGCATCACGGGTCCGTCGATCAAAACCCATATTTTTGGATTTTCCAATTCAAAGTCTCCTCCCTCTTCTCTTCTGGATTGACCATACACAATTTACAACTAAGAATTAATTGCTATAGAATAATTTTGCATTTTTATTTTCTTGAATTTCTTATTATAACTTGAAAATTTATCGTTTGGTCACAATAGTGAGGCTTTTAGAATCAAGTATTGTGAGGGTGTGGTCGGAAAATGTGATGTGATTTTAGCACCAGAAGAAAAAGCCAAGAATATCATGCAGTATTACCAATTTAGGTTCATCTTCATTTTTGGTCTAAAGGTATGATTTCTCTTAAAGACCTTTTCTGTTTTTTCATGATTGATGAGAAATCCATAACCCCTTTAAGAGAGTTGTGGTAACTTATAAATGCATAACCATGAACAAGTTTGTATATATTATATAGTTTTTATATATTCATTAATAAAAAAATTCTAGTTTTTAATAAGTTTAGATCCCAAAGAAAGGTGGAGGGGGAGATTTGAACTAGTGAATAATGACCTCCGTTTCGACCGATTGTATGATCCTCGGGGAAAATTTCTTTTGATATTTGATCACAAAGAAGGAAGTGTCATCGAAGAGGGACACCTACATGGTTGGACACTTTTCCCTCTTCATAATAGATATTCTTCTTATAATTGATCTTGGACATCATGTATGCAGTCTTAAGTTTGCCAATTTTTTGGTAAAGTTTCCACAAAGCATAGATTGACAAAAAAAAAAAAAATTTATGGAATTATTTCTGATTTGGATAATCTTGCATTGCAAATCACATGAGCAAAAGATCTAACTGCTAATAGGATGATGGCGAGATAAGCAAAGATGTCTTATGATTATTGTGATAGAAAATTGACATTATATCAAATGGAAATGGGACAACAAAATTTTCATATTGCAATTATATTCTGTTTATGTTTACACCATTGTTGCTAACAATTCCAAAATATTGCAGTGTAAAGTTTGATAGCCCAACGCTCACGCTCACCTGCACTTTTCCCAAGTGTAAGTTTTCTGGTGTATATAGCCTAGTCCTTCAGCAAAAATGGCGACCAAGGTGAAGGGTATTTTTAAAGGCCTAAGATACATATCACAAATATTTGGTAAGTAAGAAAACTATTCTGTAAAAATTGAAATATTTTTGTCAAAAGTGTACTAGGTCTATATTAATTTCCTGCTCTCAATTATGTTGTCAAAATTAACCAGCAATCTACAATTATGGTATATCATTTTTCTTTTATAATTACTCTTTTTAATCTTTCTTGGTCAGGTTATAAAATATCATTGTACGTACCATTGTAATTTAATTTAATTTTTTTCCTTGGTTGTCTTGCATATTTCTGTTTAATCAGCTACGGAAAATGAGCATTAATTTTAGTATTCTCAATAATGAGTAAATCATTTCCTCAATCTGCAGTTGAAAAATATGGGCTGACAAAAAAAAAAGTCATTTTTTGCAGATGAAAAAGAACCAGAAATGCAAATTGGCTATCCCACAGATGTAAAGCACGTTGCGCATATTGGATGGGACGGTCCATCTGCAGATTCACCGAGCTGGGTATATTGCATTCATTTCCCCTCTTTTTTGCCTCCTCAATTTATTCATTGTTATGAACAAAACCAATTCAAAGTCTTTGCCACTTGTCCCTTTAGGGATAGCCCGAGTAGTGAGCTCAATAGACATGAAAAACATGCTGTAAACCCAGACGTTCTAAGTTTCGTTTACCACACTAGCTATCAACTCATGGGAGTTTTTGGGATATCTCATGCACAATGAGTGGATGCCACACTTCTTTAATGAAAAAAAGAGTGTCTATGCCATGCTTCATTAACAACCAAGCTTAGGTATAAACATATTTTGTGTACGTTATCTGAAAAGCTATGATTATGATAATATGATTTGTGCAGATGAGGGAGTATAAATCTACCCAAGAAGACTCATCCGGGACATTGGATTCTTTTGGAGAAGCCAAATTGTCATTTGAAGGTTTGCTTCTTCTTCTAAAATCATTTATCTAATACAAAGACTTAACACTAAATGTTGCATTACTTGTTGCCACATTTATAGATAAAAAACCAAGTGGCCCTGAAATTCAAGAACCACTGCTTCGAAATATTAGATCATCAAGTAATGGTTCACCTGGTATCTCTCCACGCTGGAGCTTAGATGCACAAAAGTCCTCGAGGCATCACAGCTTGATGGATTCGTCGGATTCTCCAACACCATCACCATCACCATCTAGCACAACACGACACACGAGGCGTCTCCGGAATTTAAACCATGGACATGACTCACCATCACAAGACTCGCCTCCTGTCCCCAAATACTCTCGACGGAGGAAATCAAAGGGATCATCTGGATCTAGTGGTGGCTCAATAAGGTCGTCGAGAAGTAAAGGCCAGAATTCATTACCAGACATTCCTTTCTCAGACACGGTATTCGGGCCTGGATCCGGGCATGATGTGAAGAACAATGAGAGTAATCTAAACTCAGTTTTGGAAGAGAAGGAAGAGGGAGGAGTACATATGTGATTTTTAATTTAATCTAATTTAATTGAAGACGTGACTATAATTGATCTTTTTCATTACTCTCTCTCTCTCTCTCTCTCTCTCTCTGACTATTATATTCATCAAAAAAAAAAAATCTCAATTTGACTAACTGAGAAGCTCATTCATTTCAAGAGAAAGACTCATTCATCTCGAGAGTTATCATCTATTTGATATGATATTAACACTCTTAGATGTTTTCAAATTGGAATCTGTACCAATGATTTCAAATGCAAGCACAAAGATACCAATGAACATTTCCAACATAACTTTCAATGACTTAGCTTTGGCTTACCTCCAGTGTACTAGAGCGGCCAAGCCTTACCCACCTTTCAAATTTATGTTGACCATGCACACACATTAGCAAGACCCCTTTATATAAAGCCTACATCTCTAATTATAAAAATGCACAAAATTTTATGATAACAATTAGTCGATTAGTGATTTTATTTTTAACAATGTTTTTGAACTATTGTTCCCACCTCTCCAAAATATTAGACTAATAGAAATCTAATATAATTGAAATCTCAAACTCTTTGGTAAACAATGTTGTAAATGTGCCAAATCATCAATAATAATTGATTTCTCTTATTACATAAAGTTTTAATTTTTGTAAACCAATATTCTATTTAGTAAATTGTCAATTTCTACCTTATCCTTAATACCATAATCAAAATTAGATCATAACTTTATTGAACCATGCATTATCTTATATATCCTAGATAAAATAAACCACATTTTTAAATAATAAGAAATTTTCATTTATTTTTGTTAACTTTTATACATGAACTATAATATTTGATTCTTTATATGAATTTAACCATGGTTTGGTTAGTAATTATTCATCAAGTTATTTATTTAATTCATTAAATTAACACTAGATTGGCTAATTTTTTTTTAAAAATTATTTAATTGATATTTAAATATAAAACATTGCACTTAAATGTATTTTCTTAAGCCTCAAATTGTATTGAATGATCCTGTTAATCATTACAATATCTCATAAAACACTCTCATCCATAAATCTATAAATAGGAATCAAGCTGCAAGACTTCTTAAACACTTAACAAGTGCTTGAGTTTCAAACTTTTGCAGCCCTGGCTTCTAAAGCATTTTTACTCTTTTTACTCACTCTCCTCCTTCTTCCTCTTCTTTCTCTTGGAACTTCAAGAAACTACCATGACAAGAAATCATCACCCTTTGAATTTATCAAGAATCTACAGGGATGTGACAAGGTTGACAATGTTGTAGGGATTAGTGACCTCAATGATTACCTTCAAAAATTAGGTTACGTCCAATCGGTCGGAATTGGATGTTTTATTTTTATATGGCGTGAACCTTGTAAGTCGTCTGCCAAACCTCCACCTCCATCTCCAGCCAATGTCAATGATTTCGATGAACTCTTCGAGTCGGCCATTAAAACTTACCAACTAAATTACCATTTGAAGGCCACTGGTACGTTGGATGCCAAAATGGTATCCACCATGATGATGCCTCGTTGTGGGGTCGTAGATATAATCAATGGTACAAATTGGATGCGTTCAGAAAATAAAAAACATGACCACAACCATGGCTCTTTTCATACTATCTCTCACTACGCTTTCTTCCCTGGAAAGCCCAAGTCGCCAGCTTCAAAGTACCACCTCACCTATGGATTTCTCCCTGGAATCCCAGCTGAAGCCATGAGATGTAAAAACTAGAAAGGATAAATAGAATTGAGAGAATTTCATTGTTTGAGAGTCAATTACTAGAAAATGAACTGAATGAATAAATACATACACGATGCTCTCTTTATATACACAGAAAAAATATAACCAACTCTATAATTTGGCGCCAAAATACAGTTATTTGAATATTCTAGAAACTGTACACGTGGCAAGCTTGTGTATCTAACTCCTAGATTTGTGGAACTGACTCCTTCAACGATCCTGGATGAAGAACTCGTGATGTGGCATGGCCTCAAGTAATTCCAAGATTGCTGAGTTAATCAAGTCCCTTGATGCAAACCTTGTGGTTTGAGTAGTGCACACCTCATCAACAAATGCTGCATTACTTGTTGCCTTCATGGACTGACCAATGCACCTAACATCAGCAACTATTGCACTGCCTGCTGCTCTCGTGGCTTGCCTAGTGCATCCCTCATCAGCAACTGCTGCACCACTAGCTACCTGTGTGGCTTAAGGCATGCAACACTACTTTGCACTTTTTACACTCCCCCTCAAGAGCACAACTCTTGCCTTTTGGTCTTCTAAACCTATGAGGATACTCCACTTTAGAAGCAAAAATATTGATTACACCTAGCCTTTTGATCAACCTTAAAAAGCTTTCCACTCCTAAGGCCTTGGTAAACACATCTGCCAACTGATTCTTAGTTGAAACATAGAAGGTTTTAAGTGCACCATCAAGGATCTTATTTCTCACAATACGGCAGTTAGCTTCTATATGTTTTGATCTCTCATGAAACATTGGATTTGCTGCTATATGAAGTGGTGCCTGGTTATCACAGTACATCAGCACAAGCTTAATATGTTTGACATGTAAATCTTGTAGCAAATGCAAAATCCAAGTTAATTCACAGGTGGTTGTAGCCATGGCCCTATACTGAGCTTCTACATTGGACCTACACATTATGCGTTGTTTCTTAGACCTCCAGGGCACTAAGGCATCACCAAGAAACACACAATAGCCTGTTAAAGACTTCTTGTGTCAGGGCACCCTGCCCAATCTGCATCATAGTATGCCTTTAGGTGCAGATCAGATTCAGTGGGGAAGAAACCACCTTGACCAGGTGTTCCTTTTATGTATTGAAGTATTCTAGTGGCTGCTTTCATATGTGGTGCTCTAGGTTTTGCCAAGAACTAGCTAAACCTATGCATTGCATATGTGATGTCTAGCCTGCTCAAGGTCAAATACATAAGCTTCCCAATAAGCCGTTTGTATTGTCCTAGATTGGAAAGTAAATCCCCACCTCCTTTAGATGACTTCAACTGATGTTCCATTGGGGTTTGAACTGGTTTACACCATTTCATACCAGTTTCTTCAAGGACTTCTAAAGCATACTTCCTCTAGGTTAGGCTGATCCCATTCTTATTTCTTGCAATTCCTAAACCGAAGAAATACTTGAGTGATCTCAAGTCCTTAATCCCAAACTTCTGATCTATTAATACTAACTTGAGAGAGACAACACAAGCATGGTCATTGCCAGTGATTACCATGTCATCAAAATAGACAAGTAGAGCAGTGAACAAAGACCCTTTCCTATGCACAAATAAAGAATGATCAGCCTGAGATTGAACAAAACCAAGCTCCTTTATTGTTGCTGATAGCTTTGTGTACCACAACCTAGAAGCCTGTCTCAAACCATAAAGAGAAATAACCAATTTACACACCCTAGGAGCAGCTGAAGAAGTAGAAGAAGAAGCTGAAGCACACTCCCCCTTACTGCGAAAACCAAGTGGCAATGTCATATAGACCTCTTCATCCAAATCTCTATGGAGAAAAGCATTATTAATGTCCAATTGTTGTAAAGGCCACTGTTTGGCAGCAGCAGGAGCAAGCAAGACTCTCACTGAAATTGTTTTAGGCACAAGAGAAAAGGTTTCAAGGAAATCAAGGCCTTCCCTTTGAGTATAACCCATACCAACTAGCCTGGCTTTAAACCTCTCAACACTGCCATTAGGATTAAGTTTGCCCTTATAAACCCACTTGCAACCAATGGGGAGACTTTCCAGGAGGCAAGGTAGTCACACCCCAAGTGTGATTCTATTCAAGGGCTTGGATTTCCTTGTCCATGGCAACCCTCAAAAATGGATCCTGAACAGCTTGATAAAAATTGGCAAGTTCTTTGGGACTTGAACTGACTGCTAGCAAATAAGAATGATAGCAAGGTTCCAAATGGGAATAGGTAAGACATTAATCAAGATTATAAGGGGCACCAGCTACAATAGTAGTACAAGCATAGTCTTGCAAATAAGTAGGAGGTCTGATATCCCTAGTGGACTTTCTTAGAGGCACTGGAGGCACTGAAGCAATTGGTGGAGATGAAATAGGCACCTAAGAAGGTAAAGTAATAGGAACAGGTTGAATAGAAGAATAAGGAACTTCATCAAAAACCAAGGAAGTAGGATCAGAAATGCTAATAGGAATCATCAATACCAGTAGAGCAAGAAGCTTCAACAACAGAAGGAATAAAGGGATTTGCAATATGAGGTGAAACAGAAGCAAAAGGGAAAGAATTTTCATGAAACACCACATCCTTAGAGATGAACACCCAATTTGTAGACAAATCAAGAACCTTATAACCTTTAACCTCAAAAGGGTACCCCAAGAAAACACACTTAATAGCTCTAGGTGCAAATTAAATTTGGATTTGTGATTAGAAAGAGTGAAAGCAAAACATTATTAAGATTAGTGCCCTTAAATCCTATTGTATGATGTTATGTATGATATTATGCATGACATTATGTATGACATGATGTATAACTTAATATTGTGATTAATAAAGTTGTTTTATCATTATCTAAAATAATTGTAACATGAATATCCGAACATTATCATATAGTCCATGAGATGCATAGTATGTGATTTATGTGAAAAGTCACAGAAGATAGAAATCACAAGTTCTTTGTAAACTCAGAATTTTAGCTCGTAGTCAGTGATGAAATTGGACATTTCATCTGCGAAGACTATAACATATTAACTAAGATGATTTGCCTTGATCATGGAAGTGGAGACTTCTAGTTGATATGTTGATATGTTTTAAGAGTTATGTCAGTTCGTTTAGACCCCTTAAACCCAACAGATTAACCTAGTGAATTAGCCAAGTTATTAACTTAGGTAATTTAATTAAAACTAGGTTAACACAATTAAGCAAAAATAACAAAGCAGCGGAAAAATAAACAACACAAAGATCTGATGACCTAGGAAACCACACCGGTAAAAACCTGGGGAGGATTTAACCTAGCTATCCTCAAGGTAAAATAGCAAATCCACTAGAAAGAATTGAAGTTTACACAATAGCGACTTAGACCACTAACATCCTATTGCTACCCGAGTGTAGGAAACTTACTACCATGACCCCATGATAGCTCCGAGATCCACGGACTCCTTCTTTCCGGAATTCTTCAACAAATCCACAAGCGCACCTGCTTGTATATCTTTGTGTTCTCTTGATTCTGCAACTGTAACGATCTACACAACTCTTGACATAAATCTCAAGTTTGTAAACCCTAAGTGTATGTGAAGGTAAACACCTCTAGATCTCAAAGAAAGATTCACAAACACAGCAAAACAGAACTCTCAAAACGTGGCTAGGGTTTTCCCTTTTATACTTAGGGCAAACATAAAACCCTATACATTAAAAACGGGCTTGGGCTGAGTTGGAATTTTCTGCAGAAAAACGTTCTGCACGATTTTCGATCGATCGAGTCTAATTTTCGATCGATCGAGTCATACAGAAAGTGAACAGTACTTCTGCATAAAAACTCGATTCCAACTTTACAATTAAACCCATACTTTGAGCAAGTCTAACACACGACTCAATATTGTTTTGATCATGGTTTGCCAACATACAAATTGAAGTTCTAAATACATTAGTTCCTAATCTTTAGAACCTAACAAACTCCCCCTTTGGCAATCCGTGACAAAAGACAGACTTAACAAAAAGCTCAAAGTTACAAATTGAAATAGCCCATTACAATAAAATAGCCACTCAAAAATTCAACCTAAACTACTATCTAACAGTTGCAAAGTAGACAGCAGCTCGACTGAAAGCAACCTGTATATTCCTGTAACACTTAACAAACACATAAACGCATGTGTGGAAAAAAAACAGGAAATACATAAATAAAAATTTCTTAATTTCACATGACACAAAATAAAGACATATATCATGAATAACATCATCAATATAGATCAATAAGCAGAGTAGTAGCATAGTGAAATAAGAAACATATACACACAAATGTATCTCAACAAAATAAATCTCCTAAACAAGAGCTAAAAATGAGAATACACAGTGAAGCATCTAGATACAATCTAATAACTCCACAAGCTCCGCAGTATCACTACCAAGTAACAAAAACTCCCCCTAAAATGTAAATCTCCACAAAAAAATCTCCTAGATACAATGAACTATGTACTCCCCCTTTTTGTGACGAATTGCCAAAGGGCACTCACTCATCATCAAAAGGTGGAGGAGGAGATCGACGAGAGCTCGCCAAATCCGCTCGTAACGCACGTAGCTTATCAAGGATGTCCACCAAAAGCTGACCATGAGCCGCCTGAACAGTCACGACAGTGTCAAGCGTCCGACGAAGGTCAGAAACCTCATCAAACGGTGGAGGAACATCAGCAGCATCAGCAGCAACAGTAGGATCAGAAGAAGTCCCAGCTGCATGAGTATCTGTAGAAGAAGAAGGGGGTGGAGTGACATCGGATGGCTCTACCCTAGCACGCTTAGAGCTAGCTCGAAGTTGAGCAGCCCTTTGCCTCAAAAAGGTAGCACCAATAGGAGCGACAACATGAACAGGCTCAGAAGCAGGATACTCACCAAAACCAAGAAAAAGGAGAATCCGATGAATAAAAACAAGAAAAAAACAAAGCATGAGCCGTAGAACTAGATCGATGAACCTCGTTCAAAGAACGAAGGAACAGATGCGGAAAACAAATAGGAGCATCAGTGACCAAAGCATACAAAAAGACACACCTCTCAAGAGGAATGGTGTGGACATGCGAAATAGGCCACAATGAATGACACGCTATCCTAAAGAAAAGATAGTGCAGCTCAGACAGCTCAGCAGAAGTGATCCGAGGATCAGAACCCCACTGGATAGAATACCCAGTGATGTATGACAGGATGTCATCAAGGGGAGGCGACTCCTCGTAAGGAAAAACGGGATGGTCCACAATGGGCACCCCAAGAGCATCAGACACTACCGAAGGGGTAATGCGATACTCCACACCACGTAACCACACCTTAACCAAGGTGTCGTTATCATAGACATGAATAGAGAGATTCGAATAGAATTCTCTAATCAAGGTGGCAGGAGGAGGAGAATGCTCATATTCGAGCAAAGGTAACCAACCCCGACGCTCAAAGTTACGACGCACCTCAGGATCCAGCTCATCTAAGATAACCCTACGCTCAGTCCAAATCTGACGCCTAAGGTTCAAAGTCTCATAAGTGACTTGGTTTGACTCACTAGGGAACCTCTCAGTGTCAAAAGAAGGAGAAGGATCAGAAGTCCTATAGGCTCTAGTTTTCCTAGGCATAGTGCTAAGGAAAAGACAGACACAAAAAGAAAAGAGCAAAAACCAAAACCAAGGGCAGACTGCAAGTTAGCACAGCAAAAAAAATAGAATATAAAAATTCTATATGATGCATGAGCATGAACATAACATGATGCATGTACTAATGCAGTGACATGTTCAATTTTGATCCAAATTAACAAAAATGGCTTGAGCATCCGATATTCATCAAAAATCCCCAATTTGAAAAACCCTAATTTTCAAAAACACAGCAAATTGATAAATTGATCAACACAATATTCAATTAACTCAATATAATGATCAAATTAATCAATCCAACAAGCCAATTTCATCAATTTCAATCCAATTGAACAAAAACCCCAAATTTACTCAATTTCAAGCCCTAGAATTTCAAATTACCTTCAAACCACCAAAATAATCCAATTAAACCACATGATGTGTTTAGACAAGGTGTCCCCACAAAAACCCATAAAGATTTTGAGAAAGAATCATTCAAAAACAACCCCAAAAATAGAAAATTCCTAAATGCCAAAATTATCCAAATATGCATGAAAATAGAAAATAAATGCAAAAGGAAGGGTATAAGGGACTTACCACACTTGGGAGAGAGAGATTTTGCAAAAGATTCGGAGGAAAACGACAAAAATCCCAAGGAAATCGTTGACTGGTTGGTAGGAAACCAAAAGAAACTTTGAAAAGTTTTAAAACAGTGAAAAGACACTTGAAAAACTTCTTTTAAAAAACATCCGGACCGATTTTCGATCGATCGAATATTACATTCGATCGGTCGAAAACTTATTCGATTGATCCAAAAACAACTTGGATCGATCGAACCAACCAGAGAGATTTGTGAGTGATTTAAAACATTTTCGATCGGTCGAAAGTTAGTTTCGATCGATCGAAATTCTGGAAAAAACATATTTTTGAAAAACCAAACGTTTTAGACCAAAAACTCCTCAAAGCAACAGATTTGAAAAATCAAATGCATGAGTATGAGATGAGATGTTTTCCAAAAACACATGTATTCATTCCAGATTTTCCAAAGCATAATTTTCTCTCACTATACCCAACAACAAACAAACAAGCAAACATATTTTGCATCAAATTCCCAAAATTCTCAAACATGGTTGGTCAGGCCAAAAACACACACATTATCATGTACGCAATTCTAGCAAAGAATAACTTGTGTAGTGTGTGCAACTAGCATAAGTTTGAGAAACATGTGAGGTGATATACACATAGAGATCAATCACAATTTCTACAAAATCCATCACATGAATTTGAAAGAGACTATCCCTTAAAGAGTTACATCATATAACTCTCACATCTCCTAGAATAAGAGCTTGCAATCATGTAAGTTTCTTGATTTGCCTCATTATTCAAATTTATTGATTAGAAACTTAATAATAGCCGGGATAATGTACACACCAATTTTATTTAGAATTTGTGATATTATTATAGTCCAATAATGTACACACCAATTTTAATGAGAGGCTACACCTTATGTTCTTTTTGTGCATGTGCTACACTTTCTCGAGCACAAAATCTTATGATATGCACTAAGGTGTTCATGATTGGCTAATAAACAGTGGTGAGATGGTTATTTATGCCTTTCTCAATAAGTTCAAGTCCAACAATCAAAGACATAAGACTTCAAGATCAAGATCATGTGATCAACAAATATAGCATCTTCCCACACAACATGCACAACAAGACTTTAGCTAGTAAAGTGCAATAAAAATAAGTGCATCAAAGCTAAACAAGGTACATACTTATGATATGTAGTTTTGATTGACCAACCTTGTCTACAAATTCAAGGAAAAATAGCAAAACACAATTTGCAAAAAAAAATTTTTTTTTATTAAACAAAGAAACAAACATCCTAGAATGAAATGCATGAATGTAATGCAATGCAAATCCTAGAAACAAAGGTCACAAAAGATTGAGCAATGAAGCACAAGGACCATGTCAGACAGACTCAATTAGATTGAGCCTTTTGCATCCAAGACTTCTTAGATGCAACTCTTGCATTGGAGTTATGATTCACATCAGAATTCTGAGCAACTCCAGGATTGGAATAAAGGTTTAACGCCTTTACCAATTCACCAATAAGTACCATAGGATCATGTGCTTGAGGCACAGGTACTTTAGTTTTATTTGCTCGCTTCGCAGCTTGCAACTTAAAACAATTTGGATGTATGTGTCCAGGTTTTCTACAAAAATGACAAACCCATGCAGGCTTATCATGCAATTTGCCATTAGTAGAAGTAGACGCTCTAGAATGAGAAGCATGAGGATCAACCCTAATCTTTCTAGGTGGAGAAACATTAACAGGTTTGACAGGTTCACTCACCGAGGGTTTAACAATCTCACTCTTAGGAGGTTCAGAAGAAGGAACAAATTTAGTGGAAGAAGGTTTAAGCACAGAAATACTTTCCTCATAACCTAAACCAATTTTATCAGAAGGAGACTTTTGAATACTCAACATGTGATCAAGTTTGGAGCTTGCAGACCTATTAGTTTGTTCTTTAGCAACAGATAAATCAAGTTCCAAACATTTAACTTTATCAAGTAAGAGCATGTTTTCAGTTTTCACATTATTCAAAAGCTCATTTGCATCAAACAATTTAACAAGTAAATTTTTCTTTTCAAGTTCAAGAGATGCAATTTTCTTCAAGCTTAACTCAACATTCATGGCATCCTTTGCAGCAACTTTGCAAAGTTTATTGTAGGCTTCCTGTAAATCTGCATCCTCAGAGAGTTCCCCATCAGAAGGGTTCTCTTCAACAGATATGCTTTCATTGACTACAGTGGTAGCAGTGAAAGCAATGAAGTTTCCATCCTCATCACTGGCGGATTCATTGTCGGAAACTTCGTCATCACTAAGGGTTACAGCCATAGCCTTACCCTTAGACCTCAAATAAGTAGGACATTCAGACTTTAAATGACCATACCCTTGACAACCATAACATTGTTGTCCCAAAGAATTATTAGAAGATTGACCTACTTTCTCCTTAGGTTTCTCAAAGTTATTAACCTTAGTGGGTTCATTCTTCCTAAAATTTTTAGGTTCAACAGTGTTCTTGCCTCTTGCCCTTCTGTTACTATTTCTAAGAAAGTTTCTAAAGTTCTTGGCAAGATAGGCAATCTCTGTAGCAGAGAGATCATCATCAAATCCACCATCATCAACATCATCAACAGACTTTAGAGCCATTGATTTGGATTTGTTAGTCTTGGGGAGGTCTAACTCATAGGACTGAAGAGATCCTACAAGCTCATCCACAGGGATGGAGTCCACATCCTTACTCTCAGTGATGATAGTCACTTTGGGTCTAAAATCTTCAGTCAAAGATCTAAGAATCTTCCTAACAATTTTAGGTTGATCATAGATTTCACCCAAATTATAAGCAGAATTAACAATATCATTCAATTTAGCATAGAATTCATCAAAAGATTCATCATCATTCATTCTTATGCTTTCAAATCTAGAAGTTAATTGCTGCAACTTATTAATTTTAACTGCCTTCGTGCCTTCATGCACAGTCTGGAGGATTTTCCAAGCAGTATGAGCAACCTCAACATTAGAGATTCTCTTAAATTCCTCCATGGAAACAGCATTAAAAATAGCATTCATTGCTTTGCTATTAAAAGCGGCTGCCTCCTTCTGAGAAGTTTGCCACTCACTCACAGGAGTAGTGGGCTTCTCCCATCCGTATTCAACGGAATTCCAAACTCTCTCATCTATGGATTTCAGGAAGGCTTTCATCCTTACTTTCCAATATGCATAGTTGTTTCCATCAAAGTGAGGTGGAACAACAAGAGAGTGTCCGTGTTCCATGACAACAGGGGTCAAGGATCAGCTTAAAGATCAAAGGATCAAACAAAAAAGCTACCCGCTCTGATACCACTTGTCAGTTCGTTTAGACCCCTTAAACCCAACAGATTAACCTAGTGAATTAGCCAAGTTATTAACTTAGGTAATTTAATTAAAACTAGGTTAACACAATTAAGCAAAAATAACAAAGCAGCGGAAAAATAAACAACACAAAGATCTGATGACCCAGGAAACCACACCGGTAAAAACCTGGGGAGGATTTAACCTAGCTATCCTCAAGGTAAAATAGCAAATCCACTAGAAAGAATTGAAGTTTACACAATAGCGACTTAGACCACTAACATCCTATTGCTACCCGAGTGTAGGAAACTTACTACCATGACCCCATGATAGCTCCGAGATCCACGGACTCCTTCTTTCCGAAATTCTTCAACAAATCCACAAGCGCACCTGCTTGTATATCTTTGTGTTCTCTTGATTCTGCAACTGTAACGATCTACACAACTCTTGACATAAATCTCAAGTTTGTAAACACTAAGTGTATGTGAAGGTAAACACCTCTAGATCTCAAAGAAAGATTCACAAACACAGCAAAACAGAACTCTCAAAACGTGGCTAGGGTTTTCCCTTTTATACTTAGGGCAAACATAAAACCCTATACATTAAAAACGGGCTTGGGCTGAGTTGGAATTTTCTGCAGAAAAACGTTCTGCACGATTTTCGATCGATCGAGTCTAATTTTCGATCGATCGAGTCATACAGAAAGTGAACAGTACTTCTGCATAAAAACTCGATTCCAACTTTACAATTAAACCCATACTTTGAGCAAGTCTAACACACGACTCAACATTGTTTTGATCATGGTTTGCCAACATACAAATTGAAGTTCTAAATACATTAGTTCCTAATCTTTAGAACCTAACAAGTTAAGACATATTGAACTAGACCGCTGTGAGATTTATTATTCTCTTAACGACTGTCATCGAATAATAAATCTCACGACTTCTATTAACATGAACTCTTAATCCTGAGAGAATAATGGACTTGATCATGAAGTGCAAGTTGCTTTGATATATCAGGAGTGAGATCTAAATTAACGGTGAAAACCTCAGTATGTTGGGCAGCCACATTTAGTGTTGATGGAACATATATTCTCAAGATGGAAATCATAATCTCTTAACGGAGATACAAAATATTCCCTTGAGATAAGTTTAATGGGTTTGTTATTCAGAATGTTAGGCCTAAATACTTTAGTAAATAGTTACTAAAGTGTATATTTATGAAATTGGATTTCATAAATATATGATGAATAACATAAAAAGAATTAAACCGAGTACTAAAGGATTAAGATGTAGTAATTTACAAAGTGGCAGTCTATTTTCATGACTTTGTATTACTACGAATATTTTATGAAAAGGTTGCGTGTACAATAAAGTCTTAGGATATAATTTATTAACGAGGCCTAGAGTGCAATTATATTTATATAGTGGTATTAAATATGATTAATGGTAACTTTGAACTTGTCAAGAGTTGACAGAAAAGCCCAATGCCCATTGGAGCTAGTGTCTTATTTGTTCCCTTTTGGTCCCACTCCAAGCCACACACTAAAGCCCAATTGGGAAGGCCCAAAAGGCTAACCCAATTAGATAATCAATTATGTGGAGAGAAACATACAGAATTTTATGAATATGAAATGGTTTGTATGTTGATGTAAGACACTCCTTCATTTTTCTCTCTAGAACAAACACATTGAATTGATTGAGAGACCACACATCTTAAACAACCAAACACATTTAAATGTGCATAGCTAGGTGGATGACCAAACAACACTTCAAAAGGAATTTGATTTGATAAAGCAGATGAGAGGACTCTATTGATTAAATAAACAACAGCAAGGATAGCATGACCCCACAAATGCAAAGGTAAATGGGATTGAAACATAAGAGCTCTTGCCACATTCAAGATGTGTTGGTGCTTCCTCTCAACAACAGCATTTTGTTGAGGGGTCTCAACACAGCTTAAATGATATAGATGCCTTTCTTAGCAAAGAAATCTTTCATGAAGAATTCAGTCCCATTGTCTGGCCTTAAAGTTTTAATTTTCTTAGAAAATTGGGTTTCCACCATAGTGCAAAATTGTTCTAAAACAGATTGTTTTTGAGACTTATGCTTTAACAGATAAACCCAGGTGCACCTAGAGTAGTCATCAACAATGGTTAAGAAATACTTGCAATGATCAATGGTAGAAACTGAGAAAGGTCCCCACAAATCACAATGAATCAACTTAAAGCAAGATTTAGGCAAATGAGAACTTTTTTTAGAATGTAAACGTTTTTGTTTAGCAAGTGGACAAATGTCACAATTAAAGTTCTCAACCGAAGTGAAACTAGGTACATCATTTGGTTTTATTGAAGCCAATTTGGCATTGGATAGGTGACCCAATCAAGCGTGCCAGATTTGAACTTGTGAACTATGTATAGAAGCTGCAATGAAAGGTGTAGAAATGTTTCTCTTATCCACCAAGTAAAGTCCATTGCTTTCTCTACCTAGACCAAGTGTGCTTCAATGAGCAAGGTCCTGGATAAAGCATAAGTTTCCAAAGAAAATAAGGCAACTAGCAGTGGATTTTGCTAGCTGACTGACAAAAATAAGATTGAAACTAAATGATGGAACACAAAGAACATTATGAAGGATAAGATGTTCTGGAATTTTCACAATGCCAACATGAGTGACAGAAGCTACTTCTCCATTAGGCAAATTGATATAAGTGTTTAAAGTAGCAGTGTTAGTAGTGAAACATGTAATGAAATGCATCATATGATCAGTAGCCCCTATGTCTATGACCCAATCAATGGCAAGAAAGACTTCTTTATTAACTACTTTGGCAGAAAAAATGGAATGCTTCAAGGGAGTGAAATGAAGCAATGAATTGATACCTAACATGGTGTCAACAAAAGTGGAATTAACACTGTCTGAAGGTGTAATAGATGTGGAAGTCACACCAGTTGCAACAGGTACACCAAGAGCTCCAAAAAGCATGCTAGAGACAGCAACACTTGTACTAACATTTGCAACATGGTGAGTAGTACCTTGATCAATTCTAGAATTGAAAAGAGCAAGCAATTGCTCACACTGTGCCTTAGAAATAGGACACTGAGCAGATGTATTAGAAGGAACCTTAACAGCTTGACCTTGTGGATATGAAACTTGGTTAGCATTGGAATTAGGCTTGCCTTTGTGCTTATACCCTGGAGGATAACCATGAAGCTTGTAACACTTGTCCATAGTGTGTCCAAGCATGTTACAACGAGTGCACAAAGGCCTCTCCTTCTTAGGACCACCTCTATTACCTGAATTCCCTCTGGTATTAGCATACATTAACATTGACTCAGGCTTAGGTGTGAAGGCTGCACCATGACCAATGCCTTTGTGAGATTCTTCTTAAAGAACTAGAGCATACACCTTGCTCATTGAAGGAAATGGCCTAAGTATGAGAATACGACTCCTTACAATCTTAAAACTCTCATTGAGGCCCATCAAGAACCTCATAACATATGATTTCTCATGTGCAACGCTCAGAATCTTCATTGCTCCATAAGTGCAGGCTGGTAAAGGTTTATAATGAAGCAATTGATCCCAAAGCTTCTTGAATTTAGAGTAATATTCAGTCACTAATAATTGGCCTTAAGTTATCTGTGAAATGTCTTGTTAAAGATTATAGATCTTTGGTCCATGTTAGAGACCGCATCCCCAGACCCCTTTTTTAGGTGTTGTTGGGCCAAACCCACATGAATAGGTGGAGTCGTGTTATTGCCTCTCAAAATGGAGGTTAGACTAATTATATTTTCCCCGTTAGATTAAGGGTTTTACAATGGAGTTGCCACTTATTTAATTATTGGAAAAATAAGAAAATCGTAATTGAAAAATAATTCCTCATTTTATTAATTTGAAATTGAATTTACATTGATCATAAGAAATTACATGGCTTTGGTCTTAGATACAATCTAAGATAAAGTACATGACTTTGTTTCCTAGTTACAATCTAGAAATTGAAAATTACATGGATAAGCATTTGATTAACTAACCCTTGATCTAAGCTCGAAGGCTATGTTACAAGATGGAAAGGTGTTAAGCACCCACCTTGCTCGGTAAAACCGGTCTCCTAGACTATGGTGGCCAACATTCATATCATATCATCCAATATGCCAATCAATTTACATGTTGAATTCAATGTGTGTACATGTGATAAACCCTAATTCAATTTATTAAGCATTGCATTTGGATTGAAAAATAAATTCTAGTAAATGTGTGTGAATGGTGATATCCTAGTTTCAAGGATTTTGAAAAAATTATTAAACAAACATGTTTTTCACATTTTTGATGTGGATTTAAGATTAAAACTAGTGTAATGCATGAACATGTGATGAACAACTAAAAACATGTGAAGAATATAAAAGAACAATTAAGAACATTCAAACATATTCAAAGGAATTTAAATGATTATTATCATGCTTTAATCTTAAATTCTCATCATGGCAACACGAAAAACAATTAGGGAAAAAGATTATACCTTCATGCAAGATCCATATGGAGGATGGGGAGACTCTTGAGGGAGGTCCTAAAGGTGGAGGAAAAGAAGAGTTAGGAGAGGAAGAGTGAGTCTCACTCAATACCTTAAGTCTCAAGAAGACTAAGATATGACAAGACTACTCAACTTCCTAGAACTCAAGAGAGAAGAAGAGAGAGGGTTTTTTGTGTCCTCTTGGAATGGAGGAGAGGGGGGGTTTATATAGTAGTGGTTGAAGAAATATGAATGGAAGGCCATTTAATGAGGGTTGACAAAGAATCATGAACCTAGATCTCATTTTAGCCTTTGGGGAAATCTGGTACATTAAATGGAAAGATTGGTAGGAGTGAGGAGCAAGCCAAATTCGGTTTTCCCGTAGCTGCTGTAACAGTCTGTAGAGCCAATTTCAAAAAATCATATCTGATCCAATTCTGATCGGAATTGTCTCGGTCTTATGCTCAAATTGAAGCTCTGGATGTCTAGTTTCTGGGAAAATTAACCCCATTTACAGATTCAAAATATTCTGAGAGATATTAATGAAATGGTGAGCAGAGGTCATTTGTTAGAAAATGGTTTCAGCACAATTAACATTAATAGGTTCTAAATTAGCTCCCAATTAACATTAAATGGCTCTAATCACTCCCATTTCAGACTTAATTAGTTCCAAATTTACCCAAATTAAAAGATAATTGCACAAATTACTCATTGAATAATTAATATTTATCTATCTAATTAATTAGGTATATGCAACCTCACCATAAAATGTAGTCCTAACCAATCAAATTATGACACATCATTAATTTCAAATTGATTATAATTATAACCAATTGGAATCAATTGTTCATAATCACATATAGTCGAACTCAATTTATGATAGTGCATCTTGGCCATTAAAACTTGATTTGATGATAACTTTCAATCTGATGGTCCGATTAGGGCTTATGACCAGTCGATTTAATCATTACAACATCAAGATCATTTTGGTGAAATGAGATTAAGGATCTAGTGACCAGAATCAAAATTCATATTTCCAAGGTGAAATTACCCTTTTACCCTCCATGTGAGGTTAAATTCGGGTTGCAAAATGGGGTGTCAACAGAATGCCCCTCATTGGCAAAGCTTGAAAAGTGAATGTCAATGTATGAAAGAAACACCTAACTTTGCAATCAGTATTTAACCGTGGTGAATGTGTGATGCATGTAGATAAAAATGCTGACGGACATGTTGTGGATCAAAATGTGGACCAAATCTCAAGGGAGATTGCCTACGTACCTCTTGGTGGGAGGATCAGGTCGAAACGTAGTTTATGCATGCAATCTTTTTTTTAATTTTTTTTTTATTTTGAATGAATACAAGACATGCTTACCTGAAGTGAAAAAAAAATGAAGATTCTGGTCATGTGTTTCAGAGGCCAAAGGTTCTGGATCTTGGCTCATGTTTTCAAAGGACCAAGGATTTTTTTTTTTTTTTTTTGGGCTTCGGCTCATGTTTTCAGAGGATCAAAGGTTTTGAATCTTGGCTCATGTTTTCAAAAGACCTACGATTTTTTTTTTTTTTGGGGCTTTGGCTCATGTTTTCAGAGGACCAAAAGTTTTGGATCCTAACTCATGTTTTCAGAGGACCAAGGATATATATATATATATATATATATATATTTTTTTTTTTTTTTGGGCTTTGGCTCATGTTTTCAGATGACCAAAGGTTTTGGATCCTGGCTCATGTTTTCAGAGGACCTAGGATTTTTGGATCTTGGCTCATGTTTTCAGAGGACCAAGGGTTTTTTGGGCTTTGGCTCATGTTTTTAAAGGACCAAAGGTTTTGAATCCTGGCTCATGTTTTCAGAGGACCTAGGATTTTTGGATCTTGGCTCATGTTTTCAGAGGACCAAGAGTTTTTTAGGCTTAGGCTCATGTTTTCAAAGGACCAAAGGTTTTGGATCTTGGCTCATGCTTTCAGAGGACCTAGGATTTTTAGATCTTGGCTCATGTTTTCAGAGGACCAAGGGTTTTTTGGGTTTTGGCTCATGTTTTCAAAGGACCAAAGGTTCTGGATCATGGCTCATGTTTTCAGAGGACCTAGGATTATTATTAATTTTTTTTTTTTGGGCTTTGACTCATGTTTTCAAAAGACCAAAGGTTTTGGATCCTGGCTCATGTTTTCAGAGGACCTAGGATTTTTTTTTTTTTTTTGGGCTTTGGCCCATGTTTTTAGAGGACCAAAGGTTTTGGATCTTGGCTCATGTTTTCAGAGGACCTAGGATTTTTTTTTTTTTTTTTTTGGGCTTTGGCTCATGTTTTCAGAGGACCAAAAGTTCTGGATCTTGGCTCATATTTTCAGAGGACCAAGGATTTTTTTTTTTTTTTTGGGCTTCGGCTCATGTTTTCAGAGGACCAAAGGTTTTGAATCTTGGCTCATGTTTTCAAAAGACCTAGGATTTTTTTTTTTTTTTTTTTTGGGCTTTGGCTCATGTTTTCAGAGGACCAAAAGTTTTGGATCCTAACTCATGTTTTCAGAGGACCAAGGATATATATATATATATATATATATATATATATTTTTTTTTTTTGGGCTTTGGCTCATGTTTTTAGATGACCAAAGGTTTTGGATCCTGGCTCATGTTTTCAGAGGACCAAGGGTTTTTTGGGCTTTGGCTCATGTTTTCAAAGGACCAAAGGTTTTGAATCATGGCTCATGTTTTCAGAGGACCTAGGATTTTTGGATCTTGGCTCATGTTTTCAGAGGACCAAGAGTTTTTTAGGCTTAGGCTCATGTTTTCAGAGGACCAAAGGTTTTGGATCCTGGCTCATGCTTTCAGAGGACCTAGGATTTTTAGATCTTGGCTCATATTTTCAGAGGACCAAAAGTTTTGGATCTTGGCTCATGCTTTCAGAGGACCTAGGATTATTATTATTTTTTGGGTTTTGGCTCATGTTTTCAAAGGACCAAAGGTTCTGGATCCTGGCTCATGTTTTCAGAGGACCTAGGATTATTATTATTTTTTTTTTTTTGGGCTTTGACTCATGTTTTCAAAAGACCAAAGGTTTTGGATCCTGGCTCATGTTTTCAGAGGACCTAGGATTTTTTTTTTTTTTTTTGGACTTTGGCTCATGTTTTCAGAGGACCTAGGATTTTTTTTTTTTTTTTAGGCTTTGGCTCATGTTTTCAGAGGACCAAAAGTTCTGGATCTTGGCTCATGTTTTCAGAGGACCTAGGTTTTTGGATCTTGGCTCATGTTTTCAAAGGACCAAGGGTTTTTTGGGCTTTGGCTCATGTTTTCAGAGGACCAAAGGTTTGGGATCCTGGCTCATCTTTTCAGAGGACCTAAGATTTTGGATCTTGACTCATGTTGATATGTGGTTGCCTTTTTCCCTAGTACCTGCAAAATAAATATTTTCAATTAGTAACAGAGTTATTCATTGAAAAGAATTTGGCATACCTGGCGAATGCCCTTAGTTTAGGACAAATTCCATGCTTCGATGAATGCTGAGAGTGGACAATTGACTTGATGTTGCACCACTGGAGAATATGGAAGAGGATCATAGCTTTCTGTTCTTGAAGAAGAATTTAATGATGCTTTTTTTTTTTTGAAGGAATTGGAAATTTGGATTGATGAATTTAAAAAAAAAAAATCTCTTTTTTTTTTTTGAAAAATTTGGAAATCTTGAAGGAATTGAAATTTTGATTGATGAATTTTGTTTTTTTTGAAAAATTAGGAAATCTTGAAAATTTTTTTTTTTTTGAAGGAATTAAAAATTTTGATAGATGACTTCTTTTTTTTTTTTTTGGAAAAATCTCTTTTTTTTTTCTTTTTTGAAAAATTTGGAAATCTTGATTTTTTTTTTTTTGAAGGAATTGAAAATTTTGATTGATGAATTTTGTTTTTTTTTTTTTTTTTTTTGAAAATCTCTCTCTTTTTTTTTTTTTTTTGAAAAATTTGGAAATCTTGATTTTTTTTTAAGGAATTGAAAATTTTGATTGATGATTTTTTTTTTTTTTTTGAAAAATCTCTTTTTTTTTTTTTTTGAAAAATTTGGAAATCTTGAATTTTTTTTTTTGAAGGATTTGAAAATTTTGATTGATGAAATTTTTTTTAAAAAAATCTCTTTTTTTTTTTTTTTTTGAAGGAATTGAAAATTTTGATTGATGAATTTTGTTTTTGTTTTTTTTTTTTTTTGAAAAATTTGGAAATCTTGAAATTTTGTTTTTTTTGAAGGAATTGAAAATTTTGGTTGATGAATTTTTTTTTGAAAATTTTATCTCTTTTTTTTTTTTTTTTTTTTTTTTTTTTTGAGATTTGAAGATTTGTTCATTATCAAAAAGTGAAGAAGATGAAGATGAAGATGAAGATGGAGTAAAAGTGATGAAGATTTATTCATCATGTTTTTTTTTTTTTTTTTTTTTTTGAAAAACCTATCCTTTGAATGAGAAAAACTTTGGTTGGAAGTTGATGTGGATTGCTGGATAAGTCATTGCTTAATTCCTGCAAAAAGATCATTTCAATTAGCAATGGATTTATTCATTGAAATGAATTGGAAGTACTTACCCAATGCCCCTAGTTTGGGGCATATTCGATGCTTGGATTGAAGCTGAGTTCATTTGATGTAGTGGTCATTGAGGAACATGAAAGAAGATCACGGTTTGTCATCCTTGATTCCTGCAAAAAAAAGGCTTTCTTTTTCTAGCTTGTTAGAATCCAATTATCGTGAAAACATTTTTTTGCCAATGTCCTTAGTGTGGTCATGCTTGCAAATAAATGGATAAATCCCTCAAATGAAAACATACTTCCATGCAAGAAGAACATATTTGCACACAATATAAATAGGCCAATGCTCCAAGTTTAAACATGCTTAGTGCAAACAAATGGGCTTAACCTAACATGCACCCAAACAATTTTGTCACATTGTTTTGACTTTATTCTCCAAGGTTGTTTGGGTGATTGGGACCGGGCCTCTGAAAGGCTGCCTACGTACCTCTCTCATAGAGGATCAAGTCAAAACGTAGTTAAGAGGAAATGGATTTTGAAAAAGAATGATTTTTTTTTTTTTTTATATATGACCAAGAGGTGATCCTTTGAACAACCATTTTGGCAAATCAAAGTGTGTAAGAATCAAAAAAATCTCTTTGATTAGGAAGGATCAAGATCATTAAACTCATGTAGTCAAATTTGCTTCATCCTTTTGAATATGGTCAGATTAAGTCTCCAAAGGCAATTAAGAAATGAAATGTGATAATATTTATGTATCACATTGTTGGGTGCAAACAAGGAGAGTGCTCCAGGTTTGGAAGTTCTTTTGAGTCATTTTGAGGATTTGACAATTTGAGAAATTTTGTCCTCGGACATATCATCCTGTGGGGTTTGACAATTTTAAGTATTTTTCCTTTTTAATTCAAGAGAAAAATATTATTAGAGTTTAAGATGCGCCTACAAGTAGTAAGACTTCAAGGAGGTCTTATTCATGGGTTGTAATGTAGGACGGGTTTAGGTTATGAAATGAATGATATAAAAAGGCTCAAAATTCCCTATGATGTTCCCCCAAGTATGTATTACTCAAAAATCAAGTATTGGAGGAGTTTTCTCATTTCTTCGTTGTCATCTTCTCACTAGTCTTCATTAGTCACTTGTATCAACATTTGTTTTATGCCCATTCATCTTGAATCATACCTCTAGACTTTCATCTTGTAAAATTTTTCTCTCTTTAGGTTGCATCCTAAAGTTTCCATCTTGGTATGATTTTCAAAATTTCCTTTTCTTCTTCTTCTTTTTTTTGGCCCTAACTTTTACCTAGACCGCCCTTTTGGGTTTTCAATCTAGCGAGCTTTTTTTTTTTCTTTTTTTTTTGGGAAAGTTCCTCTTGATTGAATGAACTTTTTGGGGACCTTTTACCATCCTTGCTTTTTTCAGCTTAATGATTTTCGGTCATTTTGATGCACTCCTTAGACTTCTTTCTTACTTCAATGCACTTGCACCTTTCTGTGCTTAATGAATCTTTTCCCTTTTCGATGAACTCTCTTTTGGATGAACCTTGTATTCCTCTTGGCATGATGAATTTTAGGCTCTTGATGCACATTGGAATTTCATTTATTTTTCCTTGATTGAAACGAAACCTCACTTTCCTTTGATGATCTCTTATCTTTAGCTTAATGAATTCTCCATTTATCTTTCATGTCTTCTAGGAGAGCTTTATCAATTAGCTTCAAAGCTATAAGGTCGACTCCTCCTCAACATGAGATTTAAGCATGCATACTTTGAATTTTTCCCACTCTAGGTTTAGATTTTAGTTGGTTTATGCGAAAAATAGGCTAAGTGTTTGAAGGCTCAAATGGGCTAGCAATAGATAATGATCGTTCTAGGTATTAGGGAATAATCTTGTTTTATCAAAGATGGCCTCCTATCCCTAGTAATGCTTGCTTGTAGGCACAGTGACTTTAGCTCTTTTAATAAATTTATCTTAAAAGAAAAAGTATGAATTGCTCTAATGTTGTGAAATAAAAGATCTTTGAAAATTGGATCGAGTGCATGGATTCTTGGGATTTTCTGATGAATGGATTCTTTTTGATTGCCTTTTAAGACCATTTCTTCTTATATTCTAAGTCAAGTAGCAAAAGTCTTTACATGGATCAAATGAAATTAATCATTCCCTAGTACAAGTTGATTGCTCAAGCCTTTAAACTTTAAGATTTAGAAAATGTTTTGTCTAAGGGATCCTCATGTACCATTTTGAAAAGAAGACGTCTTTTTTTTTTTTTTTTTTTAATCTTGAAAGAAGAAAAAAAAAAGGTCTTTTTGAAAAAGTCACTAGAAAGTCCAATGGCTCTAGTTCAAAGATTTTTTTTTTAAATGACTCAAAAGCCCAATACCCTTAGTCCAAACACTTTCTCATTTGAATTTTTTTTTTCTTTTTTTGGAAAGATTTAGGAATCTTGATTTTTTTTTTTTGGAATTTTCTTTAAATATATACACAAACAAAGTACATCAAATGCTACAAGAATTTTTAGAATTCAAAGAAACATAGAAACATGGAATAAACAAACCAACTTTAAGCTTAACCATGATATTGCGAACCAAATGTGGAGCGAGGCAAAGTTGGGCCACTTGTTTCTTCTTGGTCTATTTAGGGTGCTTGAGACTTGGTATGCTTGAACCTTGATTATGATAAAATGGCTTAGGCTTGCACTTGGAAGGCCTGAACCTTGATTATAATCTTTTGGTATTTGCTTGAAATGGCTTGGGCTTACACTTGGAAGGCATGCATCTTGTGAACTTTTGGTCTTTAATGTTGATCGTGCGTATACACCTTTGATGGGCTCAAGTGTTGGGCTTAGACACATTCAAGAAACAAATTGGACTTCCATTTCAAGTAGAGTTCAATCATAGGCTTTTGGGCTTGAGTTCATCCACAACATACAAGGTTCAAACAATCATGATGGGCCCAAGCGTTGGACTTGGGTCATGATGGCTCAAACAACGGCCAAACAAATGCTTAAGGAAATGCAATTTACATGGACCGACCTAAAGGTAGGTTCTATGGGTCATTACAACATGGGTAGAAGGTAGGTTAAAGGTCCTCGTACCTCCCAACTTGTGACGCCAGGAGCGCCGCGTTGGTCTGAACGGTACAGTTTGTCCCTATGAATCACCATGGCATAACCATGATGATCATTGTCGCGATGGGTGGTAGGTTCACCGCTGGGTATGTGAGTCTCAGGAAGACCACAATCCATGGTTAATACTACCGGGCTTTCGGGCTAGCACACAAATAAAAGAAATTTCATTTAAACAAATGATGCATGACATGAAAAATAATGACATATTAGACATATCATATACAAAAAAAAAAAAAAAAAAAAAAAACAATAACAAACAATGACATGGTTGGCCACCATAATTTAATTGAAGCTTAGCCCTAAATATCCCCAGAGGAGTCGCCACTGTGAGAGACCGCGCCCCCAACCCCCTTTTTTAGGTGTTGTTGGGCCAAATCCACGTGAATGGGTGAAGTCGTGTTATTGCCTCTCAAAATGGAGGTTCGACTGATTATATTTTCCCCTTTAGATTAAGGGTTTTATAATGGAATCGCCATTTTTTTGATTGTTGGAAAAATAAGAAAACCGTAATTGAAAAATAATTCCTCATTTTATTAATTTGAAATTCAATTTACATTGATCATAGGAAATTACATGGCTTTGGTCCTAGATACAATCTAAGATAAAGTACATGGCTTTGTTTCCTAGTTACAATCTAGAAATTGAAAATTACATGGATAAGCATTTGATTAACTAACCCTTGATCTAAGCTTGGAGGCTATGTTACAAGGTGGGAAGGTGTTAAGCACCCACCTTGCCCGGTAAAACCGGTCTTCTAGACTATGGTGGCCAACATTCATATCATATCATCCAATATGCCAATCAATTTACATGTTGAATTCAATGTGTATGCATGTGATAAACCCTAATTCAATTTATTAAGCATTGCATTTGGATTGAAAAATAAATTCTAGTAAATGTGTGTGAATGGTGATATCCTAGTTTCAAGGATTTTGAAAAAATTATCAAAAAAACACATTTTTCACATTTTTGATGTGGATTTAAGATTAAAATTAGTGTAATGCATGAATATGTGATGAACAACTAAGAATATGTGAAGAACATAAAAGAACAATTAAGAACATTCAAACATATTCAAAGGAATTTAAATGATTATTATCATTCTTTAATCTTAAACTCTCATCATGGCAACACGAAAAACAATTAGGGAAAGAGATTATACCTTCATGCAAGATCCATATGGAGGATGGGGAGACTCTTGAGGGAGGTCCTAAATGTGGAGAAAAAGAAGAGTTAAGAGAGGAAGAGTGAGTCTCACTCAATACCTTGAGTCTCAAGAAGACCAAGATATGACAAGACTACTCAACTTCCTAGAACTCAAGAGAGAAGAAGAGAGGGGGTTTTTTGTGTCCTCTTGGAATGGAGGAGAGGGGGGGTTTGTATAGTAGTGGTTGAGAAAATATGAATGGAAGGCCATTTAATGAGGGTTGACAAAGAATTATGAACCTAGATCTCATTTTAGCCTTTGGGGAAATCTGGTACATTAAATGGAAAGATTGGTAGGAGTGAGGAGCAAGCCAAAATTCGGTTTTCCCGTAGCTGCTGTAACAGCCTGTAGAGCCAACTTCGAAAAATCATATCTGGCTCAATTATGATCGGAATTGTCTTGTTCTTGTGCTCAAATTGAAGCCCCGGATGTCTAGTTTCTAGGAAAATTAACCTCATTCATAGATTCAAAATATTCTAAGAGATATTGATGAAATAGTGAGCAGAGGTCATTTGTTAGAAAATGTTTTCAGCACAATTAACAATAATAGGTCCCAAATTAGCTCCCAATTAACATTAAATGACTCCAATCACTCCCATTTCGGACTTAATTAGCTCCAAATTTACCCTAATTAAAAGATAATTGCACAAATTACTCATTGAATAATTAATATTTATCTATCTAATTAATTAGGTATATGCAAACTCACCATAAAATGTAGTCCTAAACAATCAAATTATAATACATCATTAATTTCAAATTGATTATAATTATAACCAATTGGAATCAATTGTTCATAATCACATATAGTTGAACTCAATTTGTGATAGTGCATCTTGGCCATTAAAACTTGATTTGATGATAACTTTCAATCTGATGGTCCGATTAGGGCTTATGACTAGTCGATTTAATCGTTACAACATCAAGATCATTTTGGTAAAATGAGATTAAGGATCTAGTGACCAGAATCAAGATACATATTTCCAAAGTGAAATTACCCTTTTACTCTCCATGTGAGGTTAAATGCGGGTTGCAAAATGGGGTATCAACAGTCCATTTCCCTGAGAGAACACATGCTGCAACTCAAGCCACATCTCCTTTGTAGTCTCATAGTACATGATGCTGCTTGAAACCTCAACATGCATGGAGTTGATCAACCAAGAAAGCACCATTGTGTTAAAAATTTCCAAATCTTCGTGCAAAGGAGAGTCAATTTCAGGTTTAGCATTCTTGCCATTCATGAATCTTATCTTTTTCTTGGCAGTTAGTGCTAGAACCATAGCCCTAGACCAAGATTAATAATTCTTCATTCCCAACAGTGGTTGAGTGACCAAGATATTTCCTGGATTCTCACTTGCACTAAGGAAAAATTCAATGGGAGAATTGATCTCTGTGTTAGATTGAGGAACATGTTGTGTGGATTAATTATGCATAGGATCAGA
Organism: Lithocarpus polystachyus; assembly: GCA_033629205.1. NCBI lineage: Eukaryota > Viridiplantae > Streptophyta > Magnoliopsida > Fagales > Fagaceae > Lithocarpus > Lithocarpus polystachyus. Next base: position 20,020,382 of record CM066167.1, read on the forward strand.
GTCACTTCCTTCAGCAGAAGCCATTGATGCTATTCACGAGCTTGAATGAAGCTTCTAATGAAATTGGCAAAGAAAACAAGAAATCCTTCAAGATTTAGTATCAACAAGGATGAATTAAGACTCTATGAACCAGAATTCAAGAAATTTCTTGAAGTAATATCTGTTTGATAAGCAAGAAAATTTCGTAATGGAAAACGAAACTAGCACATGCTAGAGGCTCTGATGCAATGTAAAAACTAGAAAGGCTAAATAGAATTGAGAGAATTTCATTGTTTGAGAGTCAATTACAAGAAAATGAACTAAATGAATAAATACATACACAATGCTCTCTTTATATACACAGAAAAAATATAACCAACTCTATAATTGCTGCCAAAATACGATTATTTAAATATTCTGGAAACTGTACATGTGGCAAGCTTATGTAACTAACTCCTGGATTTGTGGAACTGACTCCTGCAATGATCCTGGATGAAGAACTCGTGATGTGGCATGGCCTCAAGTAATTCCAAGACTGTTGAGTTAATCAAGTCCCCTGATGCAAGCCTTGTGGTCTAAGTAGTGCACACCTCATCAGCAAATGCTGCATTACTTGCTGCCTTCATGGACTGACCAATGCACCTAGTATTAGTAACTGCTGCACTGCCTGCAGCTCTTGTGGCTTGCCTAGTGCATCCCTCGTTAGCAACTGCTACACCACTAGCTACCTGTGTGGCTTGAGGCATGCAACACTACTTTGCACTTTTAACAGAGCCCCATTGCACAAGCTTTCCAAACATGGGCTACTAACACACACTTTAAGTTTTCATAGATTGAAAACCACTCAAAATCAAATATCAAAGTTGGTTTCCAAAGGAGGGATCATGGAGATGGAGGCGAGTACCCTTTTGATGGAGCTGGTGGAAACCTCACCCATGCTATTGGGCCAAGTAATTGGGGATTCCATTATGATGTAGATGAGCAATGGAGTGTGGGAGCAACTCTAAGTGCATTTGACTTAGAGACGGTTGATTTGCATGAAATTGGGCATCTTCTTGGGCTTGAGCATAGCAAAGTTCAAGAGTCTATCATATGGCCTAGCCTATCTTTTCTCTAGGAGGGACCAAAGATCTGCATAGGGATGATATCAATGATATTAAAGCCTTATATAATGTTTAAGCATTCGCGATCTACTACCGAAAAAATCACGATAGTGTGTGTATATATATTTGGCCTATCATCTCTCCATAAGTAACCAAAGATCTACATAGGGATGATATTAATGAAATTAAAGTCTTTTATAATTTTTAAGAATTCGTGATCTACTATTAAAGAAATCACGACGGTGTGTGTTTGTGTGTGTATATATATGTTAAGACATATGTAAATAATGTTAGAAACATATGTCATTATAGATTGGCTAATCCTTTGAAAAAATGTACTTTACTTGTAACTGTGTAGATCTAGGATGTGTTTAATGTTTCAAGGAATAAGGTTTCAAGTTTAAGTGTTAAAGCCATGCAAGTCTGTCCAAGAATCAAGTGAAGGAGTGCTGGATTTTAAAGCTCGATAGTTGCTCGATAGATAGGGTATTTGTCGAGACTTATGAAAATTAGTTTTTCAGATCTGATTTTATTCCAATCCGTGTATAGATGTTTGGGTCTTTTTTTTCTTACAACCCTAAACATATATAAGGAATGTTATAAGGGCCATCACTGGTTGCATAGTTGTGCAAGTGTGAAGCAAAATTTTGTTCATGCAAATTGTGACTAGAGACAAAATTTGCCCTTAGTTCATTTTTCTCTTGAAGAAGTTGCTGCGTTTGCATGCCGTTGGGTTTTGTGACCAAGGAGCTTCATGATCTTCATCGTGTTGATGAACTGAAGAACTTTGCAGCCAACATCCTTCTCAAGTTGGGGATTAAGTCGCGTACTGGGATCCGTGCATCTATTGGTTAGTCATGTACTAGGAGTCATGCATTAAAAGGATAGATTGTCACTACAAAACAAGTCCAATTGGGTATTGGGGTAAGGGTTCAACTGTAGGTTGGTATAAGGTACTGGAATTCATTTACTTGTAACCGCTTGTTGTGATAATAGTGGATTCTCGAGAGTGGTGACCTTAAAATCACTGGTGGGGTTTTTGCCGTGTAAGTTTTCCCCATTTGTAAACAAATCACCATGTCAATTTATTTTCCGTTACATATTTACTTAGTTAGTGATTTGTTTGTACTGCCACGCATATTGTATGTTAATCTGATTAATTAATCAACTTGGCTAATTAATTGGTTAATTCATCACAAGGGGTTAATACATTCTTGGCCTATCAAGTGGTATCAGAGAGGGCACACTCTGATTAGGTTTTAATCTTTTCTATGTGATCCATTAACCCCTGTTTGTCATGGATAGATGACAGTCTTTTATTATACCTCCTTTGTTTAATGGTACTAACTATGCATACTGGAAAGTACGCATGAGAGGTTTCTTATAGTCTTTAGATGAGAAAGTGTAGCAAGCTGTGGAGATAGGCTGGACCAATCCGAAGGAAGCACTGGCTGATTGTGATGATGCTAAGATCAAGGCAGTAAACTTCAATAGCAAGACATTAAATGCTTTATTTAGTACAATCACGAATGAGGAGTTCAAGAAGATATCCTCTACTGAAACTGCGAAGGAAGCATGGACCATCCTCCAGACAACCAATGAGGGAACTAAGGCTGTTAAGGATTCAAAGCTTCAAAGGCTCACTACAAGCTTTGAAGAGATCAAGATGAAGGAGGATGAGTCATTCGATGAGTTCTATGCAAAGCTCAAGGACATAGTGAACTCAGCCTTTAATCTTTGGGAAACCATTCCAAAACCCAAGATTGTTAGAAAGGTGCTTTGATCTCTACCCGAGAGATTTCATGCTAAGATCACCGCAATTAAAAAATTAAAGGACATTGAAAAAATTCCTTTGACAAAATTGGTTTGTAATCTGCAAACCTATGAGTTGGGTTTGTCTAGGATTAGGAAATTGAGCAAGAGCAAGAGCATGGCATTGAAGGCCAAGAGCAGTGACATGGATGAGTCTTCAGATGATGAAGATTCTAAAATGAAGTCCTACATCACAAGGCAATTCAAGAAGTTCATGAAGAATGCCAATGGAAAGGGCTTTGACAAGGACCGTATGCAATCTAGTTCTTCTCAGTTTAAGAGCCAAGACAAAAGGAAGAAGGATGCTAGGGATGGTGGTTAGTACACTATGCCCTTAGGACCAAAGTGCTTTGTGTGTCAAGGCTTCGGTCACATGAAACAAGAGTGCCCTACATATCTCAAGACCATTGGGAAGAGCAAGGCACTTGCTGCTACTTTGAGCGACACCGAGCTTAAGGATGATTCGGACAATGAGGATAATGGAATCCTAAATGCCTTCATTGCCACCGTAAATCCTACTGAGGGGATTGTTGAAGATGTGGATGATGAAGAAGACTTAGTGGATTCTAAGTTTGAGAAAATGAATGATCAAGATGATATTCATACAGCTTATGAAAAGTTGTATAAGGTTTTTAAGAAGCATAAGAAACTATATAGGCTGGCCACCAAGAAGCTGAGTGGTTTGGAACTTGATCGAGAAGAGCTTTCCACAAAGTTTGATGAAGCCAATCAGACCATTGGAGTACTGCAATTTGAGAAGAACTTCTTAGCTGAGAAGACTAAGAAACTTAAGGTAGTGCTGTTCCAAGTCAAAGCTCAGTTGGAGAGGACTTCAAGTGCAAAGTTTGATGAGATGCTCAGTTTACAGAAATCTGCTTCTGATTGAACCGGTTTAGGGTATGATTTCTCTTCTTCTAATATTGCTTCCTTTAGTACAACCATTTTTGTTTCTCTTACTAATAATGTTGAATCTGAGAACAATGATGTGAAAAATGTGTTAGCTAGTAAGAACATAGACAAGGGCAAGTCTATCTTAGGAGCACCCCTTAAACTTACTAAGAAAGAGGCTAAAAACCCTACGGCTAAGAAGGGCAATACTCAAAAGCCTATACAGCTGGACATACTCGACCTAATTGCTATAGGTGGCTAGCCACTCAACAGAGCAACGGTATGATCTCAGCGAGAATCCAAAATCAGTTTTTGTCCTCCTTTGCTTTTCTTGGAAATCTACTCAAAGCCCTTATGTTCCTTTTGAGCTTGATTGGTTTCAACTCTTCTCCCTTACCGCTGGTTCAAGGGTTTGCAAAAAGGAAATGTTCCTCCAAGGTGTGGAAGGAAAAAGGCTCTAAGTGATTTGATCACTTTTTATCTCTCTCCCCCTTCTTTTTTTTGAGTTTGCATTAATTGTGTGTTTTGCTTTATTGCTTTGAGTCAGTCTAGTTTTTATGTTATGCTTTGTTTAACATGTTTTTGTTTGTTTGTTTTTAGTTTTGTTTTATTTTTTTTTAAATTGAAAAATCAGAAAATACAAAAACAGTGTGTGTTTTGTGTACATTGGTACTTATATATCTTGGATGTCCATTGAAACAAAGTTTCTAAACTTTCTATCTTTTGTAGCGTAGATGAGCATCTCTATGCACAACTAAGCAAGTGAGTTTTGTGGCTCGTGTTTGTGATGAGTAAGATTAAGTAATTTCTTGTACTTAACACTCGTATCACTTTTTTTGATGGGAAGGACTAAAAAATCCTAAGAGAAAGGTATAAATAACTATTTCACCACTGTTGCCCACTAATCATGAAATGACATCTGTATGCTTAGCATAGCAAAAGTGCAATGTCAAAAGCTTAACATAATTGGGTATTTCTTTTTTTCTCTTATATGTCCATGCATGAAATGCTTAAAAAAAGAAAAATATGCAAAGAAAAATAAAATAAAAAAGAATAAAAATGCTTTATATATGATTACAAACATGTCTTCTAGGAGATGTGGGAGTTATAGGATGTACCTCGAAGGTGATAGTTCCCATCAAGCAGTTATGATTATGTGTGAGTTAAAGTGATTTTCTCATATCTCAAATCGTCATAACATGTAGACATTTATGCAATCTTGCGATATTTTTCACACATAACACGCAATATTCTTTGCTACTTTTGATACATGTGCAAGTATAATGTGATTTGGCCATCACAAGGAATACATGTGTTAATGTATACTCACTAAACTGTCTTAACTTGTTTTTGAAATATAAAATTGGTTAAATTTGTTGTGTGTGTGTGTGTGTGTGTGTGTTTGGGGTCTAAATGCTGAACAATTTTATTGTTGAGAGATGATTTTGAGAACTTAAAATGTTGTTTGGATCTTTGGTTGAGTAGCATGTTGGATTGCATTCATGTCTGTGTTTTTCACTTCTTAAAAAACTATTTTTAAGCTATCTCGACAGCTTCTCGATACCTCTCGACAGATAGGCTATCTATCGAACTCTTCAGCTTCTTTTCATCGTATTCTCGATAGCTTCTCGACAGCTTTTCAATCCATCGAGAAAGTTTCTGTATGCTCAATAGATTCTTGATAGCTTCTCGATCCATTGAGCTCCTTTTGCTATGGAAAAAACCTCTCGATAGCTGCTCGATAGCTATTTCTTGCTTTTTAATTCTCAAAACCTCTCGATCCATCGAGAAACTGAGATTTCTATATATAGGGTCTGCACGACATTTCTCTCATTTCTCCTCGATCTCTCTTGATGGTTTCAATCTTCTCACCTTCCCAAACTCCTCTCTCTCACTCCAAATAACTTCCCTACTCTCTTTTCAGTCTAGAGATCACATCCTCTCTCTGGTATGATTCTCTTTCACTCCTTTATCATGCATTTCATGATTTTTGACCTAATTTTTGGGATTTTTCAAAATTTTGGAGTTTTGTGCAAATTTTTGGGATGGGTTTTTGTTTAAATGATTTAAAAACATCATGCATTGCATCTCATAAACATTTTAACTATATTTTCATGCATTATAGATGTGTGTTATATATGTTGAATTATTGTGTGCTGTTAGGTTTGGATTGAGCTGAGTCCATGTTGCTTTATATGTTGCATATCACATGCTCATGCATTTTCATGCATACGTACCTTCAATTCTTTATATTATTATATTGATTTTTTTAGTGCTTTTCTGCTTGTCTCTCTCTTTCCTTCTCTCCTTGCGTTAGTTTGCTTTATGACACCTAAATGCAAATCTGCTTCGTCCCGGAACCCTCTTCGTTCCGGGGCATCTTCTTCTGATCCAACTCCATCTCATGTCAGGTTCCATGATGATAAAGCCCGAAAGGACTTTTTCAGAGAACTTCTCTCGACAAGGCATTCATTCGAAACACCAAGTCATCTTATTAGATTTTTCTGATACTGACCTTCCCACTGTCATCTACAGTAGGGGTTGGGAGTCACTGTGTGGCGTCCTGGTCACTTGTCCCTCTGTGATCATACTAGAGTTTTACTCCAATATGCACAGATTCAACTATTATATACCTCATTTTTTCACTCGCATTCGAGGTACACGCATTATAGTCACTCTAGATATTGTATCTGAGGTGCTACATGTTCCTATGTTAGCACATCCTGACTACCCTGGCTGCGATTATCTGAGGACTGTGTCCAAAGACGAACTCTCGTCTCTCTTCTGTGAGATGCCTTCTTCTTGGGGTGTCCAAAGACGAACTCTCGTCTCTCTTCTGTGAGACGCCATTCGTTCTCCATCCATTGTCTCACTATAACTCTATCACAGAGCCTCATGCTTGATTTTTTTTTTTTTTTTTTTTGTCCCTCATTGAGAGGCTTACCATAGAGTTTCCCTCTCATTTCATTTTATCCCTTATAGATGTTTATAGGTATACAACGACCCGTGATAAGCTCATTTTTCCTTTGGCTATCACGTGGCTCCTTCCCCATTTTTCTGTCTCCCCGACTCTCCTTATTTTTTGGTCATGTGTGCCATAGACGTTGCTATCACCAGACGGAGTGAGGCCCAACTTCGACCAAAGTAGCCACGGACAGAGACAGCGACTCCTCTAGCTTCTTCCGCTCCTTCCACATCCGCACCTTCTTCATCGACGGGTGGTGTGACCCTCAAGGTGGTCATGGCGCAATTGCAGTGCATGGATGCTCGCCTTAACACACTCAGTGATGAGCTGTGTTAGGTAAACACCTGTGTTGGCCGTATTGCTCAATGGCAAGCTCGCCTTGGTGGCATCGTAGAGTCTCCCTCTCCTTCTTCAGAGGCATTTGAGGATGAGGATGATGATGGTGACTCTGACCGCAATGATGATGATGGGGATGAGGATGCTAGCTCACCTAGTGACAATGAGATGATTGCTTGATTTACTTAATTACCCTTTGTCATTTGTGATAAAAATAGGGAGTAGTTATGGGATATGAGAGTAGTCATGTATATAAAGGGAGAGTTAACATAGGAGATTTTTGTTAAGGGGAGTGTTTATATTTTTTGAGGGATGTAGTGAGGACTTATGTATTTTTTTTTTTCTTTTCTTCTTTTATAGATACATTGTTCTTACTTTGTGATAGCATACCTTGTACTTATGATGTTATATATATGATGAGATTATTATTACAGTTCTTTCACCTATCTCTACATATGTTGTTTTTTTTTTCTGTTTATGCACATGTTTCTTATATATTGTATACAATCTTTTATTTCTGTTTCACATTAAGATGCCTTGATGAGTTTTGTTTAAAGTGTTTCAAAAATACAGGTTGTCAAAGTCTTCCTTGCCATGAACTCTCTTCTTGCAAAGTTTTTCAAGAGTTTGTGTTAGAATAGATTTTATTGTATTCAACAAGTGAGTATGAGTTGAGTGATTTATGACTTCTCTCATATGTTCATTTGTTTGTTGTGATTTTGTCATGGATTGTCAAAGGGGGAGATTGTTATGACATATGTAAATCAAGTTAGGAACATATGTCATTATAGAATTGGCTAATCATTTGACAAAACACACTTTACTTGTAATTGGGTAAATCTAGGATGTGTTTAATGCTTCAAGGAACAAGGTTTCAAGTTCAAGTGTTAAAATTTTAAAGCTCAACAGCTAGCTCAACAGCTAGTATCTATTGAGGTTTAAAAAACTATTTCAGCTTGAAACTCGATAGCTGGTCGATAGATAGAGTATCTGTCGAGACTTATGAAAATTAGTTTTTCAGATCTGATTTCATTCCAATCCGTCAATAGATGTTTGGGCTTTCTTTTCTCATAACCCTAAACATATATAAGAATTGTTTAAGGGCCATCATTGGTTGCACAGTTGTGCAAGTGGGAAGCAAAGTTTTGTTCATGCAAATTGTGACTGGAGACAGATTTTGCCCTAGTACATCTTTCTCTTGAAGAGGTTGCTGCGTTTATATGCCGTTAGGTTTTGTGACCAAGGAGCTTTGTGATCTTCATTGTGTTGATGAAATAAAGAACTTTGCAGTCAACAACTTTCTCAAGTTGGTGATTAAGTCGCGTATTGGGATCCACACATCTATTGGTTAGTCACATACTGCGAGCCATGCATTAAAAGGAGATATTGTCACTACAAAACAAGTCCAATTGGGTATTGGGGTAAGGGTTCAACTGTAGGTTGGTATAAGGTATTGGGATTCCTTTACTTGTAATCGCTTGTTGTGATAATAGTAAATTCTTGGAAGTGATGACCTTAAAATCACCCGGTGGGGTTTTTGCCGTGTAAGTTTTTCTCATTCATAAACAAATCACTGTGTCAATTTATTTTCTGCTGCATATTTATTTAGTTGGTGATTTGTTTGTGCTGCCACACATATTTTATGTTAATCTAATTAATTAATCACCTTGGGTAATTAATTAGTTAATTCATCGCAAAAGGTCAATACCTTCTTGGCCTATCAATACAGTTGCTATATGTATCATGTATGTAGTTGGAATTTTAGGGTGTACTTTGTGTAACCCAAGGTTATCAAAACCGGACCGAATCGGTAGGTCAGATTGGGTTATCCATGAATCGGTCACAAATTCGGTTTTTTATATGTGAAAACCAGGCATTTAAATATTTTGAGTGAACTTTTTGAACCGGGGTTTAACTCGAAAATCGGGCCGAACCGTGGGCCGGTTCAACTAGTCAAAGAGTTGATTTTATTTTTTAAAAATAGAGAAAGGGGAGTCGTGGAGTTTAGAACTTAAGACCTATGCCTTATTTAAGAATCAAGTCCAACATTATGACCAACTCACCATACATGTTACTTTTGAACAACTATGAAGTGTATTATATTTATTATAGATTTATGTCAGTTTTAATTTTTCAACTTATTCTATCACATCTCTCTCAATTTATTATATATTACTAAATTTATTTCCTTTGATTAATTCAAATTTTGATTAAAGAATAATGCATTTGCATGTGAATTTACTAAAATAATCAAAAGTTTTTTTTTATTTAATCAAAATAATTTAGACTTGTAGGATTATTATGAAATATTTTTTAATACTTAATTATGTTGTACTATTTTATATTAATCTTATAATATCAATAAATTTTATCTTAAATTCTATTTCAATTATTTTTAGATATTTTTAGTCAATTTTACTAGTATTTAAATATTTAAAATACCTTTATTTGTATTTTAATTAATTATTAAATTAATTATGACATCATCATGATTCGACCTTGGTTAAACTTCGGTTCGAACTTAATAACCTTGAACCTCTCCCTTTTTTACTTCTTTGAACTGTCTGGGTCTAAAAACCATGGTGTAACATTTGTTAATATTACTTACCAGCTTTCAATAAAATGTATGCTCTATATCAATTATATATTATTTTGTGATAAATTATTATTGTGTGTGCTTTATTGTATTTTGTGATATTGTATTTTTGCTAAGTTATTCACTTGGTCATGATATGTTTCGATGTCAAGCATCCCTAGTTGGAAAAGACTAACCGTCTGAGTCTTGCCTGACTTCTTCTTATCTGTGTTATGACAGATCATTAACTCCTCATAATTCTATTGACACAACATAATTTTGACATTTGTACTTAGATTTGCAAACACATCTATAAACCCTAGTTAACACCTTTTCAATTTTTTGTAGGGCAAGGGTATCAAGTTTTAGGGGAAGTTTGGTTCTCATAATGTTAGATTGTATTATAGTGTTAGAAGTGCAGTGAGATTTTTGAGGGGGAAATTATACTTGCCCCCCTAAACTATACCCCCATATTACACTTAACCCCTTAATTAAACTATGCAAATGCTCGCTTAACTTCTTAAACTATTTTCCCTACAGACTTTGCACCCCACCATTAGTTAACTATTAATTTAGATGGAATTAATTAAACCCATGTGACTTGCAGCTTATAACTGAAATAATCAAAAGACCAAATTGCCCTCGTATTCACTATCTCATATATAAAATGATTTGGTTCTTTACTATTTTGGCATCTTCTTCCTCTCAATCTCTCGCTTCACTTCCTCGGTCCAATTTTGATAGGTGGAGGCTCTAGAGTCGAGAGTATCCAATCTCTAATCACTAATTTCTAATCGAATGCTCAGTACAAAGCCACATTGGATTCTAGATTCCTCAGTTTAGTAAAACACATTGGATTAAACAAATAATATCAGTAATTCAATAAAATACAATGAAATTGGTTGGCAGATTTCTATGTGAATTTTACCATTGAAATGATGAACGAATCTTTTGATTATTTCAATTATCACATGCATGACAAATACCTTTAAATTCCCTAAATTAACAGTTAACTAATGGTGGGATGCGCAAACTATGCAAAGGATAATAGTTTAGGGTGGTTAAGCGTGCATTCGCATAGTTTAGAGGGATATGTGTATCATAGGGTATAGTTTAGAGGGTAAAGGTAATTTTCCCATTTTTTGGGAAGTGAAGAGGAAATACAAGTAGCCACTCACGAGGACAACCAATCTCACAACCCACCCAAGGGATACAGAACAAAGGATCAGAACGTTCTCTACACCAAGTAATCCACTAAGAGATATAGAGTGAGAAAATTGTTAGAATAATGTGGCCCAACATAATATATATATATATATATATATATATATGATGCCTTTATTATTAACAAATAAATATTCAGTCTCTTGTGAAATTATGCAATACTTATATGATGTAAGATATTAATATATTGAAATAGGTCTACTTGGTTTAGTAGACTAAGATTATGAATGCATTCATTGTAGTCCTTGACTTGACCATATCCATCATGATGTAGCCTATTTTGATAGGTACATTGTTGGACCATGATGGAAAGGAGGTGCAAGTTAAAATTGCTCAAACTATGGAAGACAATAAGGGCTAGTCTTTCGATGGTTAGTGCATAATAATCTCGAAAGTCCTTCCATAATGAGATTCATGCACGTTGAGTGTTGACTTTAATAAATCTATCATGTCATTACCAGTAACTTGAACTCCTATTAAAGTTGTTGTTATTGTGGTAGTTTTGGATATGAACGATAGATGAATCCATGTATTAGCATGGAGTTACAAAAGTAATAACACATTAATGAACTTCTTCATTAATGAACTAATTAATAAAGTTGTTTATTAACAAATGTAACATATCTGTTACATGAAGTGTTATTACAATAGGAAGGATTTTATGGCTGGTCATGTCCTTTCTAAATATTATAAATATTGTCAAGGCTACACTTGTAAGGGGGTGTGAAAAGAAGAAAAAAAAAGCTCTTGTTAATCCTGACGAGCTGAGGAGAGCATCTTGATTGCTTGTGAGGTCCTTGAATAACATAAACTACTATGTATATTTCTCACATCTTATTGTTGAATTTTATTACATATGCACATGATGTAATTGTTAATTGATAGATGTATTATATGTGTTTCTCTTGAATTATTACTTTTTAAGTATAATTCCAACAGTCACAAGCATGTAGGCTCTGCTAATATATATGGTAACTTTTCTTTCTAGTTAATATTTTTTCCCCTATACATGCGATATTGTTATATCTTAAGTATACAATAAATTTTTATTAATAAATGGTTGTAACAAACACAGTGTAATGCCATTTGGTTAATTTTAAGTTTTGTAGTGGGAGTTAGTTTTCTTCAAGTCTAGTCTTAGAAGTTAATACATCTATAACTCTTTCATTATCCTAAACTCAAACATGATGACACCCCTTCGGTTAATCACATGGATGAGATAGGATTTTGAAAGATTATATATATAAATGTGTCAACGCCCTTACGGATAGACACAGTGTGTGTGTGTGTGTGTGTGTGTGTGTGTGTGTGTGTGTGTGTGTGTGTGTGTGTGTGTCAACGCCTCTACGGATGGACACAAACTCTAATTTAATATAAATAAATAAATATTTAAGAGATAAACACTAATTGATTAAATTCTTCCTTACACCCCTACGGATATGAGATTGAATTTAATTGGTTAAAATATTTGTCATTAAATATCAATTCTTGTATGTTATCAAAAGAAATTGATAGCCAAAAGAATTGGATTTTAATACACAAATTATATGTGTTGCGTTTTACAGAGAGATGGCAAGCTCCTCTGGTTCTCTAAACATGGTTGATATCATGAAAAATTGTACACTTTTTGGACCTAATTATGCAGAGTGGAAATGTAGAGTAGATTTGTATATGGGATTTTATGATTATAGTCATTATATTAAATCTGAGTGTCCACCTAAGCCCAATGCGGAGTCTATTGAGTCTGATAAAATCTCTTATAATAAATGAATTGAGCCAGATAACAAAATGAAATTTTTTATGCTGGGATATATGATTGATTCATTGATGGCTAGCTATATGAATTCCCCTAGTGCTAAATCCATAATTGATTGCCTGGAAGTGAAATTTGGAAAAAAGTCTAGTGCCCATGTGGAAGGCTTATGGGAAAAATTTATTAGGACTAAATTATCAGAAGGAGAAGATGCTCGTCAACATGTGATTAATATGATTGCCTTAACTGATGAATTAGCCCTTCAAGAAAGACCAGTAGATGATAAAACAAAAATTTCAACTATCTTGTCATCCTTGCCCAATTCTTATAATACCCTAAGACAAATTTATTTTGTTTCGAGTTTGGATTGGACATTAGATGATCTCTTATCTAAGGTCATAGCTAAAGAGGATGCAAAGGTGAGAGTCAATAATTTTTTAGTTAACATTGTTGAATAAAAGGAGTTTGTTCCTAAAGGAAGCAAAAGGATTGAGAAGAAAAGAAAACTCAAAAGTGGTTAAAATGATTGGAGAAGTAACAAGAAGTCTTTTGTTAAGCAAGATGTTGAGGTCAAAACAAAACAAATTATTTGCTATCATTGTAACAAACCAAGACATAAAAAATCTGAATGTCATTCTCTTTTGAGGTCACGTGAGAAACAACCTCAAGGTATTTTTGGCAATCTTATTCTCAATGAAATTAATACCACTATTATTAAGTTTGGATCTTGGTGGGCTGATTCAGGAGCTACTACTCATATTTCTAATACTATGCAGGGGTTCAAAGAGCTACAGAAAATAAATGATGAAGCAAGTTACATTTATATGGGAAATGATGCAAAAGCCAAGATTGAAGGCATAGGAGTTTTTGAGTTAAAACTAAATAATGGGTCAACTTTTGATTTAGTTGATTGTCTGTATGCTCCGAGTCTTAGGAGAAATTTGTTATCTGTTTCTATGCTAGAATAACTTGGTTATGATTTTTATTTTGGAAATGGATGGTTTTTAATGAAGAAAAATAACGTTGTAGTACTATATGGTTTTCGAAATAATAATAATATGTATCAAGTGCATTTGTGTGGGAGTATTGTGTGTGATGTTAATGTTTCTATGAAAGATAATGCAACTTATCTATGGCACTTAAGATTGGGACATGTTAATAAACAAAAAATTGGAAGAATGATTAAAATGGGTCTGTTAAGTGATGTAACATTAGAAGATTATCCAACATGTGAAAGTTGCATTGAAGGGAAAATGACGAAAAAGTCTTACTCTATAGGAGGTCACACTTCTCAAGTTTTGGAGAGAGTTCATACTGATATTTGTGGACCTATGAATATAAATGCTAGAGGAGGATATCGTTATTTTATCACTTTCACTGATGACTTTTCTAGATATGGGTATGTTTATTTGATGAAACATAAATCAGAGGCTTTAGAAAAGTTTATCACTTACAGACTTGAGATTGAAAAATGGACAAACAATGTAATAAAATCTGTCAATTCAGATAGAGGTGGAGACTATGTATCAAATGATTTTGAGAGATATTGTGCTGAGAGTGGAATTATTCATTTTCACACTCCTCCATATACCCTTGAGGCTAATGGGATTGCTGAGAGACGTAATAGAACACTTCTAGACATGGTTAGATCTATGATGGCAAAAGCAAATTTGCCAACTTCATTTTGGGTGAAGCTATTCAAGTTGCTGTGCATATCTTAAATAGAATTCCCACTAAAGCCTTAGAGAAAACACCTCATGAGTTGTTTGTTGGTAAGATAGCTAGTTTATCTCATATTAGGATATGGGGATGTATTGCTCATGTTTTAATTCCTGATTCTAGTAGGGATAAATTGTTGTCTAAAACAAAAAGGTGTGTCATGGTGGGCTACCCACAGCGGTCTAGAGGATATAGATTGTTTGATCTAGAAAGTAGAGTAATTTTGGAAAGTAAAAATGTAAAATTTTTGGAGGATCTTTTTGAAATTGAGGGTAATGATGATTTTCAAAAGAAAGTCTTGGAAGAACAAAGAGATACAGAGTCAACAATAGTGAAAGCTATAGATCCAACACCTTTGAGAAGAAGCACTCGAATTTCTAAGGGGCATGATATGTCCGACTATTACCTTTATAATAGTGAAAACTATGAGAAGGTGAAAGTTAGTCAAGATTTGAGAGACCCAGCAATGTACTCTTAAGCCTTAGAAGATACTGATTCAAATAATTGGATTAGTGCTATGAATGAGGAGCTTGATTCTATGCAAAAGAATGGCGTTTGGAGACTAGTGAAAAGGCAACAGAGAATGAAAATAGTTGGATACAAATGGATTTTTAAAAGAAAGAGAGATGTCTCAAGAAAAGTGGAAAAATTCAAAGCTAGATTGGTGGCAAAGGGCTATACTCAAGAATATGGTGTTGATTTTGAAGAAACCTTTTCTCCAGTTGTAAGAGTCCAATCTATTCGTGTTATACTTTCTCTAGTTGCATTCTTCGATTTTGAAATTTATCAAATGGATGTAAAGACTACGTTTTTAAATGGTGATCTTGAAGAAGATGTTTATGTGGAGCAATCTGAGGGTTTTATTTCAAAAGGAGATGAGAACAAGGTATGCAAGTTAGAAAAATCTATATATGGATTAAAGCAAGCATCAAGACAGTGGAATTTGAAGTTTCATGAATCAGTAACAGTTTTGGGGTTTATGCAAAATTCTTCTGAACCTTGTGTATATGTGAAGAAAAATTCTAATAAGGTTGCCATTCTTACATTATATGTGGATGATATTCTTCTAGCAGGAAATGATATCGAGATGCTTTTTGAAATCAAGCAATGGCTATTCAAAACTTTTGAAATGAAGGACCTAGGTGAAGCGTCATACATTTTGGCACTTAAAATTGAACAAGGCCGAGTGAATAAAAAACTGAGTCTCTCCCAGGAAAAAAATATCGAGACTTTACTAGAAAAGTTTCATATGGTTGACTATTTGAGTGGGAGGATTCCCTATAATTTTCTTAGGCCACTTTCCCAGAAAGATTGTCCTAAAAATGAGCAAGACAAACTAGACCCAAAGTTACTCCCGTATGCATCTGCTATAGGAAGTCTGATGTATCTCATGATCTGTACTCGACCAGATATTGCTTTTGTAGTCAGTATGGTTTGTCGTTTTCAAAGTAATCTAGGAAAACCTCATTCGATGGCTATTCAATGGATTTTCAGATATTTGAAGCGAACTAAAGGTAGGAGATTGACATATCATGGCTCTGATGATTTAAAATTATCTAGATTTTCAGATTCTGATTATCAAGGGTGTCTAGATAGTCGAAAGTCTACCTCTAGTTTTGTTTTTATGTTATGTGGTGGAGCCATTGCATGGAAAAGTAAGAAACAAGAATGTGTTGCTCAATCTACGATGGAAACTGAATATACTACTTTGAATGCTGCGGCAGAAGAAGCTATATATTTAAAACAATTCTTAACAGAGTTGCTAATTGTAGAATGTGTTCAGAGACCCATTCCCATTTTTTGTGACAACAATTCTGCTATTGCTATCACCAAAGATCCGAAATGCCACTCTCGCGCAAAACATATAGAGGGTCGTTACCATTACATTCGAGATATTATTAAGAAGAAGAAAGTGGTTGTTCAAAGGGTTTCATCAAAGCAAAATTTGGCTGACCCTTTTACCAAAGGCTTGTCTTGTGGGCTATTTGAAACACATGTACTGGAAATGGGGTTATGTTAGGCCAAGTGGGAGACTGTTAGAATAATGTGGCCTAACATAATATATATATATATATATATATATATATATATGATGCCTTTATTATTAACCAATAAATATTCAGTCTCTTGTGAAATTATGCAATACTTATATGATGTAAGATATTAATATATTGAAATAGGTCTACTTGGTTTTGTAGACTAAGATTATGAATGCATTCATTGTAGTCCTTGACTTGACCATATCCATCATGATGTAGCCTATTCTGATAGGTACATTGTTGGACCATGATGGAAAGGAGGTGTAAGTTAAAATTGCTCAAACTATGGAAGACAATAAGGGCTAGTCTTTCGATGGTTAGTGCATAATAATCTCGGAAGTCCTTCCATAATGAGATTCATGCACGTTGAGTGTTGGTTTTAATAAATCTATCGTGTCATTACCAGTAACTTGAACTCCTATTAAAGTTGTTGTCATTATGGTAGTTCTGGATATGAACGATAGATGAATCCATGTATTAGCATGGAGTTACAAAAGTAATAACACATTAATGAACTTCTTCATTAATGAACTAATTAATAAAGTTGTTTATTAACAAATGTAACATATCTGTTACGTGAAGTGTTATTACAATAGGAAGGATTTTATGGGTGGTCATGTTCTTTCTGAATATTATAAATATTGTCAAGGCCACACTTGCAAGGGGGTGTGAAAAGAGGAAAAAAAAAAAATCTTATTAATCCTGACCAGTTGGGGAGAGCATCCTGATTGCTTGTGAGGTCCTTGAATAACATAAACTAGTATGAATATTTCTCACATCTTATTGTTGAATTTTATTACATATGCACATGATGTAATTGTTAATTGATAGATGTATTATATGTGTTTCTCTTGAATTATTACTTTTTAAGTATAATTCCAACAAAAATTGCCACCTATCAAATTCCATCGAATGATAAAAGTTAAACAAGAAGAAATAATTCTTTTGAAATGCCTAATGGCTGAAAATAAAACTCAATATTCCCTCCTTGATTTCCAAATTACTTGAGGTAAGACGTTTAGCAAAAAAAAAAACGAGGTAAGACTCACTACAAAAAAAAAAAGACTTTAGGCCGCGTTTTAAAAACGCGGCCTAAGGTCCTAAAAACGCGGCTATAGGACCAATAGGGCTATGGCCGCACTTTTTTAGGCCGCGTTTTTAAATGTGGCCTAAACCCCGCGACTATAGGCCTCCAAGGTCTATGGTCGCACTTTTAAAAACGCGGCCTAAAACTAAGGTTTATGGCCGCGTTTTAAACGCGGCCTAAGACTAAGGTCAATGGCCGCATTCTAAACGTGGCCTAAGACCATTCTACCTTAGGCCACGTTTAAAATGCGGCTACTGCCAAAAATATTCAAAAAAAAAAAAATTCTGAAAAAGCAATAAATATATTTATATTTATTGCTTTTTCAGAATTAAGTTTTTTGAAAAATAATTCTGAATTATTTTTTTTTCTGGAAAAAAAAACTAATAACACAGCAAATTTAAAACAAATTTGTCAGTTCGTTTAGACCCCTTAAACCCAACAGATTAACCTAGTGAATTAGCCAAGTTATTAACTTAGGTAATTTAATTAAAACTAGGTTAACACAATTAAGCAAAAAATAACAAAGCAGCGGAAAAATAAACAACACAAAGATCTGATGACCCAGGAAACCACACCGGTAAAAACCTGGGGAGGATTTGACCTAGCTATCCTCAAGGTAAACTGAATCCACTATGAAAGAATCGAAGTTTACACAATAGACTTAGACCACTAACGTCATATTGCTACCCGAGTGTAGGAAACTTACTACCATGACCCCATGATAGCTCCGAGATCCACGGACTCCTTCTTTCCGGAATTCTTCAGCAAATCCACAAGCGCACCTGCTTGTATATCTTTGTGTTCTCTTGATTCTGCAACTGTAACGATCTACACAACTCTTGACATAAATCTCAAGTTTGTAAACCCTAAGTGTATGTGAAGGTAAACACCTCTAGATCTCAAAGAAAGATTCACAAACACAGCAAAACAGAACTCTCAAAACGTGGCTAGGGTTTTCCCTTTTATACTTAGGGCAAACATAAAACCCTATACATTAAAACGGGCTTGGGCTGAGTTGGAATTTTCTGCAGAAAAACGTTCTGCACGATTTTCAATCGATCGAGTCTAATTTTCGATCGATCGAGTCATACAGAAAGTGAACAGTACTTCTGCATAAAAACTCGATTCCAACTTTACAATTAAACCCATACTTTGAGCAAGTCTAACACACGACTCAACATTGTTTTGATCATGGTTTGCCAACATACAAATTGAAGTTCTAAATACATTAGTTCCTAATCTTTAGAACCTAACAAACTCCCCCTTTGGCAATCCGTGACAAAACACAGACTTAACAAAAAGCTCAAAGTTACAAATTGAAATAGCCCATTACAATAAAATAGCCACTCAACAATTCAACCTAAACTACTATCTAACAGTTGCAAAGTAGACAGCAGCTCGACTGAAAGCAACCTGTATATTCCTGTAACACTTAACAAACACATAAACGCATGTGTGGAAAAAAACAGGAAATACATAAATAAAAATTTCTTAATTTCACATGACACAAAATAAAGACATATATCATGAATAACATCATCAATATAAATCAATAAGCAGAGTAGTAGCATAGTGAAATAAGAAACATATACACACAAATGTATCTCAACAAAATAAATCTCCTAAACAAGAGCTAAAAATGAGAATACACAGTGAAGCATCTAGATACAATCTAATAACTCCACAAGCTCCGCAGTATCACTACCAAGTAACAAAAACTCCCCCTAAAATGTAAATCTCCACAAAAAAATCTCCTAGATACAATGAACTATGTACTCCCCCTTTTTGTGACGAATTGCCAAAGGGCACTCACTCATCATCAAAAGGTGGAGGAGGAGATCGACGAGAGCTCGCCAAATCCGCTCGTAACGCACGTAGCTCATCAAGGATGTCCACCAAAAGCTGACCATGAGCCGCCTGAACGGTCACGACAGTGTCAAACGTCCGACGAAGGTCAGAAACCTCATCAAACGGTGGAGGAACATCAGCAGCATCAGCAGCAACAGCAGGATCAGAAGAAGTCCCAGCTGCATGAGTATCTGTAGAAGAAGAAGGGGGTGGAGTGACATCGGATGGCTCTACCCTAGCACGCTTAGAGCTAGCTCGAAGTTGAGCAGCCCTTTGCCTCAAAAAGGTAGCACCGATAGGAGCGACAACATGAACAGGCTCAGAAGCAGGATACTCACCAAAACCAAGAAAAAGGAGAATCCTATGAATGAAAACAGGAAAAAACAAAGCATGAGCCGTAGAACTAGATCGATGAACCTCTTTCAAAGAACGAAGGAACAGATGCGGAAAACTGATAGGAGCATCAGTGACCAAAGCATACAAAAAGACACACCTCTCAAGAGGAATGGTGTGGACATGCGAAATAGGCCACAATGAATGACACGCTATCCTAAAGAAAAGATAGTGCAGCTCAGACAGTTCAGCAGAAGTGATCCGAGGATCAGAACCCCACTGGATAGAAGACCCAGTGATGTATGACAGGACGTCATCAAGGGGAGGCGACTCCTTGTAAGGAAAAACGGGATGGTCCACAATGGGCACCTCAAGAGCATAAGACACTACCGAAGGGGTAATGCGATACTCCACACCACGTAACCACACCTTAACCAAGGTGTCGTTATCATAGACATGAATAGAGAGATTCGAATAGAATTCTCTAATCAAGGTGGCAGGAGGAAGAGAATGCTCATACTCGAGCAAAGGTAACCAACCCCGACGCACAAAGTTACGACGCACCTCAGGATCCAGCTCATCTAAGATAACCCTACGCTCAGCCCAAATCTGACGCCTAAGGTTCAAAGTCTCATAAGTGACTTGGTTTGACTCACTAGGGAACCTCTCAGTGTCAAAGGAAGGAGAAGGATCAGAAGTCCTATGGGCTCTAGTTTTCCTAGGCATAGTGCTAAGGAAAAGACAGACACAAAAAGAAAAGAGCAAAAACCAAAACCAAGGGCAGACTGCAAGTTAGCACAGCAAAAAAAAAAAAAGAATATAAAAATTCTATATGATGCATGAGCATGAACATAACATGATGCATGTACTAATGCAGTGACATGTTCAATTTTGATCCAAATTAACAAAAATGGCTCGAGCATTCGATATTCATCAAAAATCCCAAATTTGAAAAACCCTAATTTTCAAAACACAGCAAATTGATAAATTGATCAACACAATATTCAATTAACTCAATATAATGATCAAATTAATCAATCCAACAAGCCAATTTCATCAATTTCAATCCAATTGAACAAAAACCCCAAATTTACTCAATTTCAAGCCCTAGAATTTCAAATTTCCTTCAAACCACCAAAATAATCCAATTAAACCACATGATGTGTTTAGACAAGGTGTCCCCACAAAAACCCATAAAGATTTTGAGAAAGAATCATTCAAAAACAACCCCAAAAATAGAAAATTCCTAAATGCCAAAATTACCCAAATATGCATGAAAAAATGCATGCAAATAGAAAATAAATGCAAAACGAAGGGTATAAGGGACTTACCACACTTGGGAGAGAGAGATTTCGCAAAAGATTCGGAGGAAAACGACAAAAATCCCAAGGAAAACGTTGACTGGTTGGTAGGAAACCAAAAGAAAATTTGAAAAGTTTTGAAACAGTGAAAAGACACTTGAAAAACTTCTTTTAAAAAAACAGCTGGACCGATTTTCGATCGATCGAATATTACATTCGATCGGTCGAAAACTTATTCGATTGATCAAAAACAGCTTGGATCGATCGAACCAACCAGAGAGATTTGTGAGTAATTTAAAACATTTTCGATCGGTCGAAAGTCAGTTTCGATCGATCGAAATTCTGGAAAAAACATATTTTTGAAAAACCAAACGTTTTAGACCAAAAACTCCTCAAAGCAATAGATTTGAAAAATCAAATGCATGAGTATGAGATGAGATGTTTTCCAAAAACACATGTATTTATTCCAGATTTTCCAAAGCATAATTTTCTCTCACTATACCCAACAACAAACAAACAAGCAAACATATTTTGCATCAAATTCCCAAAATTCTCAAACATGGTTGGTCAGGCCAAAAACACACACATTATCATGTACACAATTCTAGCAAAGAATAACTTGTGTAGTGTGTGCAACTAGCATAAGTTTGAGAAACATGTGAGGTGATATACACATAGAGATCAATCACAATTTCTACAAAATCCATCACATGAATTTGAAAGAGACTATCCCTTAAAGAGTTACATCATATAACTCTCACATCTCCTAGAATAAGAGCTTGCAATCATGTAAGTTTCTTGATTTGCCTCATTATTCAAATTTATTGATTAGAAAACTTAATAAAAGCCGGGATAATGTACACACCAATTTTATTTGAATTTGTGATATTATTATAGTCCAATAATGTACACACCAATTTTAATGAGAGGCTACACCTTATGTTCTTTTTGTGCATGTGCTACACTTTCTCGAGCACAAAATTTTATGATATGCACTAAGGTGTTCATGATTGGCTAATAAACAGTGGTGAGATGGTTATTTATACCTTTCTCAATAAGTTCAAGTCCAACAATCAAAGACATAAGACTTCAAGATCAAGATCATGTGATCAACAAATATAGCATCTTCCCACACAACATGCACAACAAGACTTTAGCTAGTAAAGTGCAATAAAAATAAGTGCATCAAAGCTAAACAAGGTACATACTTATGATATGTAGTTTTGATTGACCAACCTTGTCTACAAATTCAAGGAAAAATAGCAAAACACAATTTGCAAAAAAAAATTTTTTTATTAAACAAAGAAACAAACATCCTAGAATGAAATGCATGAATGTAATGCAATGCAAATCCTAGAAACAAAGGTCACAAAAGATTGAGCAATGAAGCACAAGGACCATGTCAGACAGACTCAATTAGATTGAGCCTTTTGCATCCAAGACTTCTTAGATGCAACTCTTGCATTGGAGTTATGATTCACATCAGAATTCTGAGCAACTCCAGGATTGGAATAAAGGTTTAACGCCTTTACCAATTCACCAATAAGTACCATAGGATCATGTGCTTGAGGCACAGGTACTTTAGTTTTATTTGCTCGCTTCGCAGCTTGCAACTTAAAACAATTTGGACGTATGTGTCCAGGTTTTCCACAAAAATGACAAACCCATGCAGGCTTATCATGCAATTTGCCCTTAGTAGAAGTAGACGCTCTAGAATGAGAAGCATGAGGATCAACCCTAATCTTTCTAGGTGGAGAAACATTAACAGGTTTGACAGGTTCACTCACCGAGGGTTTAACAATCTCACTCTTAGGATGTTCAGAAGAAGGAACAAATTTAGTGGAAGAAGGTTTAAGCACAGAAATACTTTCCTCATAACCTAAACCAGTTTTATCAGAAGGAGACTTTTGAATACTCAACATGTGATCAAGTTTGGAGCTTACAGACCTATTAGTTTGTTCTTTAGCAACAGATAAATCAAGTTCCAAACATTTAACATTATCAAGTAAGAGCATGTTTTCAGTTTTCACATTATTCAAAAGCTCATTTGCATCAAACAATTTAACAAGTAAATTTTTCTTTTCAAGTTCAAGAGATGCAATTTTCTTCAAGCCTAACTCAACATTCATGGCATCCTTTGCAGCAACTTTGCAAAGTTTATTGTAGGCTTCCTGTAAATCTGCATCCTCAGAGAGTTCCCCATCAGAAGGGTTCTCTTCAACAGATATGCTTTCATTGACTACAGTGGTAGCAGTGAAAGCAATGAAGTTTCCATCCTCATCACTGGCGGATTCATTGTCGGAAACTTCGTCATCACTAAGGGTTACAGCCATAGCCTTACCCTTAGACCTCAAATAAGTAGGACATTCAGACTTTAAATGACCATACCCTTGACAACCATAACATTGTTGTCCCAAAGAATTATTAGAAGATTGACCTACTTTCTCCTTAGGTTTCTCAAAGTTAATAACCTTAGTGGGTTCATTCTTCCTAAAATTTTTAGGTTCAACAGTGTTCTTGCCTCTTGCTCTTCTGTTACTATTTCTAAGAAAGTTTCTAAAGTTCTTGGCAAGATAGGCAATCTCTGTAGCAGAGAGATCATCATCAAATCCACCATCATCAACATCATCAACAGACTTTAGAGCCATTGATTTGGATTTGTTAGTCTTGGGGAGGTCTAACTCATAGGACTGAAGAGATCCTACAAGCTCATCCACAGGGATGGAGTCCACATCCTTACTCTCAGTGATGGCAGTCACTTTGGGTCTAAAATCTTCAGTCAAAGATCTAAGAATCTTCCTAACAATTTTAGGTTGATCATAGATTTCACCCAAATTATAAGCAGAATTAACAATATCATTCAATTTAGCATAGAATTCATCAAAAGATTCATCATCATTCATTCTTATGCTTTCAAATCTAGAAGTTAATTGCTGCAACTTATTAATTTTAACTGCCTTCGTGCCTTCATGCACAGTCTGGAGGATTTTCCAAGCAGTATGAGCAACCTCAACATTAGAGATTCTCTTAAATTCCTCCATGGAAACAGCATTAAAAATAGCATTCATTGCTTTGCTATTAAAAGCGGCTGCCTCCTTCTGAGAAGTTTGCCACTCACTCACAGGAGTAGTGGGCTTCTCCCATCCGTATTCAACGGAATTCCAAACTCTCTCATCTATGGATTTCAGGAAGGCTTTCATCCTTACTTTCCAATATGCATAGTTGTTTCCATCAAAGTGAGGTGGAACAACAAGAGAGTGTCCGTGTTCCATGACAACAGGGGTCAAGGATCAGCTTAAAGATCAAAGGATCAAACAAAAAAGCTACCCGCTCTGATACCACTTGTCAGTTCGTTTAGACCCCTTAAACCCAACAGATTAACCTAGTGAATTAGCCAAGTTATTAACTTAGGTAATTTAATTAAAACTAGGTTAACACAATTAAGCAAAAAATAACAAAGCAGCGGAAAAATAAACAACACAAAGATCTGATGACCCAGGAAACCACACCGGTAAAAACCTGGGGAGGATTTGACCTAGCTATCCTCAAGGTAAACTGAATCCACAATGAAAGAATCGAAGTTTACACAATAGACTTAGACCACTAACGTCATATTGCTACCCGAGTGTAGGAAACTTACTACCATGACCCCATGATAGCTCCGAGATCCACGGACTCCTTCTTTCCGGAATTCTTCAGCAAATCCACAAGCGCACCTGCTTGTATATCTTTGTGTTCTCTTGATTCTGCAACTGTAACGATCTACACAACTCTTGACATAAATCTCAAGTTTGTAAACCCTAAGTGTATGTGAAGGTAAACACCTCTAGATCTCAAAGAAAGATTCACAAACACAGCAAAACAGAACTCTCAAAACGTGGCTAGGGTTTTCCCTTTTATACTTAGGGCAAACATAAAACCCTATACATTAAAACGGGCTTGGGCTGAGTTGGAATTTTCTGCAGAAAAACGTTCTGCATGATTTTCGATCGATCGAGTCTAATTTTCGATCGATCGAGTCATACAGAAAGTGAACAGTACTTCTGCATAAAAACTCGATTCCAACTTTACAATTAAACTCATACTTTGAGCAAGTCTAACACACGACTCAACATTGTTTTGATCATGGTTTGCCAACATACAAATTGAAGTTCTAAATACATTAGTTTCTAATCTTTAGAACCTAACAAAATTTGAAATAAATTTGAAACAAACAAACACATAACCCAGAATTAGAATTCATGCCAAGAACACAAACCCAGCAAAAAATTAAAACACAGCAAATTTAAACATGAACACGTTATATTTGAACAAGAACATAAACACAGTAAAATATTTGAACATGAACACAGTAAAATTGAACAAGAACATAAACAAATCGGAACAAAAATTGAACAAACCCAGCACCAACAAGAACACAAACCTAGTATTTGAACAAGAACAAGAACATAAACACAGTAAAATTGAACAAGAACAAGAACACAAACCTAGCAAAAAATTAAAACACAGCAAATTTAAACATGAACACGTTATGTTTAAACAAGAACATAAACATGAACACGTTATATTTGAACAAGAACATAAACACAGTAAAATATTTGAACATGAACAAGAACAAGAACAAGAACATAAACACAGTAAAATTGAACAAGAACAAGAACACAAACCCAGTATCACGAAACGCGCTTCTCCAAACACAAACCCAGCCACCGGCTCTGGCAAAACTCCATCTCCGATCCGATCGTCTCCATCTCCGATCGGATCGGAGATGGAGACCTCCATCTCCAATCCGATCAGAGATGGATGGAGACCTCCATCTCCAATCCGATCGGAGATGGATGTGTGTGGAAGAACACAAACCCAGCTCTGGAGGGTGTAGTCCCAGCTCAACATGATGTGGGCTAGGGTTGAGCAAAAAATTTGCTCAACCCGGTCAAACTTATATATATAAAGCCTAAAGCCGCGTGTCTAACACGTGGCTATAGGCAAAACTCTAAAAACGCGGCCTCAGGCTTTATTTTGGGCCGCGTTCGCAAAAACGCGGCCCATTGAAAGGACTGAAGCCGTGTTTTTAAAAACGCGGCTTCAGTCCATTTTGGGCCGCGTTTTTGCAAACGCGGCCCAAAAAAACGGGGCCTAAAGGCCCCGTTTTTTGTAGTGACTTCTTTAAGGCCAACTTCCCTCCGAGCATGAGTAATAACAATTTACATTTCCAACATTTAGTAAAAATAAAAATTTGGCCAATCATTTTAAGCACGACTAACAAGACCTATTAACAATACTTGGGAATTGAAAATGACACTTTGGAAGCAAATAACACAATAATGAGCAAGAAAAATCAATTCCCAAATGCATTTTGTCAACCCAAACCTTACGTAGTAGTAAAAATAAAAATTTGGCCAATCATTTTAAGCACGACTAACAAGACCTATTAACAATACTTGGGAATTGAAAATGACACTTTGGAAGCAAATAACACAATAATGAGCAAGAAAAATCAATTCCCAAATGCATTTTGTCAACCCAAACCTTACGTAGTTAATTGGACATAAATCCCTCTAGAAAACTTCAAAATTGCTCACCATTTGATGCGTTGAAAAGTAGATATACAGAGCTTTCCAATGGTATATGGGTTCTTGGCTGATTATTTCAAGATAATTTCAGAGCTAATTTTGAAAATGAACCCAAATCAAGTTCAGTTTGGACTTCACTAATTTGGCTTTGTATTTTTGCTAAGTTATTCACTTAGTCATGATATATTTCGATGTCAAGCTTCCCTAATTGTAAAAGACTCACCCTGTGAGTCTTGCTCACCTTCTTCTTCCTGCGCAAAAGATCATTAACTCCTCATCTTAGAGCTGATTGAAACTTTTTCATCTTTGAACAATTTCGGACCAAAACTCAATACTAACATAATTTACTGATACAAGCAGGGGCCGAACTCAAGGTGTTAAAACGAATACCCTGACTTGCAAAATAAAATTATATACATAATTATTTTGAAATTAATCTATCGTGATCACCCTAAAAAAGTATTGACCCCACAGACATAATCCTTAAACCCTTAAACAAAAAAGAGTCCAAATAACTACAATAAAAATTAGCTCAAATAGGAAAAAATATCCATAACAACAACAAGAAAAGGCCAAACAATAACAAATGAACAAAAATGTACCATGACTTCTTAGTGGAGTTTGTAGAGTGATTTTTTGTTAAAACCTCATTTTCTCTCTCTTGTGTGCGTATTTGTTTCTAAAAAAAAAAAAAAAACCAAAGGTAATTGCCTCATATTGTTTAAAAGAGTGTGGGGTGTATGATATTACTTGCCACAACTTTCCTAAAAAGTTACTATGATTTTTGAGTGAAATTTGTGATGTACATTTGTATTAGAATCTCATTCCCATCTCCTTGTGTATATGTTTTTTTTGTCTCTAAAAAAAAGCATGAAAAAAAGAATGTAATTTATAACTGTCTTGTCATTTCTTACTCTCAGCGATAGATAGGCTTTGAGATGGGTTTCGCAAAAATGCAGCTACACCAACCGCGTTTACCAAACGCAGCCCAAAGATCAGCTCTATAGCTATGTTTTTCAGTGTTTGAGCTGCATTTTTTGTGGATTGGGCTTAGGCCAAGTGTTTAAAAACGCGGCTAACTATAGGCCCATCCGATTTTTTTTTTTTTTAAATATGTCCTAGAGCGGCGTTTTTTATAAATGCGGCTACGACTGTATACCTAAGCCGCATTCTATAAAACGCGGCTCCAGGTTTGGTATAAATTAAAAAAAGAAAAAAAAAAACCTAAATTACTCTGATCTCTCACCTTCTCTCTCACTCTCTCCCTTTGACTCCCAAACCCTCACCTTCAACCCACCCCTTTCTACCACCAATCCTCCTCACCATGGCCGAAGCTGCCACTCTCTCTCACTCCGATCACCAGCACCACCACTACAGTGGTCTTCTCCAACCCCGAACCAACTCTCTCAACCTCGAAATCTCTCTTTAATCCGCAAATCACCATGGTGACTGTGGCGGCAGCGGTGATTACAGCATTAGAGCCATCTGGATCCTCAACAGCCTCGATGTCGTGCTTTGAGCCAGGCCAATCCACACCGTCGGCGTCCCTTGATCTTCTCACTCTCACTCTCCCTTTATCTTCCCACACCACCCATTTCCCTTCTCCATCTCCACTCCACCGGCCACCACCAACCCATTCAAACACACACTCACAAACCCAACCCCACCATACCCACTTCTCTCCTTGTCTTTCTTCCTAGCCGCAACTCACCACAATTTCTTCCCTCAATCTCTTGGCAATTTCAGGTTTCTTTCTCCCAACTTCAGTTTTTCTATTGGTTTTATTTGATTTTTTTGTGAGTTTGTTTGGGTTTTGTTTGATTTGTTTGTGGGTTTTGTTTGATTTGTTTGTGCATCATTTTTCATGGTATTTTCAATGATTTGTTTTGGGTTTGTGTTTGTTTCCTTTTTGTATTTTCGTTTGTGGTGGCATAGACTGGACCATTATAACCGTCATTAGGGAACTTGTATTTGGCTTCCTTGAAGATTTGGAGCGCTTTTAATGGAAGTAACAGTAGCAATCATGGTGAAAGAGTTTGTGAAGAGTTAGGGCCCTATAATTCTGAATCTCGTGGAGACGTGGCCGAGCGTCGATTTCTTCGCTCTCAATACCTTGCTGTCAAGGCCCTCATATTAGTGGTATATTTTGTTGTTGATAAAAAAAAAAAAAAAAATTTAATGGTTTTTGGCTTTTTTAGCAATTGGGTTTCATTGTTTGGCTTTTTTAGCAAATGGGTTTCATTGATTCTAGTATTTTGATGGTTTGTGCAGAAGAAAGAGATGATATAACAAGAGTAGATTCTGACAAGTTTGACTCAATCTTTCACCAAGTCCAGACCTTGCAAGATTCCAGTATTTTTTTTTTTTTTGTTCTGTCAGGTGCAATTTTTGTTTTTGTTTATTAAAAGTCGTAAATTTTGTTCTTTTGTTTTTAGCATTACACACAACACATTACAATAATGTTTTTTTTTTCAATAATTGATGGAGGAAATGCTTTGAGTGCATTCAGATGCAGAAATTAGATGAAGTTAGAAGTTTCAGTGTGCCTCTAACATGTGTAAATAGGAACTTAAGAACTTTTGTTTCCACTTGTGATATGTGAATTGTGAAGTGAAGTGATGTCTAGAGATTTCTAGAGAAAGAGAGAGAGGTGGTGCTTGATGTTTAATACTGCAAGTGTAGTTTGTAACAGGGGAGATTGTTGTGTCATTTGAGTGTTGTTGTAGTTACTGGGCAGCTTGAGTGTCTTGCTTTGTTTGAAGTTCTTTCTTCAAGAGTTTTTGACCAATAAAATTACTTATTCATTACCCAAAAAAAAAAAAGGCCCCCTACATTTAAAAAAAAAAAAAAAAAAAAGAGTCTAATACACTATGATATATTTAGTTTGCCCACTTTAACAAATATTCTAACTCTGCCGTTGAGTGCATAAAACCTTATAAGTATGAGCTCTAAATTCTTCTTCTTCTTCTTCTTCTTCTTTTTTATTTTTATTTTTATTTATTTATTTTTTTTTAGTTCCCTAAGTGTTACTATCATACTTTTTTCATGGATGGAAATTATTTATGACTTTGCCTTTCTAATAAGAGGACAATTAATGTAATAATCAAAATCATAAGAGAGATATTTCATGCCTGCTTGGAAATCAAATTCAATCCGTAACATGAAGTTTCATTGCCTAGGTAATCACGCTGAGTCATGTTGAGTGAGGAATTGGGTTATACATGGATACACCTCCTCCACAGCCTGCATTTTATTATTTATTATTATTTTTTAAATCTGAAATTGCATGTATCACTTTGAGATTGAAGTTTCTAGTGGTTCTTATTCTCGCAAAAATTTCTCATCTTAACAAGTGGGATTTGATTTTTCACTTGTATTAGGATTTTGATTTTGTAGTGGGTCCCGATATTTCTAAATGGAGCCATATCTTTGTGGTATCTATATTGAATACTAATAGCTCTTGTGCTGTTTAATTAGAAATTCCATTTGATAGAATTTGTGAAATTGATTACTTTATTCATGGGGTTTGATGTGTGTCAATTCCTTTTGCAGATCCAAAAGATCCCAACTTAAGGAAGCTTGAAAATTCTTTTCTTCTGGGACCAATTTTAGTCTGTAAGAACTTTTATGAAATGTACTTGAGAATAAAACTATAAAAGTCATAACTTCCGTATGTGTGTTTTTGTCAATATTCTTTTAGCTTTTTTGAGTTCACAAAAAAATCATGGTTCTGATCTTCCACTGTTAGGGAGTTGCCAAAGTTTCAATTTTAATGATTGGCCAACAAGCTATCATGGGTGCTTATCTTTGCCTTCTCCATCTACCAGCCAGAATAGTAGTTGGTAAATGTAGTAATAACCAATACTAGCTTACTAGAGTTTTTTTTTTTTTTTTTTTTTTATAGGTAAAAATAATATTATTAAAAAGACACTACTAGAGGTTTTTTTTTTTTTTTTTTTATGTACAATTTTATAACTTATGTATATGTATTATAATTTTTGACTAGATTATTACAATTATCTCAGTTACAGGATTTTTTGAGGACCCATTTAATTAGCTATTTACTTCTTGACAAAGTGTAGTAGTGTTGGTACAAATAAGAATTCTTTTGCAATTAGAGAACTGCAATAGGAAATACTAACTTTTTCTATCTGATTACTTTACCCAAGCTTTTGGTAACATACTTTATCTAAGGATTCCATATAGCTGGAGAATGTAATTAATCTTTTGTAAGCTTTACCCAAGCTTTTGGTAAGCTTTTGTAATTAATCTTTTGCTTGGTTTTCTTTTTTGTCTTTACTCTGTTTTTCTCTTTTTGTAATTTTTGGGTTTGCTCTATGCTTTTCATGCATAGAGTTGCCTTTCGTATATATATCATTCTTTTATATATATATATATATATATATATATATATATAGCTGGAGAATGTCAAATGCCTTTGATTTATCATTTTTGGTTTGTTTGTACCCTCCACATGTTAGATTGTCTCACTTGCAAAGTGAAATACCAACTCCGGAAAGAAATGACCACAATGCACCCCCCCCCCCCCCCCTCCTCCCAAAACTTCTTGTTTCCTTTTACTTATGGGTTCAATGTATGGCCTACACAATGGGATAGCTGTCCCCTACCTATAGCAGATTTGTGTATGTACTTCTGATAATGCTGTCCACTTGCAATTTGCATCCAGTGCTAAATTAGAATGACATCATTTAAATTTACAAAAGGCATGTAATAACATTATGTTAATATTAATAATTGTAGGTGAATCTCCCCTCCCCCCTCCCCTTGGGCCCAACCATAAACTTATAAAAATAAATAAATAATTGTGGGCTAAATAAGCCAGTCTTTAAGACATGAAGTTTCCATGCACCTGTCAAGTTCTCATGCTACTTATGCAACATTAATATATGATTTTTTTTTCTCTTTTAGTAATTTAGTCCCATTGATGTAATTAATACTTATTAACTTTCAAATCTTAATGATTTCCACTCTGCTCCATTGTTCAAATACACGAGTGCTCATTCTACTTTGACCATGTAATTAGGGACAAAGCCACACAAGGGCCCAATGGAGCCTGGCCCATGAGTTTCAAAAATTATTATTTTTTATTTATTTTTTATTTTCTATAGGTATATTAGGGCCTAAGTCTAATTGGGTCCAGAGAAAACAAACTTTGTCCCCTTCATTCAAAATCTATCTAGTCAACACTAGAGGTAAAAGATATTCATAATAACTAATAAGGCTGAGTTCTCTCTTTCTCGTTGTCTATTTATTATTTTTTGGATACATGCAGCAATCTTATACGTATATTTGAAGGTGTTTTAATAAGTTAAACCTATTGCTCCTTCCAGGCAAAAAGGGAAAAAACATGATAAAGGTCACAAAAATTATAACCATAAAAAACATAAAAGATACAGAACAAACTTTGTTAAACCTAATGATTTTTATGCTAAGAGAAAGAATGTTTTTAAAAAATATGATAAACAGAAGTCTGGTAAAGGTAAATGTTTCAACTGTGGAAAATCTGGTCATTTCAGTAAAGACTGTAAGCAAAAACCTGGTAAACTGAAAAATAAGTTTAATATGTTAAACATTAATGATAATGATCAAGAAGAACTATTCAGAATCCTTGAATCAAACGTCTCGTCTGATTCTTTGGAAGACGATTTTTCTTCTTCGTCTGATTCTTATTACCAATCGGATTTTTGTCTGAAACAATTTGATTTTCTTAGCAGAGACAACAAGACCATTTCTTTTAATAGTTTCCTGGAATGAATATAGATGTTTCCAATGCTCTTCAATAGAATTGGAATAAACAAGAACATCATCAATGTAAACAATGGTGAAATCACTGAAGGGATTGAAAATATCATTCATAATGTTTTGGAATTCACTAGGAGCATTCTTAAGACCAAAAGGCATAACATTCCACTCATAGTGTCCAAAAGGAGTGGTAAAAGCAGTTTTATAGCTATCATTCTCACTAATCTGAACTTGCCAAAATCCAGATTTCATGTCAAACTTAGAAAACACTACAGCATCACTCAATCTATGAACTAAGTCATTTTTGTTTGGAATAGGGTACCTAATCCATTCTAAGACTTTGTTCAAAGGTTTGTAATTGATCACCAGACGAGGAGTTCCTCTCTCAATTTCAGCATTTTTTTGCACATAGAAAGCAGCACAAGACCAAGGAGACTTGCTGTTCCTAATCAGTTTTTTATCAAGCAAATCTTGGATTTCTTTTCTACAAAACTCAACCATTTCAGCATTCATCTGAATAGGACAAACTTTAGTAGGAATATTTTTCTCATTAAAATCTTTAATATATGGCAAGTTAACAATGTGTTTCTTCCTATGCCAAAATGCATTGGCTTTAACTAAATGATATTCCTCTTTCCTGCAGTGTCCCTCATGGCAATTTTAATCATTATTATAATTATTATGTTAGAAGAGCTCACCCTCTTCATTACGACAATGAAATACAGATATAAATGACTTGATGTGCTACATGACAGGTTCTATGCTTTGCTTCAGAGGCGCATATGGAACCAACTATTGAGGTATTATTTGTCTTTTTTTTTTTTTTTTTATTCTTTTGATTGTTATTTTTTCAGAGTTATGAACTAGTGATCCATGTTAGGTTCTAAGAGCTTAGAACAATTGGCAAATCGTGAGCACACAAGAACATACAAGCTGCAGAAAGAAGATTTCAGAATCTGCCTGGTTTGACCGATCGAAAAACAGGCTCGATCGATCGAGATTCGTATTTGCAGAATTTTAATTAAGCCCAAACAGCAGTTCTAGCCCATTAAGGATTAGGGTTTCAGATCTACTTCTCCCACTATATAAAGGAAACCCTAAACACGTTTTTTATAAGTCTTTTTAGAGAGAAAAGAGTATGTCTCTTTTGTATTTAGGGTTTTGTTCCTAAAACCTCACTTATTACTTCTACCGGTGTTGTTCCTTGAAGAATCTCAAGATCCGGTATTGCTGAAGTTGCTGCCTTCTCTAGTCATCAAAGGAGCTGATGATCTAAACCTTCAAGGGTGGTCTTGGAGTCACAAATAGGAGAGTTTGTGTTGCTAAACCTTTGAGTGGAGTCTCAAAGTCACAAACGGTGGTGTTTGTATTTTGCAAAGATCAAAGAAAGAAGGAGTCCGTGGATCTCGAAGCTATCATGGGGTCATGGTAGTAAGTTTCCTACACTTGGGTAGCAATAGGATGTTAGTGGTCTAAGTCGCTATTGTGTAAACTTCAATTCTTTCTAGTGGATTTGCTATTTTACCTTGAGGATAGCTAGGTTAAATCCTCCCCAGGTTTTTTACCGGTTTGGTTTTCCTGGGTCATCATATCGTTGTATTGTTTATTTTTTCGCTGCTTTACTTGATATGATTGTTATTGTTTTAACCTAGATCTGAATAATAAACCTAAGTATTCACTTGGTTAATTAATTAGGTTAAACAATCTAGTTTACAAGGGTCTAAACGAACTGACAAGTGGTATCAGAGCGGGTAGCTTTTGTTTTAGATCCTTTGATCTAAGAGTTGATCCTTGATCCCTGTTATCATGGATAATTTTAAGTGTCTTACTGTTTTTTATTGTGATGATTTGAATAAGGACACTGTTGTTTCTGTTGATCTTTTTGATGCTTGTGAAACTCTTCATAAGGAATTATTGAAAACTATGAGAATTGCTAAGAAATTCAAGGAAGAGTTAAAATTGGCTAATCTTGAAAAAGAGGAATTGATTGTTAGATTAGATGAATCTAATAAAAAGAATGAATTTTTGAGAAATCAAATTTCCTCTAAAGATGAGAAGATGAAAAGCTTGGAACAAGAGTTAGTTGAATCTAAAGCTAAAATTGAAAATTTTACTAGTACCAAGCCTGCTGTTGATAACAGAAGTTATTCTGTTTCTTTTAAGCCTAAAGCTGAAAAACTTTATATCCCTCCTTTCAAGAGGAATAATAAAGAAAAGGCTTATTTTGCTAGGTTAGACAAAGGTAAAAGTTCTGATGTAGACGCTGAAGTTTCTACACCTAAGTCTAAACCTACTGTTAGAGAGCATAAGAAATCTGTTTTTGTGCCTACTTGTCACCTTTGTGGTGTTGTTGGTCATATTAGACCAAATTGTTCTTTGTTGTGGCAAAAACCAAAATCTAAGACTAGATTTGCTGTTAGGAATACTGATGTTCCTAAATTTGTTCCTATTTGTCACTTTTGTGGTGTCTCTGGTCACATTCGTCCTAATTGTCATAAATTGAAATTTAAAAATTCTGTATTTCAATCTAGGATATGTGATGATATTTTTCCTGCTATGAGTTTAAATAAATTGTTTCATATGCTTTTGAAAAATTTAAGCTTGTTGGCTTGTGAAAGGAAATTGCAGGATTTTAGTCTTTCTCAGAAGATTGGTGTAATCCCTCAAATACACTCAGCTTCTCATGGATTTTCACCTACAAAGCCGAAGACTCGTGCTATATGGGTGAGAAAAGATTCTCTAAGGTGAGTGTTGCTGACTTGTCCCTGTTTTAATTCTTTCAATTATTAGTGGACATGTTTTGTTTTTTGTTTTTGGTTGTTTTGTTTGTTAGGTTGTTTTTTATTATAAAAAAAAAATCCAAAAACATTGAAAAATTTCAAAAAGACAAAAATATTTGTTTTGTGTCTTGTTTTATTTTTTCTTGAGGATTACATGAATTATGATATCTCTCTTGATTTAGAACATGCTTGACAATGTGGAGAAACTTGAATAGCATGTGTTCTATAAGTTCTAAGCTATTTTTTGATTTTGTTTGAGTATGTACTATTTTGTACATGTACTCATGGGTTAATTAAGAAATTGATATTTCTTGTTTGTGTACCCTCTATAGCTTAGTTAAGCACTGTCATGCATTGCAACTGCATTTTTTTAAATCATTTAGCATAATGTGTGCTTTTTGTTTTTGGTCATAAAATTTCTTTTAAACCAAAAATAATTTTGTGTTTTGCATTAATTGTTCTTGGATTTGAAATCAAGGATTGGCCATATTATCTTTACATAACATGTTTATGTACTTTGTTTAGCTTAGATGAGCTTATTTATTGCACTTTACTAGCTAAAGTTTTGTTGTGCATGTTGTGTGGGAAGATGTTTATAGTTTTTGATCACTTTGTCTTGATCTTGAAGTCTCATGCCTTTGATTGTCGGACTTGAACTTAATGAGAAAGGCATAAATAACCATCTCACCACTATTTATTAGCCAATCATGAACACCTTAGTGCATATCGCAAGATTTTGTGCTCGAGAAAGTGTAGCACATGCACAAAAAGAACATAAGGTGTAGCCTCTATTAAAATTGGTGTGTACATTATTGGGCTATAATAATCTCACAAATTCAAATAAAATTGGTGTGTACATTATCCCGGCTATATTATTAAGTTTCTAATTAATTAATTTGAATATTAATTTTGAGGCAAATCAAGAAACTTACATGATTGCAAGCTTTTATTCTAGGAGATGTGAGAGTTATATGATGTAACTCTTTAGGTGATAGTCTCTTTCAAATTTATGTGATGAATTTTGTAGACTTTGTGATTGCTTACTATTCACATATCACCTCACATGTTTCTCAAGCTTTTGCTAGTTGCACACACTACACAAGTTACTATTTGCTAAACTTTGTACATGTTATTGTGTGTGATTTTGTTGTGGCCATCCAAGATTATATGTTCCTTGATTTTGATGTAAAATTTGAGTTTTGAGGACAAATTGATTGAAAAACTTGTTTTTGAAAGATCTGGGTTGAATTCAAGTATTTTTGAAAAACTTTCAGTCTCATACTCATGCATTTCATTCATGAATCACTATGCTTTGAGGAGTTACTGCATTAAATTGTTCTGTTTTTCAAAAATTTGAGTTTTCCAGAATTTCGACCGATCGAAGCTTTTTTTCGATCGATCGAAATTGCGATTAAAAGTTTTGATTTGATTCTGTCTGACTCGATTGGTATTCGATCGATACTCGATCGATCGAAACTGAAAAATTTTCAGTTTTTAGAGTTTTTGACCAAATTTTTTTTCATACATCATTTATGTTTAGGATTCACATGAGTTGCATTGTTTTTGTATCCATCTTGCAGTTTTGCAGTCATATCTTTTATTGTTTTTACACATAACATGCATACACTTTGCTAAATTGGGTACTCAACTTGAATTAGAAATTGATTGATTAATTTTTGAGTCCTTTGTACATTTTAGTATATGCTATTTTTCGTGATGTGTGAATTGCAGAAAATATTTTTCTTCAGAGATATGATGGATAATAATGTGCAAATATTTTCTCTACTCATGCAACTGTTTATGGGTCACGTAGTGTCAAGTTTGCATTTATTGAAGGAGAGAATATTTTTCTTCATATGTATCCTCAACTTTATTTTTTTGGGTTTGTGTGTTTTTTTATTTATCCCCACCTCCTAAATTTTCCCCAAAACTGTTTTTCCCAAACTTATTTTGTTTTTCCTATTTTTATAGGGGGAGAAAAGTTTTTTTTTTAGCCTTTGATGTTAAAAAGGGGAGTTGTTGCTCTTTATAGGGGGAGTTATCTTTTTTATCTATAGAGCTATTCTGTTTTATGTTCCCTTGGTTCTTTTTTTTTCTCTCATGTTTACTCTTTGTTTGAGTTGTATTTGTCAATACGTGACAAAAAGGGGGAGAAATAGATGAAATGTGAGAATCCTATTTGTTTTGTTTAGGGGCAGAATATAAAAACTTTTTGATGTATCTAACTTAGGGGGAGAGTTAGTTTACTTTTGTTTTTATATTGTGCTTCATTTTGTTTATATGTCTTTCTTTCCACACATGCGTTGATGTGTTTGTTGAGTGTTTCAGGAAAGACAGGTGCATTCTGATCAAGACTTTCTACCTCTTCTTGGCAACTTCTAGGTTAAGAGTCTTAGATTGGGATTTGTGATGTAATTGGGCATTTTATTGTATTGGGTTGTTCTTGTATTTTAACATTTCATTTTGTATGAAAGTTTTGTCATGAATTGCCAAAGGGGGAGATTGTTAGGTTCTAAGAGCTTAGAACAATTGGCAAATCGTGAGCACACAAGAACATACAAGCTGCAGAAAGAAGATTTCAGAATCTGCCTGGTTCGACCGATCGAAAAACAGGCTCAATCGATCGAGATTCGTATTTGCAGAATTTTAATTAAGCCCAAACAGCAGTTCTAGCCCATTAAGGATTAGGGTTTCAGATCTACTTCTCCCACTATATAAAGGAAACCCTAAGCACGTTTTTTATAAGGCTTTTTAGAGAGAAAAGAGTATGTCTCTTTTGTATTTAGGGTTTTGTTCCTAAAACCTCTCTTATTACTTCTACCGGTGTTGTTCCTTGAAGAATCTCAAGATCCGGTATTGCTGAAGTTGCTGCCTTCTCTAGTCATCAAAGGAGCTGATGATCTAAACCTTCAAGGGTGGTCTTGGAGTCACAAACAGGAGAGTTTGTGTTGCTAAACCTTTGAGTGGAGTCTCAAAGTCACAAACGGTGGTGTTTGTGTTTTGCAAAGATCAAAGAAAGAAGGAGTCCGTGGATCTCGGAGCTATCATGGGGTCATGGTAGTAAGTTTCCTACACTTGGGTAGCAATAGGATGTTAGTGGTCTAAGTCGCTATTGTATAAACTTCAATTCTTTCTAGTGGATTTGCTATTTTACCTTGAGGATAGCTAGGTTAAATCCTCCCCAGGTTTTTTACTGGTTTGGTTTTCCTGGGTCATCATATCGTTGTGTTGTTTATTTTTCCGCTGCTTTACTTGATATGATTGTTATTGTTTTAACCTAGATCTGAATAATAAACCTAGGTATTCACTTGGTTAATTAATTAGGTTAAACAATCTAGTTTACAGGGGTCTAAACGAACTGACAATCCACAAAGGTATAACTGAAGTATAATCACGCCTTTTCATGCAGGATTTAATTTGTAACTTAAGGGTCTTCTTATAGCCTGGCTAGAATTAAGTGATGACATTTAAATATAAAAAGAATGATAGATATGGTTTACTTAGTGGCAAGGAAGCACGGGCATGGGCATGGGTATGACATGGCAACACAAGCAATTTCTAAAAAATTATAATATGCATTCTTTCTTGTACACTTTTTGTCACTAAAAGAATTTTTTTTAATGCAATTTGTTAAGTTTTATTGGTTGTCATACTTTTTGCTGATGAAGTAGGTTGTTAATTGCAGAAAATGCTAAGCGCATTCTAGAAATAGAAGAGGTGAGGTTTCTGGACAAGAAAGAGTAGAACTTTCAAGGACTCCTATTGAACTGAGCAATAGTTATTGGATTCTAAAAGTAGTTCCATGGATTGAGGGTAGAATTATTTCCATGATGCACCTTCCCTCAGGTAATTCTTTTGAATTGGCACAAGCTCAATATTTTTGATTTTGTTCCATGATAATATTTGAGAATAATAGCTTCGACTTAAATAGAATATAGGTAATTAATAACATTGTTATAAAAATTTCATTCGTAATTCATAAAAAAAAAAAAAAAAAAAAAAAAGACTCACTTTGTTGATATTTGTTGAAAAAATAGAAGAAGGTAAGAAGCAGTTATTAAAGTTATGTGAATACAACATTTTTGTAACTATAGCATTATAATGGGTTTGCCTGCATGCATGTGTGTTTATTGAACCCTATGAACTGTAGACTAATGGGTTTGCTGAATTCATTTGG
Source organism: Lithocarpus polystachyus (assembly GCA_033629205.1). Classification (NCBI taxonomy): domain Eukaryota; kingdom Viridiplantae; phylum Streptophyta; class Magnoliopsida; order Fagales; family Fagaceae; genus Lithocarpus; species Lithocarpus polystachyus. The sequence goes on from CM066167.1 coordinate 20,059,637, forward strand.
CTCAATGTTTGTACTTTGTATGCATATGTGTTAATTAAACTGTATGAATTGTAAAGTAATGGGTTTGCAGACTTAATATTGTGTCTTTGTATGTGTGTGCGCTAATTGAACCCATTGAATTGTAGAGTAATCAGTTTGCAGAATCAATAATGGGTGACGTAAAAATCTTTTGTTGGGAACTTGTTTTGTTTATGTAAATTATTTGGGCAATGCAATCTTTAGGCAATGAACTTGTTTTGTTTGCTACAATTGGTTGGGGGACTGTTGAGTGTTGGCCATTGTTTTATTGGTTGCATTTGTTGAGTGTTGGCAATTGTTTTGGGCAGGAATTACAGATTTAGCAAGAAAAAAAAAAAAAAAAAAAAAAAAAAAACCCTATAGCCGCTTTTTAAAAAACCCAGCTATAGGTGTCAGTTGATGGGTTGTAAAAAACACAGCTATAGGGGGTATAAAACGCAGCTATAGTGTGATCTGTAGCCACATTTATTAAAACACGGCTATAGGTCGCTCATAGCCTATAGTTGCATTTTTAGTTTTATGTAAAATTCCATGTGTTTTTGAGTGTGTGCGCGCTTATTTATTTATTTGTGATATAGATTTATTCAAGTTATTTTTTTTATTAAATTTTGTATAATTTAAGTTTTTTGATGATCACCCTAAAAGAAATTCCTAGAATTGCCACATGATATAACCCAGTTTTGACATGTGCACTAAGATTTGTCAACACATATAACCCTAACACTTTTTCAATTTTTGTAGCATGGGAATCTCAAGTTTTAGGGGCGCATTTGGTTGTCTTAATGTTAGATTCTTGGAAGTTTTGATAAATGGAGTCACATTCTAGTGATATATGATTATGGTGTTTGGTACTTAGTCACGTACCCATCATATTTCAAGAATGCAGCTTTTCTAAACTTGGTTCATAACATTCTTAGAAATAATTATAATTTTGATAACAAATTGATCAAATATGTCCCAATATCGATCAAAAAAATGACAAATTTGCTTGTAAAACCTAAAAAATGAAATATACCCTTGGTTATGACTTATGAACCAAATAAGGTGAATTTTACGAGAGATGGTAGATAGGCCAAAGCAATATGATAAGTTGATTTGGACAGGAAACAATCTACAAAAAAAGAGTTGCTGTGCAGAGATGCTTTGTATATCATGCCAAAAAAAAAGTGGTAAAGGTGAACTCTCCACTTTCTTTCGAGTATGAAAGTAATAATAAGCTTTACTTTTTTCCAAGTTCAACACTAAAGACTGCGTAATATCTAACCTTCACCCGTTAATTACCAAGCCCCACGATACATACATACATACATACATACATACATACATACATACATACATACAGTCATAAAAAAGATTGATCCTATCGGGAAGCCAAGCTACCACCGTAGTGGACTAAAGGCAAAGAGTCACCCCGTACGTGATAATTTGAGAGCTCGATCGATTATTGCAGCTCACAATCAAGAAGTGCGGTCACTTTTTTTCGTTTTCTTTTTTCTTTTTAATGCACAATTCAATGTACGAATCTTTGTTATTCAACAAAGCATTCATTGATAATTTAGGGTGAATTCCATTATTAATTTGATGATTACCTCTTGGAGATATTTTAGTTATTTACTTTGAACATTTCAATGTAGTTTGATTATTTTAGATGTTTTATGCATATTTCGTTCATTTTAAAATGTGTTGGGTATTTTGGTTATTCTGGATAGTTTATGGATATTTTGGTCATTTTGAAGGTTTTAGATTTATTTTGCCAATTTGGTGGTTTTGGAGAGATGTTTTATACTTTTATTCATTTTAGACATTTGAAGGGTATTGTGAATTTGTGATCATTTTGAAAGTTCAAGGTATTTTGGTTATTTGAGAGATTTTGACAGCATTTTGATTATTTTAATCTTTTCAGAGATTTCTTGGATTTTTTTTGTTCATTTTGGAGGTTTCAACGTATTTTTTTAGTCATTTTATAGGCTTTGAGACTATTTTTAGTAATTTTTTAGGTTTAAAGGTTGCACGCGGTAGTTTGATTAGGGTGTAGGCACTGATTTTGGATCAGCCGCAAAACTACCTATACATTTGGTGTCATCATTATGTGTTAATGGCTGCTAGGGAAAGTTTAACGGCGTGGTTAGATGTGTCAGTTTGTTTAGACCCCTTAAACCCAACAGATTAACCTAGTGAATTAGCCAAGTGATTAACTTAGGTAATTTAATTAAATCTAGGTTAACACAAATAAGCAAAAACAACAAAGCAGCGGAAAATAAATAACACAAAGATCTGATGACCCAGGAAATCACACCGGTAAAAACCTGGGGAGGATTTGACCTAGCTATCCTCAAGGTAAACTGAATCCACTATGAAAGAATCGAAGTTTTCACAACAAGACTTAGACCACTAACATCTTATTGCTACCCAAGTATAGGAAACTTACTACCATGACCCCATGATAGCTCCGAGATCCACGAACTCCTTCTTTCTTGAATTCTTCAGCAAATCCACAAGCGCACCTGCTTGTATATCTTTATGCTCTTTTGATTCTGCAACTGTATTGATCTACACAACTCTTGACATGAATCTCAAGTTTGTAAACCCTAAGTGTATGTGAAGGTAAACACCTCTAGATCTCACAATGAGATTCACAAACACAGCATTCAGAACTCTAAAAACGTGGCTAGAGTTTTCCCTTATATACTTAGAGCAAAACATAAAACCCTATACATTAAATGGACTTGGGCTGAGTTGAAATTTTCTGCAGAAAAACGATCTGCCCGATTTTCGATCGATCGAGTCTAATTTTCGATCGATCGAGTCTGGCAGAAAGTGAACAGTAATTCTGCATAAAAACTCGATTCCAACTTTACATTAAATCCCATACTTTGAGCAAGTCTAACACACGACTAAACATTGTTTTGATCATGGTTTGCCAACATACAAATTGAAGTTCTAAATACATTAGATCCTAATTCTTAGAACCTAACAAACTCCCCCTTTGGCAATCCGTGACAAAACACAGACTTAAAAAAAAACTCAAAGTTACAAATTGAAATAGCCCATTACAATAAAAAGCCACTTAACCATTCAACCTAGACTACTATCTAACAGTTGCAAAGTAGACAGCAGCTCGACTGAAAACACCCTGTATATTCCTGTAACACTTAACAAACACATAAACGCATGTGTGGAAGAAAGAAACAAGGAATATATAAATAAAATTTCTTGATTTCACATGACACAAAATAAAGACATATATCATGAATAATATCATAAATATAAATCAATAAGCAATGAAGTATAGTGAAATAAGAAACATATACATAAAAATGTATCTCAACAAAAATATCTCCTAAACAAGAGCTAAAAAAGAGAATAAACAGTGAAGTACCTAGATACAATCTAATAACTCCACAAGCTCCGCAGTATCACTACCAAGTAAACAAAACTCCCCCTAAAATGTAAATCACTACAACAAAATCTCCTAGATACAAATGAACTATGCACTCCCCCTTTTTGTGACGAATTGCCAAAGGGCACTCACTCATCATCAAAAGGAGGTGGAGGAGAATGACGAGAGCTCGCCAAATCCGCTTGTAACGCATGTAGCTCATCAAGGATGTCCACCAAAAGCTGACCATGAGCCGCCTGAACGGTCACGACAATATCAAGCATCCGACGAAGGTCAGAAACCTCATCAAACGGTGGAGGAACATCAGCAGCAGCAGTAGCAACAGCAGGATCAGAAGACGTTCTAGCTGCATGAGTATCTGTAGAAGAAGAAGGGGGTGGAGTGACACCAGAAGGCTCTACCCTAGGACGCTTAGAGCTAGCTCGAAGTTGAGCAGCCCTTTGCCTCAAAAAGGTAGCACCAATAGGAGCAATGACATACACAGGCTCAGAAGCAGGATACTCACCAAAACCAAGAAAAAGGAGAATCCGATGAATAAAAACGGGAAAAAACAAAGCATGAGCCGTAGAACTAGACCGATGAACCTCGTTCAAAGAACGAAGGAACAAATGCGGAAAACTGATAGGCGCATCAGTGACAAGAGCATACAAAAACACACATCGCTCAAGAGGGATGGTGTGGACATGCGAAATAGGCCACAAAGAATGACACGCTATCCTAAAGAAAAGATAGTGAAGCTCGGAAAGCTCAGCTGAAGTGATCCGAAGATCAGAACCCCACTGGATAGAAGACCCAGTGATGTATGACAGGACGTCATCAAGGGGTGGAGACTCCTCGTAAGGAAAAACGGGATGGTCCACAACGGGCACCCCAAGAGCTTCAGACACTACCGAAGGGGTAATGCGATACTCCACACCACGTAACCACACCTTTACCAAGGTGTCGTTATCGTAGACATGAATAGAGAGGTTCGAATAGAACTCTCTAATCAAGGTGGCAGGAGGAGGAGAATGCTCATACTCGAGCAAAGGTAACCAACCCCGACGTTCAAAGTTGCGTCGCACCTCAGGATCCAACTCATCTAATAAGACCCTACGCTCAGCCCAAATAGGATGCCTAAGGTTCAGAGTCTCATAGGTGACTTGGTTTGACTCACTAGGGAATCGCTCAGTGTCAAAAGAAGGAGAATAATCAAAAGTCCTATGGGCTCTAGTTTTCCTAGGCATAGTGCTAAGGAAAAGAGATAGACACAAAAAGAGAAGAGCAAAAAAAAAAAAAATACCAAGGGCAGACTGCAAGTTAGCACAGCATAAAATATAGAGAAAAAAATAGCAAATCTATATGATGCATGAGCATGAACACCAAATGATGCATGTACTAATGCAGTGACAAGTTCAATTGTGATCCAAATTAACAAAATTGGCTTGAGCAAGCAAAATTTATCAAAAATACCCAATTTGAAAAACCCAAGTTTTCAAAACACAACAAATTGATAAATTGATCAACACAATAGTTAATTAACACAATAAAATGATAAAATTAGTCAATCTAACAAGCCAATTTCATCAATTTCAATCAAATTGAACAAAACCCCAATTTTCTCAATTTCAAGCCCTAGAATTTCAAATTTTCCTCAAAACACCAAAATATTCAAATTAAACCACATGTAGAGCTTAGATAAGGTGTCCCCACAAAAACCCATAAAAAATTTGAGAAAGAAACACTCAAAAACATTCCCAAAAAGACAAAAATCCTAAATGTCGAAAATACCCAAAAATGCATGAAAATAATGCATGAAATATGAAAATAAATTCAAAAGGAGGGGCAAAAAGGACTTACCGGCCTTGGGAGAGAGAGATTAGGCAAAAAGTTTGGAAGAAAACGACAAATCCACCCAAAAATAGCTTGACCGGTTGGTAGGGAGACAAAAGTTTGAAAAATTTTTTGAAAAGGTAAAGAGATCACGTGGAAAACTCCTTTTTAAAAACATTCAGCACGATCTTCGATTGATCGAAAATTACATTCGGTCGATCAAAAATACCTTCGATTTATCCAAATTCAGCTTGGATCGATCGAGTCAACCAGAAACTTTTCCATTGATTTTAAAACATTTTCGATCGGTCGAAAATCAGGTTCGATCGATCGAAATTCTGGAAAAATTAATTTTTTGAAAAACACACCAAATTCAGTGTAGTCACTTCTCAAAGCATCAGATTTTATGAAAAAATGCATGAGTATGAGATGAGATGTTTTCCAAAAACATATGAATTCAACCCAGATTTCTTCAAATAAAAAATTTCTTTCAATACCCAAAAAAAAAAACAAACAAGCAAACATATTCTGCATAAATTTCTAGTAATTCTCAAACTTGGTTGGTCAGGTCAAATAACACACACAAACATGTACACATTTTAGCAAGGAATAACTTGTGTAGTGTGTGCAATTAGCATAAACTTGAGAAACATGTGAGGTGATATACACATAGAGATCAATCACAATTTCTACAAAATCCATCACATGAATTTGAAAGAGACTATTACTTAAAGAGTTACATCCTATAACTCCCACATCTCCTAGAATAAAAGCTTGCAATCATGTAAGTTTCTTGATTTGCCTCATTATTCAATTTAATTTATTAGAAACTTAATAAAAGCCGGGATAATGTACACACCAATTTTATTTGAATTTGTGAGATTATTATAGCCCAATAATGTACACACCAATTTTAATAGAGGCTACACCTTATTTTCTTTTTGTGCATGTGCTATACTTTCTCGAGCACAAAATCTTATGATATGCACTAAGTTGTTCATGATTGGCTAATAAACAGTGGTGAGATGGTTATTTATGTCTTTCTCAATAAGTTCAAGTCCAGCAATCAAAGACATGAGACTTCAAGATCAAGATCATGTGATCAACAAATATAGCATCTTCCCACACAACATGCACACCAAGACTTTAGCTAGTAAAGTGCAATAGAAATAAGTGCATCAAAGCTAAACAAGGTACATACATATGGCATGTAAAATTTGATTGACCAACCTTGTCTTCAAATCTAAGAAAAAAATAGCAAGACACAATTTGCAAAAAAATTTTTTTTTTTTTTTTAATTTTATAGACAAAGAAACAGACATCCTAGAATGAAATGCATGAATGTAATGCAATGCAAATCCTAGAAACAAAGGTCACAAAAGATTGAGCAATGAAGCACAAGGACCATGTCAGACAGACTCAATTAGATTGAGCCTTTTGCATCCAAGACTTCTTTGATGCAACTCTTGCATTGGAGTTATGATTCACATTAGAATTCTGAGCAACTCCAGGATTGGTATAAAGGTTTAACACCTTTACCAATTCACCAATAAGTACCATAGGATCGTGTGCTTGAGGCACAGGTACTTTAGTTTTATTTGCTCGCTTCGCAGCTTGCAACTTAAAACAATTTGGACGAATGTGTCCAGGTTTTCCACAAAAATGACAAACCCATGCAGGCTTATCATGCAATTTGCCCTTAGTAGAAGTAGAAGCTCTAGAATGAGAAGCTTGAAGATCAACCCTAATCTTTCTAGGTGGAGTAACATTTATAGGTTTGACAAGTTCACTCACCAAGGGTTTGACAATCTCACTCTTAGGAGGTTCAGAAGAAGGAACAAATTTAGTGGAAGAAGGTTCAAGCACAGAAATACTTTCCTCATAACCTAAACCAGTTTTATCAGAAGGAGACTTTTGAATACTCAGCATGTGATCAAGTTTGGAGCTTGCAGACCTATTAGTTTGTTCTCTGGCAACAGATAAATCAAGTTCCAAAAATTTAACTTTATCAAGTAAGAGCATGTTCTCAGTTTTCACATTATTCAAAAGCTCATTTGCATCAAACAATTTAACAAGTAAATTTTTCTTTTCAAGTTCCAAAGATGCAATTTTCTTCAAGCCTAACTCAACATTCATGGCATCCTTTGCAGCAACTTTGCAAAGTTTATTGTAGGCTTCCTGTAAATCTGCATCCTCAGAGAGTTCCCCATCAGAAGGGTTCTCTTCAACAGACATGCTTTCATTAACTACCGTAGTAGCAGTGAAAGCAATGAAGTTTCCATCCTCATCACTAGCGGATTCATTGTCGGAAACTTCATCATCACTAAGGGTTACAGCCATAGCTTTACCCTTAGACCTCAAGTATGTAGGACATTCAGATTTTAAATGACCATACCCTTGACAACCATAACATTGTTGTCCCAAAGAATTATTAGAAGGCTGTCCCACTTTCTCCTTAGGTTTTTCAGTGTTATTGACTTTAATGGGATCATTCTTCCTAAAATTTTTAGGTTCAACAGTGTTCTTGCCTCTTGCCCTTCTGTTATTGTTCCTAAGAAAGTTTCTAAAGTTCTTGGCAAGATAGGCAATCTCTGTAGCAGAGAGTTCATCATCAAATCCACCATCATCAACATCATCAACATACTTAAGAGCCATTGATTTGGATTTGTTAGTCTTAGGGAGGTCTAACTCATATGACTGAAGAGATCCTACAAGTTCATCAACAGGGATGGAATCCACATCCTTGCTCTCAGTGATGGCAGTCACTTTGGGTCTAAAATTCTCAGTCAAAGATCTAAAAATTTTCCTAACAATTTTAGGTTGATCATAGATTTCACCCAAATTATAAGCAGAATTAACAATATCATTTAATTTAGCATAGAATTCATCAAAGGATTCATCATCATTCATTCTAATGCTTTCAAATCTAGAGGTTAATTGCTGCAACTTATTAATCTTAACTGCCTTCGTGCCTTCATGCACAGTTTGGAGGATTTTCCAAGCAGTATGAGCAACCTCAACATTAGAGATTCTCTTAAATTCCTCCATGGAAACAGCATTAAAAATAGCATTCATGGCTTTGCTATTAAAAGCGGCTGCCTCCTTTTGAGAAGTTTGCCACTCACTCACAGGAGTAGTGGGCTTCTTCCATCCGTATTCAACGGAATTCCAAACTCTCTCATCAATGGATTTCAGGAAAGCTTTCATCCTTACTTTCCAATAAACATAGTTGTTTCCATCAAAGTGAGGTGGAACAACAAGAGAGTGCCCGTGTTCCATGACAACAGGGGTCAAGGATCAGCTAAAAGATCAAAGGATCAAAACAAAAGCTACCCGCTCTGATACCATTTGTCAGTTTGTTTAGACCCTTTAAATCCAACAGATTAACCTAGTGAATTAGCCAAGTGATTAACTTAGGTAATTTAATTAAATCTAGGTTAACACAAATAAGCAAAAACAACAAAGAAGCGGAAAATAAATAACACAAAGATCTGATGACCCAAAAAACCACACCGGTAAAAACCTGGGGAGGATTTGACCTAGCTATCCTCAAAGTAAACTGAATCCACTATGAAAGAATCGAAGTTTTCACAACAAGACTTAGACCACTAACATCTTATTGCTACCCGAGTGTAAGAAACTTACTACCATGACCCCATGATAGCTCCGAGATCCACGGACTCCTTCTTTCTTGAATTCTTCAACAAATCCACAAGCGCACCTGCTTGTATATCTTTGTGCTCTTTTGATTCTGCAACTGTATTGATCTACACAACTCTTGACATGAATCTCAAGTTTGTAAACCCTAAGAGTATGTGAAGGTAAACACCTCTAGATCTCACAATGAGATTCACAAACACAGCATTCAGAACTCTAAAAACGTGGCTAGGGTTTTCCCTAATATACTTAGGGCAAAACATAAAACCCTATACATTAAATGGACTTGGGCTGAGTTGGAATTTTCTGCAGAAAAACGATCTGCCCGATTTTCGATCGATCGAGTCTAATTTTCGATCGATCGAGTCTGGCAGAAAGTGAACAGTAATTCTGCATAAAAACTCGATTCCAACTTTACATTAAATCCCATACTTTGAGCAAGTCTAACACACGACTAAACATTGTTTTGATCATGGTTTGCCAACATACAAATTGAAGTTCTAAATACATTAGATCCTAATTCTTAGAACCTAACAAGATGCAAGGCACACAAAACACATCATTTACGTGAAAAACCACAATCTGGAGTAGATAGAAACTATACTCCAAAGTCTCTATATTGGTTATAGTCTTATAGATAAATGCTACAAGTATACAACATTTTCCCTCTCCAATTCGTATTGTCTTTTGGAGGCAAGCTGGCCCTTCTGTTTCTATATAGGCTAAGCTAAACTCTCATTGGCTACAGGCTACAGCTACACATAGTTGTGGTGTGCTCCTGAAATTTCAGTGGGCAGTGGATCTCCATGGAATGCCGAAATTCCCTGACTTTCTTGTTTGCATTCAAGTTAACTTGTATAAATTGCCATGCAACTAATGAAGTAGCTCATTCAGTAGTTATTATGGCTCGTTTGAGGATGGCTCATTTTTTTGATTGGTCATATTCACTTCTATCTTCTTCATATAATATTGGATCCAACTAATATATATATATATATATATATATATATATATATATATGTGAAACATTTTACTTTTTGTTGACCACTCTTTATTGTACTACGTCGCTTTATAAATTAATGTCACGTTTACATTTAAAAATATCATAAGATCTTCGATTAACCGATTAAGCAAACCCAAAGCATAGAGAAAATTTAACTAAAATCAAAATTGGATTTTGCTTTTGTTAACTTTCCAAAAAAATTATATTTTTTAGATTTTTGCAATTATTTTTTCTTTAAACTAAAGAGTATATTTTTTATACTGTTTTTATTCAGATATTTTGTATTCGAAGATCAAATCTAAAAAATTGTAATAAAGTTGAACGATTTTGTGCATATATTTCCATTCAATTTAAGAAATACTATGACCAATCTATTTTTTTTATTTTTTGTTGTATTTAATAAAATTTCGCGTACAATGATTATAAATTGATATTGTATATGTAATATCTAGTAATGATTTTCAAAATTATATACATAACAACAATATAATGAGAAACTTGGCGTAACTAATATTATGAAAATTGCAAGAAAAACCATTTTAATATTTTTGAATGTCCCGGTCAAACTAATGTCCTATATGTTTAATAACTAAAGCTAACATTAATAACACCATTTCAATTTATCATTCTTGTGCTTAAATACGGGTTACGTACTAGTTAAATTTATGATGAGACTCATTATTTATTTGAAATAATAAAGTATTTTTCCCGAATCTTGAATAGTTTTATGAAGAAAATATGTAAGAAAAAAAATGATGAAATGAATGTGGAGGTCAGGGATGGATTGAAAATTAAAAGATTCAAGCTTCATTGGGCTTTCACAACATAATATGAACCATTATGGAATGAATGTGCTAACACACACACCAAACTCCACAATTTTCAAATTCATAGATGCCACTCAACATATACAATAAAATTTACACTCCAAAATTCATAAATGTTGCTTTGGGTAATCCCAAGTGACTTAGGACATGGATTAAGATCATCTCAAGTTGTGGCAGGAACTCACACTAGAGAGGAGCTGGATATTGAAATCTGTATCAATGATTTCTGGCCCTGCAGGCAAAAAGAAACCTAGGAACATTTTCAGTTGAATTTTCAAATTTACGTTACTCAGATTATCAGAAGTTCTAAAACCTTATGCAAGATAAAAGGAAGCATATGAACAAACTAGATTTTTTTTTTTGTAAATGTAATTAATCCTGAATAATTTAAAACCAAGTTGCTCTCCTAAATTTAATTTCTAAAAAATCCCCCTCAAAAAAAAAAAATAGAAATTAATTTCTAAATTTAATTCATCTTGAAATAATTTATAACCAAGACTCTTTCTTAACAAACTAGATTTTTGCTTCTAAATTTAATTAATCATGAATAATTTATAACCAAAATACTTTCCTATTATTTTCTAATTAAATTAAATTAATATTTTCACCCCTAAAGTTGTTATAAATTTCAATTTTCATCCCTAAACTTGAAAAACTAAAAAAATTAAAAATTCATTTTTGTTAAACTTTTGAAAACATTACACTTTTTATTCTTAAACTTAAAAAAAAAAAAAAAAAAAAATCATCTGCATTGTTGAAAATATTTCTTTCTTTTTTTTGGTCCCAATAATCTTTGCCCTTAAACTAATAAAAAAAAAAAAGGCTCTTTAAAAAGAAAATGTAATGTTTGGAAAAAGCTTTTTTAAAAAGAAAGTGTAACGTTTTTAATTTTTTATGAATGAAAAATAAACTATTAAAGTTCAGAGATTAAAAAAAAATTCATACAAATTTTAAGAATGTAAACAATATTTTAGCCTTTTGATTTAAAAATGAAAGATGAACTTTTTAAAAGTTTTTATGGAGAAATACAAATATCATGCAAATTTTACTTCTATACGTGTATCTATTCCTTCTTGATATGTGCGAAAAAAGTAGAAGAAGAAGCAGCAACATATGCATGTATAAACAAAATTGTCATCTGTACATGTACATAATCAAGAGATGAGATAGAAGTAACTGTTATCTGTATATGTGTATATTCTAGAGATGAGATAATGGCAAAAGCAAAATGATAGTATGACTAAATCAGATGTTTAAGAGAAAGAATGGTATGCCTATCACACACAAAACAAGCAACATTTTGTGCAAAAATGTCTCCGCAATGCAAGAATACAAGCAAATGTTAACCATGCTGTTTTACTGCAGTTATTTTTGTCTCAAAAATGTCAGGGACATTTAAACCAACCCTTAAATTGGGGTTTCCACCCTTTATACACTTCACAATCTCTAAAATCTCAAACCTCAAGCAAGTGTTAATGGAAATGGGCAGGGATGACTTAACTACTGACTACCACAGTCCAGGAACTTGTATATGTGCCAATTAATTCACCATACCCATTTTTTTTTTGGTAAATTACACACACTCAGGGAGTTTTGAACCCAAGACCTCACCATCCATCCCATTATTATGGATGAATGAAGTGCATTTGGCACCACACCAATCATCCATCCTTCATCAAATTGCTTCCACTACAATTCAAACACATAAGCTATAAAGATCATTGTGAATATCATTAAACTTCATTTCACTCGATTCTATTTCTTGTATATATCAGATCAGTTTTTTTTTTTTTTTTTTACAAATCCATTGTTTGATTACATTGCCTCTTAATACTCTCCAAACTTACAACATTATCAAGATGACCAGGGATCAATAATTATTTCATCCATAAAATATTTAAACTTTAAGGTTTTTTTTCCTTCTATTTTAATTTTATACAACATAAATGAGTTTATTGATTGAATAATAAAATAACATCAAAACTCAGCGGGCTAACTAAGAGCAGAGAAATGTGTAATCCAACAGTTTAGCCCATATATATATATATGGAAAAAGCAAAGAAGTAAATTATAAGTTATAACCAACAAAAAAGAGAAATGGACCCTGATATTTTCAAAGCCGTACTGAATATTCATCTTCAAAACACCTATGGTCACCTCAACTTCAATACAAAATTTCTTCCATTTTCCATAATTTTCCCCTGTTTTCTCACAAACCAAACACTTCAGAGAAAAAAAAAAAAAAAAAAAAACTCAAAGTGTCAACAGTGAATGGACTTCAAGAATCACGAAAACTAGCTAATAAAAATCCACTAATATTATTAATAACAACAAGAAAAGTCTTAAACTTGGAACATAGATACACAGAAACACATAAATGTAATGTATTCCTTAAATACACTGCATATGTCAGCGGCAGTGAAGTTACTAGACTTCCAACTGGGCTGGACTTCTAGAATTGGAGGAGTTGAAATTATGTACGACTAATAGTAAATGCTACTATCAGATTAGCAAAATAAATAATAAATGCTATCAAATAATATTTTAGAATAAAAGGTATACTTTTACCAATCACAACTCGCTATGTTGGCAAGTTATGGCACAAGATTTTGCCAAAAGTTATGTCCCTAGCATAATTTAATATTGGCAAAAATACCATTTTGGTCCCTACATTTTGGGGTCACAATCAATTTGGTCCCTACATTTTAGTAGCAGTCAATTTAGTCTCTATTATTTTTAAGTTTGAGTCAATTTGGTTCTTACCGTTAACTTACTAACGAAAAATGCCTACATGGCAAATGGTTTCTCTTGTTGGCGCACACATAGCTAATATAATAATATATAATTATATATTTAAAAGCCACCTAAGCATTTTAATTTTAACTACCCTCTGAGCACGCGCGTGAGTACGTGCTCAGAGGCTCTTCTATTTTTTGAGTAAAGGTTAATTTTTATTATAATTGGGGATTACTATATTTTCCAATCACAAAAAAAAAAACCTAAGGGTGTGATGAGTGTTCTGCATTTTAGATGAAATAATTTATTCATCACACCCCTAGGTTTTTTTTGTGATTGAAAAATGTAGTAATACCAAAGTATAATAAATGCTCTAAATTGTAGGCAAACAAATAAATAAATAAATGCTCTAAATTAACTCTTACCCAAAAAATAGAAGAGCCTATGAGCACGCGCGTGAACGCGTGCTCGTTGTTTTTTAAAGTGATACACTGCAAGTGGAGTAATATTCATGTGAGCGCGTGCTCAGAGACTCTTCTATTTTTTAGTAAAGATTAATAATTTGAATCCATAATGATTTGAAATTACTACATTTTTCAATCACAAAATACCTAGGGGTGTGATGAAAAAAAGATTTCATCTATAAACATATAATACTTATTACACCCATAGATATTTTTGTGATTAAAAAATGTAGTAATCCCAATTTATAATTGATGTAAATTATTAACTTTTACCAAAAAATAGAAGAGTCTCTGAGCACGCACATGAGCCTGTGCTCAAAGGCTAGTACTTAGATAAGTGAGATATGTTAGTGGATAATTGAATATTCTTTAAATTACATTGAATAATTTCATTAAAATAAAAAATAAAAATTACATGAGATGATGGGATAAGGATAATAATTTAAAAAAAAAAAAATGGGATAAGGATAAGGGTTTTTTTCTCATTAAAAAAAAAGTAAGGTTTTTTTTTTTTTTTTTAAATCCAACTTAACGTGAAGGAGTGGCAAAAAAAGGAGATCTTGCAAAAGAGATTTTTTTTTTTTTTAATGATACGATAAGGATAATAATTTAAAATATTATGAAAATGTTATGGACATATCATTTCTCTTTTTTTAAAGGTCAACATCTTCCATTAATCATAATTCAGAGTTACTACATTTTTCGAATCACAAAAATACGTAGATATGTGATAAGATTTATGTGACTTAAATAATTTTTTCGTATATAAATCTTATCATATCCCATTTTGCTTATTTGGAATTGGGTATTGTACATTTTAAAGGATAAACCTTTCTGTCAAAGTAACAACCTAAAAATTTTCATAAATTATTCCATGAAAAGACCCATCAATCCCAATTGAAAGCATATATTTCTTATGTAAAGCTTACCTATCTAAAAAAGGCCAAACACTACAAAAGAGAAAAAACTACAATTACAATATACAGATCACATGAATGAATACAAATCTTTTGTACAATCTCTTGTGTTCCACTTTATAATCTACCAATCATAACATTCTTTATGTTTGATTTTTTTTTTTTTTTCAACTTCACTTATCTATCTTCTAGAGCAACAAACTCTCTACCTAAATTAAAACATTAGCATTCCATGCCTCAAAATCTTTATAGCCGAACCTGCATCAAATTTTATATTTGTTGGCACTACCACCTCCATCTACATTGAATCTCCCTCACCACCATAATACTGGGGAAAATGAACCACAAAAGGATTACCAAACCAGAAAATATATAATAAAACATTACTTAAGTGGAAAAATAAATCAGTTATAGGATTTGGCTAGTGAATTTATTGAAAGAAATAAATTCATTAAAACTTACACAACTGGTAAATTTTTTTGTGGACACCCATCATAGGTAAGTCAATTCCTACAAATCATATTTAGCCTTAGATGAAGGATCCTTACACCACAAATTAATATGACTGTAGTAAATTAGTAATAACATAAAAAATTTTAAAATGTTTTCTCAAGACACAAACTTTGTGCCAAGTATCAATTCAACGCAATTTGGGTATATGCCCTTCGGCCATTGAAGTCCCAAAATAATTGGAAATATAAATAATATAAATGAAAATTACATCAGATCACAATCAAAATTTAATATATACGAAAATGTTTAATGTCTTAGACTTTAGTTTCAAAATAGATTGTTGTCAGGTCTATAGATAAAGATGGTTTCAACACCATTTATTTCATTTTGTTTCTGAAAAAGAAAAAGAAAAAGAAAAAGAAAAAACATTTTATAATACATACTTCCAAATCTAAAATTACATTCAATTTGCAGTGTTACTAACTACTAATAACAAAGTACAACTTTCTATGTCTGATTTAACGCTCACCCATTAAAATAAAATATAAATAAATAAACAAAGAAGAAGAAAGAAAGATTGATGCTAATGCTCACCCATTGAAGAAGAACTAATTGATGCCTACCGGTGATTAATCTAGTCAAATGTTCTTAACATGAATAGTTTGATTTTTATAGCAGTATCTATCTGCTCAATCAAAAAAAAAAAAAAAAAAGAAGAAGAAGAAGTAAATGTGGAATGAAAGACAAAAAAGAAAAAGAAAAAAAAAAAAGTCATCAATCCTTCAAGAGAAATTGGCATTACATACAGGTATTTCAGCCATTGATGTATCCATTCTTGAACAACTTTTTATTGCTACACATAGTACTGGTTTTCATTCCAATCAACAATATTGCTCCATTTCTTGGGTTTTGTTTTTGATTTGGTTTGATCAAAACAATCACAAAATATGTGGTAATACTAATAGAGGCCAGATAATAACTTAAAATTTAAGCATATCTTCAAATTTCCTCAGCCAATAGCGCACATAGTTCAAACTCTCAGTGGCCATCGAATGAGGAGAAGAAGGAATAAAGATTGCAAAATAGGGGAAAAGACCCAAACTGAAGATGTTTCTGATAAGGGAAAAAACTGAAAGGCAAGTGGCAAGTAATTTGAGAACGTGTATTAAGCAGTTGTGAATATAGGAGTAGATAGGTTAAAAAAAAAAAAAGACAAAGGGAAAAAAACTGTGCATAATTTTTTATTTTATTTTTTTTAAAGAAAAACTGTTTCTTGGTAAACTGTTTTTCATTTATTTTAAATCTAGCTAAATTTTAGATTTTTTTTTTCATTAGAAATTTTACCTGCCTAATGGGAGTGTGGTCCTATTTTGTAGATATAGTGTTTTACGTGGTAGTTAAAGAAGCATTTTTACCAAATTTTGCCCCTACTTAAACATAAGCTGTAAGAGTATTTTGGAACAAAAAAAAATCCAATCCAAACAAGGGCAACCCCTTAAATAATAGTATAGAAGTATAGAAGTATAGAAAAAATCCATTTCAGAAAAAAAAAAAACTGAAAGATTAACTGGAAAATGGAAAGTACAAAAATAAAGAAAATGATTTTTTTAATCTTTAATTTATTTTCTTTTCTTTTTCATCCTTGGACTTTCTTAGCTTAGATACAAAACACAATTTTAATAATTAACATCCATTATAATTTGAGATTACTACATTTTAATAATTTACATCCATTATAATGTATAAATTATAATTTTGGATTAATATATTTTACATTCACAAAAAAAACCTAGGGGTGTGATGAGTGTTAAGTGTTTGTGGTGAAATAATTTTTTCATCACACCCCTAGGTTTTTTTGTAATTGGAAAATATAATAATTCCAAATTATAATGGATACAAAGTATTAACTTTTTCCCAAAAAAATAAAAAAGCCTTTGAACACACGCGTGAGCACATGCTCAGAGGCTAGTATTTACTTTTTTTTTTTGAAACAGAAACATATTATTTAATTAATCAGAAAAATTAGCATCTTGAAGCAAAGCAACCCTAACTATTGGAGGAACATCTTCCATCCAAAACAAATCTTGACTAATGTTTTTAGCAAATTAAGCGAACTCATGAGCAACTCTATTCCCCCCTCTCCTAGTACATTCGATCCTAACCCATTGCAAGTTCCTAACCAAATGGTGAATATCACCAATTACATTCCCAAGCAAAGAATAGTCCTCCTGCATAGCCGAAACAACTTTCATGACAGAAGAATTATCCCCTTCAATAACAAGTTCAGAAAAGCCAGCATCAATGGCGAATTCAATAGCTTTCCGACAAGCAAGAAACTCAGCCTCCTCGCTACAAGATACCTCAGGACCCTTTGCAGCCATAGCTGCCATAACCTCACCTTTTTCATTCCGGATCACTGCACCAAAACCTGACCTGTTAAGAGCTGAAAACAGAGCTGCATCAAAATTAAGCTTAAATAGAGAAGGAGGAGGGGGCTGCCAGGTTTCCCGAAAAGATTGCCCTCCATGTACAGGTCTCATCAGTAATGATGCAGTCCGAAACTCTTCAAGAAATTCTAATGCTCGATTATTTAACCAGCTTGGATCGTGAAACTTACCACCATGCACTACTCGATTTCTTTGATTCCAAATCAGCCATGCTTGAACAAGCACAACCTCCATATCATGAGATTCTACCCGCCCCATTAAGTATTCCATTAACTGAAGCATATCCACCATATCAGACTCACCTTTCTGCAGAATTTTTAAGCTACCAGCCCATACATCTCTAGCCGCACCACATTCCCAAAGCGCATGGGCAACTGATTCCGGAAACCTCAAGCAAATTGGGCACATTGCATCTGTAATAATTTTTTTCTTAGACAGATTCAATTTTGTTGGTAAGATTTCATTACAAGCTCTCCACCCAAACACCTTTATTTTGTTAGGAATTCTGAGCTTCCAAATCGCAGACCAAATCTCCTTTCCAACACAACCACGAGAACTCTCAGCTACCCTTCCTTTGCTCAACACTTCTCTAGCCACCTTGTAAGCGGACTTGACAGTAAAAAACCCCTTTCTTTGGTGCATCCAGATCATACAATCCTCCACATGTCTTCGGCTAAGCTGTACTCTACAGATAGCTTTGGCATCTTCTTGTTCAAACATATTCATGATAAAATCAGCCCTCCATGCATGCAAGTCTTGGTCAATTAATTCAGCAACAGTCGCCTCACAAACTTCCTCATTTACTAGATTCAGAGGTGCATTTGTTGGATGATTTGGAATCCATTTATCTCCTAAAATTCGAATTGAGTGGCCATTCCCCACTCGCCAACAACAACCTGACTTCAAAATAGGAAAAGCAGCCACAATACTCCTCCAAACAAACGAGCAAGTTGGAGACTCCTTAGCATCAAAGAGAGAAGTTCTTGGAAAATATCTAGCTTTGAGGCATTGAAACACCAAAGAATTATTATCATGCAGCAACCTCCATCCTTGTTTAGCTAGCATTGCTAAATTAAAGGCTCTTAGATCCCTAAAACCCATTCCTCCCTCCCTCTTAGATAGTGTCAATTTTTCCCACCTCTGCCAATGAATTTTTCTTTCATTCCCCACCTGTCCCCACCAAAACTTAGCACACATTGCATCTAACTCATCACAAAGTTTGAAAGGGAGTTGGAAAACACTCATAGTATAAGTAGGAATAGATTGAACAACTGCTTTGATCAGTATTTCCTTACCGGCCTTAGACAACAACTTTCCTTTCCACCCCTGCAATTTCTTCCAAATCCTATCCTTCAAGTATGAGAACGTATGATACTTTTTCCTTCCTATCAAGGTAGGCAGCCCTAAATAAGACTCAAACCGGCTCACTTCTTGCACTCCCAGAGTCCTTAAAATGCCATGCTTCTGACTAGCTGAAGTATTGCTGCTAAAAAATACCGATGACTTCTCCAAGTTTATACATTGGCCTGATGCATTAGCATATGTCTGAAGCATCTCAGAAATGATCTCCACTTCATTTTGTGTTGCCCTACAGAACAAAAGGGAATCATCTGCAAACAACAAGTTAGAAATTTTCGGTGCTCCTCTGCAAATGGAAGCGCCATGAATTTTGCCATCAGATTCTGCTTTTGCCAACAAAGATGTAAATCCCTCTGCACATAATAGAAATAAATACGGAGAAAGAGGGTCTCCCTGGTGAATTCCCCTAGATGGGGTCACATTCCCATAGGGCTTTCCGTTAATTAGAATAGAGAATGAAGTAGTGGTAACACATGTTATCACCCTCTCAATCCATTTTTCTGGAAAACCCAACTTCTGCATAATGCTCTGTAAAAATAGCCATTCCACACGATCATATGCTTTGCTGACATCTAGCTTCAAAGCCAAAGTACCTGTTTTACCCTTCTTCCTGACATGCATGGAATGTAATGCCTCATATGCCACAATAACATTATCTGTAATAAGTCTGCCTGGCACAAAAGCACTCTGAGTGGGAGAAATAATATCAGGAAGAACTTGTTTCAGTCTATTGGCAAGGACTTTAGAAATAACCTTATAAATGACATTACAAAGACTAATAGGTCTAAATTCAGCCATTTTCTCAGGACTCTTCACTTTAGGGATAAGCACAATATTGGTATGATTTAACTCTGGTAACATAACTCCATTATTCAAAAAGTCTAACACAGCATTCACAATATCATTCCCTACAACATGCCAGAATTTTTGATAAAATAAGGCATTCATACCATCAGGTCCAGGTGCCTTTGTTGGTCCCATCTGAAAAACAGCTTCCTTGATTTCATTAGCAGTAAAATCCCTGGAAAGCATCTCCTGCATGTCTGTAGTTACTTTGGCCGAAACTGTATTTAAACAGTCCTCCATTTGATGACATGATCCTGCAGAAAAAAGGTTAGTAAAATAATCAATTGCAACTCGGGCTATATCTTCCACCTCCTCCACCCATTGCTCCTGTGAGTTCATGATACCCTTTATATAATTCTGTCGTCTCCGTTGTGATGCTTTAGAGTGGAAAAATTTAGTATTTTTATCTCCATGTTTCAACCAAGCAACCCGAGATCTTTGTGCCCAATAAATCTCCTGTTTCAACAAGAGATCATCCAACTGTTTACTGATTGCCAAATACTCCACCTTACTTTCATCAGTAGTATCAGTTCTATTAATTTGGTCAAGCCGATTTTGAAGGAATTTGATTTCCTTCTCCTCAGGTCTAGTCCTGGTGTCACCCCATGCCTTTAACTCATCACCACAGGCCCTAATTTTTTCATGTACATCTGCCAAACCCATAACCCCACTTCCTGCCAAATTCCATGCTTGCTGAACCCGAGTCTCACAGTCATCCCACAATAACCAACTTTCTTCAAACTTAAAACCCCGGTCAACCCGACGATGTTTCTGTCTGAATTTGTGAACCTGAATAGCAATGGGGAGATGGTCTGAAGCATGAGGAAGAAGGTGCACCACATTACTGACCTGAAATTTCTCAACCCACTCCTTTGTTGCCACAGCTCTATCAAGTCTTAATTTAGTATTTGCATCACCCGGTCTCTTGTTAGTCCAAGTAAAAGGATATCCTTTGTAACCAAGATCTTCTAATTGACAACTCTCCAAGGCCTCCCTAAATTCATTAATTTGGGAATTATCTGGTTGTCGTATGCTTTGTTTTTCTGAAGAATGGAGTATAGCGTTGAAGTCTCCAAAACATAACCATGGACCCTCCACAAAAGTCTTCAAATGTTCCAACAGTTTCCAAGACTTATGTTTTTGTTGTGTCTCTGGCCAACCATAAAACCCTGTCATAAACCAAACAAGACCATCTTCCTCAGTTACCTTAGCTAAAACATGGTTTGCAGTATAATTAATCACTTCTAATCTAATATCATCCTTCCATAAAAAAGCTAACCCTCCACCAGCATCCGGATGCTTAACAATTATTTTATTCTGAAAAGGTAAGTTACCGTACAGATTATTAAAACCTTCTGTTTCCAAACGTGTCTCCATAAGAAAACACACCATGGGAGCTTGTTCCCTCACTAATTTGCGAAGGCTACGACCTGTCCAAGGGTTCCCAAGCCCTTGGCAGTTCCAACTTAAGATCCTCATTGCTCCCGGCAAGGGTGACTCTCCACCCCCGCCGATAAACTAGTTTCAACTACATCTCCATCTCCAACCTTTCCACGCTTAGATTCCCGAAAATCAGAATGGTCACACAACTCATCCTCCCTAGTAAAATCACTACTTCTTTTTCCTCGAATAGGCAGCTGCAAAGCTTTAGACAGACCTCCAAGCCCAAAATCCATTCGGTTAAACCTGGTCCAAGTGGATTTGGGCTTTACAAAGCTAGGCCCAACCATCTCCATCCTCTGATCCAGTCCTCTAGCATCAACCCCAAGCACTCCTTTCTTATCTTTACCCGTTTCCACCTCAATTAAAACTACCCCAGCTGGCTGCCCCGTCACTTCTCTCATCTGCTCCATATCAGTACCTACACAAACCGGACCTGATACCAGCCCTAAAGAATCCCCTTTCTGCATGTCAGCCATTCCTCCCAACTCCACGTTAACATCTTCCTGGAAAGTAGGTAGACCCCCTAAACTCTCGGACTCAACCTCAGCTTGTTTACTAGGAATTGTACCTTTCTCGCCTGCCACCGGAAAAGTCCCTTGCATCGGACTGTCATTTGTAGACTCCCCTGACATTTGTTCTGTCGCAGCCCCATCATTACCAAAGTTATTTCTTGGTAAGGAAGAACGTGGCCGCCCTCCCAAAGCTCTTAGAAACTCCCCATACTGATAATCCACCTCCCCACCATTGCGTTTAACAGCAAAATGCGACGCACAATGCTTTACATCATGTCCTAATAGACCACAGTAATGACAGAACAGAGGTAAGCGTTCATACTTAAACTTTACCCAGCTACGAACTCCATCTGAACCAGCAACGAAACCTCCTCTCCGCAACGGCTTCCCAATTGGCACCGCAACTTTCACTCGCATAAAATAATTCTGCTCATCTTGCCGTCTCTGCCCTTCTACTTCTTCAACTCTACCAATTTTATTACCAACTTCCCTTGCAACTTGAGGGGAAGCCATATCAAACGGTGCATCCCATATTTGAATCCATAAAGAAGCATGCTCCAATCTTATATTCCCTACTGTCATCCCTTTCTGCCATCTTTGAAGTAATAGTAATTGATTGTCAAAAGACCAAGGGCCATCTTGTAGAATACGTGCCATATCAAACTCAGTTTGAAACTTGAATTGGAAAAGATTCGGTCCCACCTCAATAATCTGTAAACTATTTTCCAATCCCCATGCCCTTCTCAAAGTAGTTTTTGCTGCACGTTTATTGAAGGGTTTACATGTTAAAAACCTCCCAATAAGACTCAAACTACAACTCTCCAAAGCCTGTGTTCTGCCTTCATCAGAGATAGGAATAATCTCCTCTTCATCAGAGGTCAGCTTCATGTTGCCCAACCCGTCTGCCACAGCATCTGCCATACTGCCGAGATCACAAAGGAATGAACTGAAAACAAAATAATGCAAGTAAAAAGCAATACCCTTAGACCTAGATCAAGGGAGGGAAATCTCGTGACCACGAGAGAGAGAACTCTACGGCAAGGAGAAACCCTAGCCCTAGAGAAAAAGAAGTAGATGGCTAGTATTTACTTAAAAAGTTATTACTTGTATTTTTCTTTTAAATATTTGTGGTTAAATAATATAGGACAAAACTTATGTATAGCTTCTAAGTACTGCACCTAAGTCTTGCCTAATAATAAATGTTCTACATGTCACCAATTGAATTACATTTACAAAATGAAAGGGGGATTTTGATATTAGATGGTAATAGAAATCACAAAAAATTGATTTGTGTGTGTATTTTTTCCCATTTTCCTTGTAAGTTACAAAAATTATATTTTTATCCTCATGAAAATTGGGTGTCATAGATTTCAGATGTAAAAAATTACTAAAAAAATTGCAAACAATCTGAATGCTTGTAGAGTAAAAAATAAAAATAAAACCTTGAATACATTAGTTAGCTTAGATTTACACGGTTTTGACTTTTGATAAAAGATGAAACTCACTCCTACTATGCTTGAAAACAAACAAAATCACTTTCCAACAATTCAATGGCCATGTTTCAAAATAATCAAACCTCAAGCTCAAGATCTCCACATATAGAGAAAGTGAAAATGTAGTGAATTTTGATAATGGGGATCTGTACATAGATCACTGAGATCGGCCTATGAGAATGTCTCACATCCACAATATCAACCACAAATCCAATCCAAAATTCAATCCTATCTTCATCTCTCTCTTCAATTCACATATCATCACAAACTTCATCGGCTAGAACCAAAATACATTCGTCTTCACCGTTTTCTTGAAAGAAAAATCATGGTGTTGGATTTTTACAGAATTATATATAACCATATGTATTGGTCACTAATTCTATATATAAAACAAAAGATGAAGAAAAATTCAAAAAATTAAAGAATTAAAAAAAAATTCGTAACTTTAGTGTATATGAAGAGAATTACAATTTATTGACAATTTCATGCCAAGTATTTGGGGATCACAACCACAAAAATCACAACACATGATAATAATTCAAATGTCAATAACAAAAAGAAAGATTTGAGTAGTCTACCTTTTTTTAAATTCTAATTTGAACGTTGGCCTCCTTTGCAGTCCTATCTTGCTTGTCTCTTAATGTAGCGATTTTTTTTATAAGCTTTTTTATTTCTTTTTTCTTTTTTGTGAGGATTGAGATGGATGGAATTTAGATAATATTGTAACTGCCAGATGATGATAGGAAACTGATTGGAGGTGTGAAACGTGTATAGAATCGTAGATGAAATTGTTTTTTTTTTTTTTTTTTAATTTAACTAAAACTTAGGAATTTTTTTATTAGGTCTTTTTGTTTTTAATTTTTAAAAAGAAGTTAAAAACAGTTTAAATAAATTGTAATATATATATATATATATCTATATATATATATTTTTTTTGGATAAACTTCAGGATGTTTTTTTAAAAATAAAATTTGGTATGAAGATAACGTGAGGATGATTTATTTTTTAAAGGAAAAAAAAAATAACAACAAACAAATGTATAGTTGCTTTGAAAAAGTGGGTTAGTGGGAGAGTAATCCTATTTTGTAAGAAATGTTTTAGGTGAGAGTAAGAGGTATCTTTTTACTATGTTATCCTCAAGTTTTGCCCCTACTTAAACCTAGGTTGCAGGAGTATTTTGATACAAAAAAAAAAAAAAAAATCCGGTTCAAACAGGTGTAGCTCCTTAAATAGTAGTATAGACTAGTCGACTCAAAATCCCGATAATTTTTTATTTAAAGCAAAAACGAGTTGACATGTGATCAATTTTTTTTAATTAATCAAATTAAATTAGCTTTTTTTTAATTTTTAAAATTTGATAGTTATAACGAGTGATCGAAGATTTACATATAAAGGAGTATTAACTAGTTGGTCAAAAATCATTCTTTATGCTAAACTATGTAAAGGTGACATGATGTCGACTATCTAAAGTTAATGATTTTGTTAAATCAAATAACTACCAAAAATTTTCTTTCTAATTTGTCCACAGGGCAATAATATTAACAATATAAATTTTGAGAGCAACAAGTAGCTTAAACTGAAATAACTTTTTTTTTTTCTCAACTAAAAATAGAGATTGAAATAACATCTCTATATTCTGTGGTCTGATAAAAGGTTCAATGCATTAGTCTAAACCCCAATTTTTTACAATAAAAATCATAACTTCCTTGTCATTATCAATCTCATCTACTGCAAGTAAACCAGTATCTCTTTTAACATAATTGGAACAAAATATGTATCTAAGAGGACGAGAGTCAAAGGACGCTTATAATTTTCTAATTTATATTATTTTAGTTTTATGGATTTTTTTAACGCAAGAAATTTTTAAAACCAAAAGCATGTTACTTATAGGCACTTAACACAACCAACTAACTTTTATAGTGATGATATCATTAGTAAACTTTAAATTCAACAAACTTAAGAATCTATATATTATTTAACTTTTATTTTTGTGTTTTTGTTATTTTTGACATTTAGAATTTTTTATTCATTTATTTTTGTATGTAAAAAATATAAATTGGCCCGTAACCCAATCAACCTGACCCACTTGCAACTTGCTTAGGACGATCCGTTTTTAACTAAAACTTAATTAATCCAACCTATTGTCATGTCTATTTCAAACCCTACTCTCCTTCTCCTTACTATTCACTTAAGAGAGAGAGAGAGAGAGAGAGAGAGAGAGAGAGAGAGAGAGAGAGAGAGAGAGAGAGAGAGAGAGAGTGTGTCCTTCAAATTCAAATATTTTCTTCGGTTTCATTGCATGTAAATGTTAAAAATTGTTTGAACTAAAATATGTTACAAAATTTATGACTCTTAGCCAATCTTTCACAGGTCATGTCAACTAAATATGACCCCTTTTATGAATAAAATATTAAATAAATTAGACTTAAACATATTGTTTTATCTTCTTTCCGACACAAATAAGAGAATAAAGAATTAAAAAAAAAAAAAACTCTAATATTCAATAATATGTATATAAATTCTTGACTTTATGGTTCACTTTTTAGAAGAAAAAAAAATTTCCCCCTAAACTATTGCAAATGTTTCATTTTATTTCTTCTTTATATTTAACATAAAATTTATAAGTTTGTTTTTTGGTAAATTAAATTGTTTAAAGTTAGATTGACTAATGTTTTTTTGTAAGTCATTTCCTGTCATTGTCAACCCTATTTAAATCGTAACAAATTTTTCAATCTGGTAAATTGTAGGTAAAATTGGAACAAAATATTGCCCAGAACATCTTGATTTTTTTTTTTCCTTAAAAAAAAATATTTTATTAAAACCACTAAACCCTAGTCTTCTTGATCAAGCTTAAGAGTGTGTTTAGATTGAAATGAAAAATTAAAATTATTTTACTATTTATCTTATTTTTCCTATTATTCATAGGCCTCACTGCACTTTTTAGTATTATTTATGGACTCCACTATACTATTTTAATTAACTTTTACCTTTATTTACAGTTCATTCAGCAATAATTTTTCAGTTTCAACAAAATAAACAGTATCTAAAAAATCATAACTCTAAGATTTAGAAAAAAGAGAAAAAAAAAAAAGAAAAAAAAAAGAAAAAAGAAAAATAGTTTCTAGGGCGAGAGAACAGATTTTAAACAAAGACATTAGCTAAATTGAAAGGCAGGCAGGCAGCTGTACTGAAATCTCTCACTTTTTTTTTTTTGTTTTTTTTGTTTTTTTTTTTTTTTCACTTCCTCTGCCAGCCATCAATAACATCAAATAATTTTATCTCAGAGCGTGGAAACTACAGTCTATAACAAATGAGAAAAACTCCAGCAATTCACATTCACCGCATGTCCATTATCATGTACCAATCTATTTACTTATTCATAAATTTTCACCAAATTCATATGTAAAATCCACCACAACCGAGTTTGAAAATAAAGAACCTAAATTATCTTTCTGCTCAAATATCTTTACCATCTACAGCAGTCCTATAGATTTCAAGAACCTAACTTCATCATATGATAGGTCCAGATAATGTTTCCAGATGCATGCAGATTCCATTACAGGGCTAACCTTTACTGTTGGTACATGACAACCTTTATTTTTGCATCACTGTTAATCCTGTAATCTGCCAGTGAACGGTCATCCCGCAATGCTAGTCCATTAAAGTATATTTCCTTCACAGGAGATCGCATTTTCTTCTCAATCATAGACTTCAAAATGCGAATGGTAGTAAAGTTTTGTATTGGGTTCCCAATATGATTTAATTGCATCGGAATGATTCTTTGTGAAGGCGAAAAAACCATACTGAGAGTGGAATGCATCTGGACACCATAACTTGCTAGATCACGGTTATCTTCAAGCCTTTTTCCAGCGAACACAATGCTCTGATGATGACCAGGAATCCTCAGTTTCTGAAAAATCTTTTCCTTAACATCCCCGAGGGTAGATTGTTGTTTCACATCAAGAGTAATGGTCTTCCCACTCCATGTCTTGACAAATATCTGGATCACGGCAGGAAGCATCTCTAAGATAGTTCCTTCTTTAATGTCATAAGAAGCCAAGGTTTTGAAGTCTTCAAGTTTTTTCCCAGCATAGATCAGATCCCAATCATTCATCTGGACACCTATCATGCTCCCAGCTATTGCTTTGACATCACGAGTGGTAAACAGGAGTTTAAGTTCGAGTTTCAAGATCTCTCCTGTCCCTACTCTCACATAAATTGGTAAGACATCTTTCGGATTGTAAACCAAATGAAGAGTTGACTTATTTGAAATATTGAGTGAGGCTACAATCCCTTCGTCTTCAAGTACTTTTCCATCATAGATAAGAGTATAGCGATCTGACGGAATCCCTTCCTTGGCTTGAATAATTGATTTGATGTTTTGGACAGTATCACAAGTCCTCACTTCAATTTCAATGGCTCTCTGATCTGATGGTATTTTAATAAATATCTTCAGTCCAGCTAAATTCTGAAGAACAAGGTGGAGAGTGGAGCCCTGCTGAATACCATAATCCACTAGCCTTTGGTCATCCTCCAGCTGATTACCAGCAAAAAAGAGATCCTGATGATTCTCAGAAAGACCTTCCTTCTCACGTAATAATGCTTTGAGATTGCTTATTGTTCCATTCCGTTCAAACTTTAAGGCTACTGTCTTTATGATCTTCAAGTATAAACTTATCTGTTGCCAAAAAGTAAGCATAATTTACTAAGAGCACACAAAAATTGTTTAACGGCAAATATTCTTCGACAAACATAATATCCCAATTTTGTTTTATGCAGCAGGGAATGGTTCACTATATATAAATATATTAATATATTACGTGAGAGATACATATAGCTAGACATACAACTGGGGAAAAAACAAAAGAATACTGCTGAGGCTCTTGTAACCATGAGAACGAAAGGTTGATTGGAGCTGAGCAGTAACACCACTGTAATAGATACCTATAAGACCTAGGAAGCTAATCTTAGCCGCAGTTTATGCATGTATGCTAAGACGTGGAAAATGAAATTCAGTTCATATGAAAAATACACAGAGAATAATCACTTCTGTTCAAGTATATATTCTATCTTGATATGTGTTTAAAACACACACACACACACACGTGTGTGTGTGTGCGCGCGCGTGTGTATAGTAGTACATGTTATCTGTACAAATACATAATCTAGAGATGAGATAATGTCAAAAAATAGCAGGACCAAATCAGAAGCTTATGCAAAAGTATAAGCATGCCTATCACGCACAAAACAAAACAACATTTTTTTTTTGCAATAATATCTGCACAATGCAAGAACCAAGAAACAAGCACCAAACAAAAATCCACGTGTTACAAAATCTTGGCTCTTTGTCCTACCCCTAAATCTCTTCATTCAATTCAGTATACAAGCAAATGTTAACCATGCTCTTTTACTGCCCTATTTTTTTTTACTAAAAATGTCAGAAAAACATTCAAAACCTACCTTAAAATTGGGTTTTCCACCCTTCATACACTTCACAATCTCAATAATCTCAAGCAATAAGCACTCTTGGGGAAAAAAAAAAAAAAACCCTCAAACCTGAGGCAATTGTTAATGGAAATGGGTACGGATGACTAAATTACTGGCTAGCACAGTCCAAAAACTAATATATAAGAGCATCCATGCCCCATTCTCCTATGGGTCATTTCACTCCCTTTACACACACACATACATGTGCTACATTAATAAATGACAACCCTTCTTTTTTTTATATTGGTTAATTACACATGCATTGAGATTTGAACCCAAGACCTCATCCTCCATCCCAATATTATGGGAGGACAAAGTTCCATTTGAGCTGGAGGTTATTGGCACCACACAAATCATCCATCATTCATCAAACTGGTTCCACTATAATTCAAATGCCCAAGCTATACAAAGATCACTGTGAATATCATTAAAATTCATTTCACCCAATTTCTATTGTTTATATATATTTATTTTGGACAAATCCATCATTGGATTACATTGCCTCTTTATAATTTCCATACTTACAAAAATATAAAGATGATCAGGGATGAATAACTATTTCATTCATAGAATGTTTAAATTTAAAGCGTTTTTTCTTTGAATTTTTAAATTTTAAACAATCAATGCACTTATTAATCAAATTGTAAATAACATTTAATTAACATGAAATTTAGCGTGCGTGTTAAGAACAAGGAAATGTGTAATGAAAATATAGCGAACAAAAAAAGAAAAAAGAAAAAAAAAAGAAATGGACCCTGATATTCTTAAACGCGTTCGGAATGTTCATCTTCAAAACACCTAAAGTCAACTCAACTTCAACACTTTTTTTTTTTTTTTTTTTTTTTCATTTTGCTTAATTTCCCCCTGTTTCTCACAAAACAAACACTTCACAGAGACAGAGAGTAACCAAAAAAAAACAATAAGAATCTCAACAATGAACGCAATTCAAGAATCACGAAAACTCGATAATAGAAACCCAAGTAATAATTATAAAAATAACAACAAAAAATCTATCTTTAACTTGTAATATAATATACACATACGTACAAACAGAGACATAGGGATACAGATAAGTAATCGAAGCGAAGAATTTGATACAAAAAAACAGAACCTCTTCATCGGTGGAGTTGGAGGAAGTGGATGAGCCTGACGGGAATCTACGATTTGGGTTTCTCCGTAGTTCCATGGAAACCAAAAAGCTGATAATACTAACAAAACCCTCCTCGTCTTTTTGGAGATGCTCTTAACACTAAGTTTTTATTTTATTTATGTATTTAAGTATTTTGCTGAAATGGAATCTCTATTTCATTTTAACTAACAAACGAGACCATCAAAATAAACATAAACATAAACGAAACAAAACAAAACGAGAAAAATGGGCTTTTGACACTTTGTTCCAAAATTAACGGGGCCTTGAAAATCTTTCTTTTGGGCCCAATTTTCGTAGCTCATCGACGGCCTTTGTGGCCACTCTTCTAGTCTAAAGTATAGGCAGTAGGCACCCAATTGGACCACTCGAGTTGACATACCCTAAGTTCTTCTTGATTATGAATTTTTTGTTTTTAGTTGCAACCATTTGAAAGAAGAAATGCTAGTGCCACAAAATAATTTACAATTTTTATCATAACTCGTTATGTGGAGAGTTGAGTGGTGGAAATAAAATAGTGAATTCATGTGGGTCCACATCTCGACTGCAACTCGCCACATGGCGAGTTATAACACTAGCATT
Organism: Lithocarpus polystachyus; assembly: GCA_033629205.1. Lineage (NCBI taxonomy): Eukaryota > Viridiplantae > Streptophyta > Magnoliopsida > Fagales > Fagaceae > Lithocarpus > Lithocarpus polystachyus. Next base: position 20,090,240 of record CM066167.1, read on the forward strand.
TCTCTTTGAGAAGAGTCTCTTGCAGCCAATCTTGTCTTTCAAGGTAGAAATTTTGATTGCCATTTGGTTCGTGTCATAATTCATCTAAGGGTAATTAAAATGCTTCATGTAGCTCTTGGCCTCTTTCACTCCTCAATTGGTCCTCTCCAAGATGGGTGTACATTCCGTTTTGGTGGGAAGGGTTGAAATTGCAATCATGAAGAAAAATGGCATGCATTCAATTCTAACATTAGAAATCCAAGCGGGTTTTGTTTTAATTCAAATTGGGAATATTAGAAAAGCGTCAATTGGGATTCGATATTGTTGATTGGCAATCAACCAATGTGGTCGGTATTGTGTAAGTGTTGATTGGTAGTTATGTTTTAGAAAGTATTTTTCCTCCAAATGTTAGTTTTTTCCCAATAATTTAATTCAGTTCTTTTGATTTTTTTTTAAAGTTAATTTCATGTTTCCTTAGATAAAATTGATCACCTATCACTCTAGGAATTTGAATTCAAGTGAATAACTCAAGGGAGAAAAAAAAAAAAATTTGACTTACCTATTCAGGTGAATCTTTTTAACTCTAGTAATTATCTGTTGTTATAAAATGTGTGTGTGTGTGTGTATATAAATTGATATTTGGGAGTAGGAGACTTGAACTCTCGACATCTTAGTTGGAAACATCAAGTGGTGTCAATTGAGCTAGAAAACTCAATAATAATAATAATAATAATAATGATAATAATAATAAAAAATTATTTATTATTATTATTATATTTTTCTCCAACTTAATTTTATTTGTTAAAAAAAAATTCATAAACCCCTTTAATCAGCCAATTACATTTCAAGTTGAAATAATCCCATCTATCTAACCTAAAAATTACTAGAAATATTTTTGAACCATTTTTTTTAAGTCCAATTTTGAGCCAATTAAAATTCAACATGACAAAGAGCAGTTGTTAGAGTATTTACAATTCCTCTGGTAAAGGGATTCATTTTTTTTAATAAAAAAAATTATTAAATAAAAAACAAATCGTAGATACATGTATTATAGAATTATTTTACTAATTCTAGTACAATGCATTAATTAAAATTAAAAAAAAAATATATACACCCAGTGTAGAAGCGTAAGGACTTTAGCTTGAGTAGAACTTATTAACGACTGTGCACTCTTTCTCTCAATATCTCTTCTCTCTCCTTATTAAAGAACTAATATGCAATTCGTGCTTACACGAGAATGGTCAATTGTAGTAGTATTATTGATGTTAGCTTGCATTATTAAACGTAGGGTTATGTTAACGGGTACCCATAAGACAATTGTTAATAAATTATATTAGGAAAATTTTAACACTACTTTCATAAAAAATATAAAAAACTGATAGAAAAATTATGTTTGGTAATTGTTTTTTTCCTAAATTTTTTGTTTTCTAGAACAATTTTTTGTTTCCTAGGACAAAAAATTTGTTTGGTAACTTATTTTAGGCAAAAAACAAAAGTTGTTTCTAATTTCCATATGATGAAGGAGATTGAAAACAGAGCTTTGGCATTTTCATTTTTCAGTTTCTAGGGCTTACAAAAACAAGGAGAAAACAACGAGTACAAGCTACTTTAATGAATCAACAAAGTAGTTCGAGTCACCTAACAACTTTTTTATTTTATCTAATATTATTTTTACTCCCTTTCCCACTCATATATAGAATTTTTTTCCCTCTAATTCTCGTGTCTAATATATTTTTTCTCCCAAATTTTTGCGCCTAAAATTTATTTTCTATCAAATTTGTTGAGTGTCAATTGTTGGAGTGAGGTTAATTGATATTGTCAAATGGGTATTTTTTTTTTTTTTTTTGTGTTACGTATGAATCTGTGTCCCAACATCCCCATATATAACCTCATGCCATAAAATTACTACTGCTTCCATAGATTTTTGATGATAACAAGGTATGATAGAAAATGCTTTTTTCTTTTCAACTAATCAAACGTGTTTTTCATTTTAAAAACATAAAAAATCTATTTTTTTTTCTTTGAAAACAAGAAAATGAAAACAGAAAACGAAAATAGTTATCAAACATGACCTAATTGTTTTATTATTTTCCTATACAATGTTTTTAAAAATAGTTCCTAAACCAATGCCCTTAGGGCATTCAATAACATTTCTCTTAAACATATAGCACATTAGTTCGACCATGACATTGGAAGATTTAGATGAAATACCTTACAAATTTGATCCTCATTAAAGTGGGGTATTTGAAAAGAATGGTTTTATTAGGAGGAGGAGCTAGGAGGTTTCACTCTTAAGGCCTTTTACATTGGACTCCTATGTTCTTATAGTGTTGTAAATAGTTGTAGTTGTACATGAATGAAATTGCTGAGTCGGTGTGCTGATATGTATGATTGTAAATTTTCATCCCGCTAGAAGTTTTTGATTTGCAAAAGCAAATTTGGATTTTATTTTATTTTTTTAAAAAGGAGGTTTGTGTTGGTGTGAGTGTGTGTTCCAAACACTTTTATTCTTATTTATTTTTTAGCCGTTGGAAATTTATGAGTAAAATAGCCGTTGGGCAATTATGAGAAAAATAGCCGTTAGACAATAATTGATAATATAATCGTTGGGCTTTTAAGGGTTATTAGTAACTAATAACTATAGACTATTATCTTAATAAGTAGTCTATATAATACTCATCATAACACATTTTCTAAAGGGTCTTTTTACTACTATATATTTTAGATATACACAACTCTACCATCTTTCTCTCCCACATATTTTTTCAACAAGAATATTTGTTCTAAGGAAAGGAAATAGAGGGTTGTTCTTAAACCTTTTGTGATTAGAAGTGCGTACATCACAAAGGTCGATACTATAGTCTAATCCTGGAGGGTTGTTTGGCCAAGAGAACTTATCACACCAATTTTTACTTTGGGTGGCACAAATCAACCTTTAAGGACAATGCTCTTTGCGTGATTCTATAGCATTGTGAGATTGTTCCTAATTTTACTTAAATTTATATTGTTATTGCTTATTTACATTCTTACTAATTATTTGGGATATTGTTTGTTGTATCAAACTTGTTTATTTGCTATTAATTTTCCAACAGTTTGTACTATCTAAATTAAGAACACCGGAAAGGAAGAGTCATTTAGGGGAAGAGGAAAAGTTAAGAAGAGGAAGAGCCGAGAGAGTGTGTGTGCGATCTGCAAAAAAACTGTTCAATTTGGGGAAGCGATTCCAAATCAGGTAAGCTCTTATATATATAGAGGGTTGAGTTCAAGTTAATCTTATGCAACTTTAAGTAATGTTACACCACAAATATTTTTTTAATTAGGTATGAATTTTGATAAATTCACCGTTAGATTACATTATCTTTATATATTCTCCATTCTTATAAAATTTAAAGATGATTAAAGATTAACAGCCATGTCATCAGACGATTATTTAAAGTAAAATTTTTTGTAGTTTAAAATAATGCATAAAAGATGAATTTATTGATCAAATGATAAATTATATCCGATTGGCATGAAAATTGGCATGCGTGTTAAGAACATATAGAACATGTAATTCAAAGGTTTGATTTTCAAAATATGAATTCCATAACAAGTTATTGAGTGATGTAATATTGTTTAGAGTTACACCACTTAATATTTTTTAATTAGATGCAAATTTTGACAAATTCACTATTATATTACATTATCTTCGTATATTCTTCATACTTGCAAAATTTTAAGATGATCAAAAATTAATAATCATGTCATCAATTAATTGTTTAAATTCAAATTCTTGTAGTTTAAAATAATGCATAAAAGATAAGTTTATAGATCAAATGGTAAATAACATCTAATTGACATGAAAATTGGCATGAGTGTTAAGAACATATAGAACATGTAATTCAACGGTGAAATTTTCAAAATATGAATTCTAAAAATAAGTTTGTTTAAATTCAAATTCTTGTAGTTTAAAATAATGCATAAAAGATAAGTTTATAGATTAAATGGTAAATAACATCTAATTGACATGAAAATTGGCATGAGTGTTAAGAACATATAGAACATGTAATTCAACGGTGAAATTTTCAAAATATGAATTCTAAAAATAAGTTGTTGGGTGGTATAATATTATTTAGAGTTACATCAGGTGTAACTTGAACTTAACCCAACACTAGTTGGTGTTTTTTTTTTTTTTTTTTTTTTTTTTTTTTTTTTTTTTTTTATGTGTAAGGCTAAAAAAAGCCTCATCGCACGTGCAAAGCGCATGTGATGAGGTTAGTAGAATGTATTAAAGAGTGACCGTGGGACCCCGAAATGCTATGTTAGAACTTAGAATAGACTAATAAATACAGAAAATTTCCATTCCCATCGTCAAAGAGGAACCACTTCAGAGATTAGGAGTGTACCTCACGTTAAGACTTTTACTGTGTTTCAAAAGACTCTTCTGGTCTTCTCTGCGTTCTATTTCTACACAACCTAAAAAGTCAAATTTTAGTGGAGTTTTACTCTCTCTACATTCTAGATTCTACGCAACCCAAAAGAGATATTTGAATGGAAAATAATCTAGTAAAAAATAGTTATGACTTATGATATCGTAAATTCTCTTCCTCTTATCTTTTTTTTATAATCGTAAATATAATATCTAAAAAAAATTAGCAATAAAAAAGAAGAAGAAGAAGAAGAAGAAGAAGAAGAAGAAGAAGAGAAAGGAGAGAGAGAACAAAGAGTAAAAGCAACCATATAAATATAATAACCTTAGTATTAGTTTTTTGATCCATCAAACTACTTTATATCACAGCGCTGAAGCAGTTAATAATCATTTTTCTATTGTTCTAGTCCTTTTTCTTAGTGGCTATTATCCTTTTCAAATTGCCAAAAATAATCTTAAAAAATTAATAGTGAAAACAAACTACTCACTTTGTCTCTATATTATTCTACTTCTACTCAACCCAAAAATTTTAGTGGAAAAAAATCCGGTCAGAGTTAATCTAGTCAAAAGTGCTGTTTGAATGGAAAATTAATCTAGTCAAAAATAGTTATGACATCGTAAATTCTCTTCTTATCTTTATTTATAATCGTAAATATAATATCTAAAAAAATTAGCAAAAATAAACAAACAAAAGAAAAAGGAGAAAGGAGAGAAAGAGAACAAACAATAAGAAGAAGTGAGCAACCATGTAAATATAATAGAAAAATGTGATGTCCACAACAATTTCACAATAAATCATACATTGCAAGTTATTGTGGGTTATTATTAGTAGGCAAAAAAGTGATTTCAATGACAAATTTATATTAGAACCAAAAATAACTTATCACCTTATTGTGAAAATGTTCTGAATACGTTGTTAACGTAGCGAAGTTAATAATCATTTTTTATTGTTTCAGACTTTTAGTCCTTTTCTCAGTGGTATTGCTATTATTTCATTTTCAAATTGCCAAAAATAATCTTAAAAAATTAACAACGAAAACAAACTACTTTTTTTTATATATAATATAGAATTCTACTCTAGTCTAATTTAAGTGTATATGTGTGTGAAGCTCCCTCCTAGAAACTTGAATCCTGACTCTTACCTCCCACACCCCACAAACACTTATACTTGTGGCGAAAACAAACTACTTACTTCCTCTTTATATTATTGTACTTCTACTCGACCCAAAAGTCATATTTTAGTGGAAAATAATCCGATCAGAGTTAATAATGCCCAATTATCATAACTAAGTACTAACTTCATTGCTATGCGCCCACATTTTTCTTCTTACCCATTTAAGATTTATGTGTTAGCCAAGTGAGATTTATTCATTTGTCAATTGCAAAAATAGTAGTAATTAGATAAAATCTAGGCTGAATTTTTTTTTTTTTTTTTGAAAAAGCAATCAAACTTCATACATTAATACCAGAAGAATCAAAATACAAAGCCTCACGAGCTGGTGTTGGCGAATCTTCCAACCACACAATTTCCTCATCTAATACATTGGCATACCGTGCTAATGAATGGGCCACAGAATTGGCAGTACGTCTAATACAATTAAAAACCACATAGTGCAGACCTGCTGCTAGGCACCCAATGTCATCATAAATCACACCCAGCCGAGACCAGTTTGGAGATGAGGAAGACACAGCCTTGATTACCATTGCATTATCTCCTTCGACAATTAGTTCCAAGAACCTCGCATCTATAGCAAACTCTAGTGCTTTTCGACATGCTAGTGCTTTCGCCTCCTCGCTGTCAACCACTGCTGCTCCCCTAGCAGATAAAGCTACCATTACCTCCCCTGCTGCATTACGAATCACTGCTCCTATTCACGAACCATTCTCAAACATAGCCGCATCAAAATTCAGCTTGTACAGCTGACCCATTGGAGGCTTCCAATTTTGCATAAGTTCAGGTGTTACCGAACCTGCTACAAGTGAACTCTGAGCATCCCTATACTCCCTCAAAAAGTTCGTGGCTCTCCGAGTTAGCTGCTCAGGATGTTGCATTACTCCACCGTGTAACAGAGCATTTCGACGATGCCAAATAAGCCAACATTGGACCAAAAAAGTCTCAAAAGAATTGAATCCACTTACACCCGCTCACTGAATAATGACTTCCATAATATTTCAACTAATTTGTAATTCGTGCTTACTCAAAAGAATGATAAATTGTAGTGATGCTATTAATGTTTATTTGGGTTATTAAATATATAGGAAATTAGTTCAACCAAGACATTTAGAGTTATTAAAATTATTTTTCCTTGCAATTTTAATGATATTGATTACGCAATTCTCATTGCACTGCTATATGTATGTAATTCTGAAAATCACTATTTGACACTACATATACAATATCAATTCACTATCATTGTCCATGAAATTTTACTAAATAAAAGAATAAATTTGTTTAATAGTATCTCCTATATAAATTGAATAAGGATAAGTTCATGGAATCGTTTATCTCAATTACAGTTTGTTACGTTCAAGATCTTTACATATAAAATATCTAAATAAATATTGCAAAAAATATACTCATTAGTTTAGAAAAAAAATAACAGCAAAAATTTAAACAATTTAATTTATATGTAAAGCTAATAAAGGCAAAATCTAATTTTGATTCTAATAAAATTTTCTTTGAGCTTTGGTTTATATATATATATATATATATATATATACTCATTAGTTTAGAAAAAAAATAATAGCAAAAATCTAAACAATTTAATTTATATGTAAAGCTAATAAAGGCAAAATTTAATTTTGATTCTAATAAAATTTTCTTTGAGCTTTGGTTTATATATATATATATATATATATATATATATATATATATATTACCTAGGTTTATTTTATTAGACTTCTCGTTTTCTACAATGTATTAATTCACTAATTAAAAAATTTTAGATTAGATGGGACACGTGGCACAAAATTAAACTCTAATTGAAATCCATAATTTTTAAATTAACTCACTTGGCATAAAAATTTAATATCTTAAATTAGATGAGATATATAGCGCAAAATTAAACTCTAATTTAATTCTAATTTAAAATCTAATTGATTTTTTTCTCAGTTTTAGCTATATATGTGTGTGTGTGTGTGTGTGTGTGTGTTCATTTTTGGGGGCTTGGCCTCATCTCACTCCGGACTATTTTGGTGATTGGAATATGCATAATTGTTACTTGGCTAACACATAGACATTGAATTGGTATGAATGAAAATTCTAAATACTATGTTTTATTTAGAAAGGCCCTTTGACACATTTATAATGCGTACAATAAGTTAGTTTTATTTATCAATTATTCAATTACCAACATTTGAAACTTATGCTTTAGATTATGTTTGAAAAACTCTATTGATGATGCTCAAAATATCATCTGTAAGCTGCAAGATTCTCTCACCTTTACTCAATGCAACCTGCAAAATACAAAGCAAGAAATACCTTAAAAGGGTACCGGTGTGGTACCGGCCAAAGACCCTCCGTAGGTTAAGTTAGAAGATGCTCACAACCCTAGAGTGCCATAGTTAGGGAATAGTATGCGTACCTTTGCTTGTGAGAGCCTTTGGGGTTTTTATAGTAGTGTAGAACCGGCCTTCCTTTCTTGTAAAAGAAGTGTTTTCCATATAGGATTTGTCATTAATTGGGCGGATATTGCGGAATCCTCTTTATATTTGAATTCTATTCCCATTGGGATTCTACGTACCTTAACCATGCGTGAAACGCAAGTTATTTCCATTTATAAAATGATGACATGTGCGCCTCGAATCCGTCCATGTTGTGCCCGTACATTCTGGATCCGTCCACATCAGGAATATACATCCCTACCCGTCATCTCAAACTTTTATCCTCTTCAGCTGCCTCCTCAAACCATACGTCTGTGACCTTCCAAAAGGACGGACTTATGGGGTGACAATTTAATTTGTTCGTTTGAAAGACTTGGCCTGACACACTGACATAGGATGATTAATATTGAGTTATTAATTATGTAGGGCACATGTCATTCCTTTAATGGCTGTTTTCAAAGATTGAAACGTCTCTTTGTCTTTCGCGTCGTTCTTCCTGTATAAATTGGCCTTTCCAACCTCATTTTTTACTTTCTGCAAAAATCTCAAGATCAGAGCGCTACCGTCATCCTTTCTTACAAGCCTACCGTCAAATCCATTATACCCGTCACCTTCCTTGCGCAATTTCAACCAGTGAGTGTTCTGCATTTTATTTTAACGTTATAACTCGTCTTTGCATTTCCGTCGTTTGTTTTAGTCTTGCAAGTGTCTTAGGGTTTGCCGTCACATGTAGGTGATGTCTAGTGCGTCGAGTAACCAATCATTTGTCTGCAAAGGGACGGACTACGATCAAGTATTCCCGTCAAGTTAAAAAGACCCTGACACTTCAAGTGGAGAGAGAGATTCATCTGCCACCTCTCCTTCTTCAAGAGATGAAGGCTTAGGGACAGATAAAACTGAGAGTGACGTAAGTGACGGCTCAGATGAAAGCGAGCAACCACTTCAATCCGTCAAGGGTCCTGACGGAATGAGGGGAAATTTATTTTTTTACCAATATGGACCGTGAATGACTTCACATCCACGATCAGAGAAAATCATTTTAAAACCATTAGAGACAAGTACCAAATACCTGTCAACATTCCCCTCCGTCTACCATACAAGTCGGAGAAATGTTATTATGAGGGTATTAAGAGCGTCAGGGTCTATGAGCAAATGCTTAAAGCAGGACTTAGGTTTCCACTAAGCTCCCTCCACCATCGCCTTCTTCAATACTTGGGCCTATTCGTCACACAAATTTCCCCAAACGCTTGGAGGGTCTTCCTCGACGTGGAAGTTCTATATGGGGCGATGTCCAACGGAGCACGGAGGTTGACTGTGGAAGAATTTTTCCATTGTTATCGTCCGGTGGAGATAATGAAATCCAAAGGGATGTATAGCTTCTTGCCTAGGAACCCGTTGCTGAGGCTCATTTGTGAGACTCCTAACTCCAACAGAGATTGGAAGTCTAGGTACTTTTTTATAGAGGGCGACGAATGGATGTGTACCCCTAGTGACGACGAATACATGCCCGTCGACACAACTTGGGGCATAATTTCCCCGTATGGTATGCAACTGTACGTTCTTTAACACGGTTTGTTAACCTCGTCACTATTTTAACCGTCTACTTTTCTTTGCAGTTCGCGAACGTCCTCAAGTTTCACTAGAAGAGTGGAGCTTTTTGGAAAAAAATTTTCAAAAGACCAAGTTAGAGGAACGGACTTGGGCCAAACTCGTCAACCTCGATACCTTACATTGGTATTGTGACGGTCCAATACCAACAAACTATGCCCGTCGTTACGAGGAACAAGTCCGCACGCGTAAGACCGTCTCTATTTTTATTTATTTATTACTTTTCACATGTTTTCCTCTTAACTGATGTACCCGTCGTCCTTTTTAGAGATGGAAGCAAGTAGGAGAAGGGCCGTTATTAAGCAGCAGGCTGCTTAAAAAAAGAAACAAGAGGGCCAAACTAGAGCTGGGACAGGCACTTCCAATATGTCCGTGCTAAAAAGGAAACCGTCTCAAGAGAAAGCCAATCGTCATCCGAAGAAGCCGAAAACAGTTCTCGAGACCATCGTGGGACTTAAGGCTGAGATAAAGAAGGCGATTCCTCCTAGCCACGGGAAGGGGAAAGGCCTTATGACTGGCCACGCTCTGTCAACAGAGAAGCCCCCTGTCCTCCTCCGAGAAGATCCTAAATATGTGCTGGAGAAGCTATCGTCTATCTTATCGATGGATGATTATGAAGATCTTAGCAACCATGCGACAGAAGTTATAAGGGAGACGGGGTTGTTCAACATTGTGCAGGTATTTTTCATTCGTCGATCTTATCATTCTTTTTACCGTCATCTTGCCTAATAATTTTTTTTATGCAATGTTGATGATGAAAGGACTGATGAGGCGTTGCTTAAGCCATGAGACGTCCTTGGACCGTGTGAGGAACAAAAGCAAGGTGACGGAGGAGGAACTGGCTGAGCTGAAGGCCTGGAAGGTAGTCCTAGATAAAAAGCTATCAATATCTGAAGAGGCAAGGAACGAGCTTAAGAAGCAGATGGAGCTTCTGAGACGGGTCCTCGAGGACAAAGAGTAAAAGATCACAAACGTCAAGGACCATCTTCGTCGAGCTAAGGATGAAGCTATACTCGAGTACCGTGACTCCAATGCACTTCTGTCAGAGCTTAGGAGTTCCTTCGCGGAGGGTTTTGATGACTGCCTTCATCAGGTCAAGGCTGTCTATCCAAACCTGGACCTATCGAGTATCAACATTAAAGACCAAGGTCAAACATCCGTCCAGCTAGTTCAATCTGAAAATATCGAGTAACTCTTCAGAGACAAAGCCCCTGATGGCGATCCTCATGTTGACGGTGAATCTGCCCCCCGAGTCCAATCTCCTGTGGTTGAACCTGAGAATGTTGAAGCTGAGAAGGCCGATGATCCGCCCGTTCCTTAGTTTGATTTGTTAATCTTGTAAAAAATTTAACTATTTTTGTACTGTTGTAAACAATTTAACTATTTAATCTAGTAGCTATTTTATCCGTTCTCTTCATAATCTTATAATTTTGGTTAATGTGTTTTTGTTAAGTTTATGCACTTGTGGACTATTGAAACCGTCTAGTTGCTTGATTATGACATGATCACAATTTGAAACCGTCTCTTTTCATTGCATTTGTGGACTAGACAATTTTTGTTTCATGGCATAGCCATTCACTTTAAATTCTATTTTGCTCTTATAATTCGTGTCCATCCATCTATGCACGGACTTTGCTAATATACTGTTACAAGACGTGTCCATCCATCTTTTCATGGACTGTTGACACACCTTTTCAGCATGTATCCGTCCATTTCTCAATAGGATGTATATGTTCTTTTTCAATTGGACTTTGTTGTATCCTTTGTAGGATGTATCCATCCACTATGCACTTTTTAATGTCATCAATCTTATCAAATGGATCCTTATATTCAAGGACTTAATAATATTTACACCCCCGTTGGATTTATTTGTACTATTTACACCCTCTTGGGATGTATCCGTCCTTTTAAGGACTTGATATTATTTGCACCCTTATGGGATGTATCCGTCCACTTAAGGACTTGATAATAATTACATTCTCGTGGGATTTATCCGTCCACTTAAGGACTTAATATTATTTACATCCTTGTGGGATTTATTCATCCACTTAAGGACTTAATATTATTTGCATCCTCGTGGGATGTCATAACTAATTCCGTCTACTGTGGACATTGTAATCAAAGTAGAAAAATGTCTGAATAAATTTCTCATGCATAAGTAGAAAACCTGCCTCTTGGGCTTAAAAAATATTGTAGCAAAAAATTAAATAAACCCCAAATGACTGTTGAATTAAAAACTAGGAAAAAACTAGGAAAAAGTAGACCATGGAGCATTGCTCTATCTGTTTTCTCTTCTACTGGTAGTATTTCTTGAGGTGCTTGGTGTTTCACGGGTGAAGCAATCTTTGTCCGTCCAGGGTCTCCAGGTGGTAGGTGTCTTTTCTTACCCATGAGGTGACTCTGTAGGGGCCTTCCCAATTTGGACCAAGCTTACCCTGAGTAGGATCTCTAGTATTGCCCATCACCTTTCTCAAAACGAGGTCCCTGACCTTGAAGCCTTTGTGTTTGATCCTGGAGTTGTAGTACTTGGCCATGAGATCCTAATATCTTGCAAGTCTTTGTTTAGCTGTTGCCCTGACTTCGTCTATTTGGTCAAGCTGGAGACGAATGGTCTCGACGTTTCATCCTTCGTCGTGGTTATTCACCCTATAACTGGTGAGTCCAATCTTCGCTGGGATGACTGCTTCACTTCCATATGCGAACTGGAACGGTGTCTCGCCTGTAGGTGTTCTCGACATCGTCCTGTATGCCCATAGTACGCTAGGAAGTTCCTCCGGTCATATACTCTTTGCCCCCTCGAGCCGAGTTTTGATAATCTTTAGCAAAGATCGGTTTGTGACTTCAACTTGGCCATTGGCTTGAGGGTGTGCGGGAGATGAATAATGGTTCTTGATCCCAAGTTCTGAACAAAAGTTTCTGAAAGAGTTGTTGTTGAATTGCTTCCTATTGTCCGAGACCAAAACTCTAGGTATGCCGTATCTGCAAATGATATTCTTCCATACAAAGTTGCGCACATTCGTTTCTGTGATCGTAGGCAGTGCTTCTACTTCCACCCATTTGGTGAAGTAGTTAATGCCAACAATTAGGAACTTCAACTGTCTGGCTGTAGTGGGGAAAAGGCCCATTATATCCAAATCCCATTGGGTGAATGGCCATGGGGCCGTCATTGGTGTGAGTTCCTCCGTTGGTTGTTTTATGGAATTGCCAAATCTTTAGCATTTGTCGCAAGTCCTAACGTACATCTGGTCGTCCTTTTGCATGGTAGGCCAGTAGTATCCTGCTTTGATCAGCTTGTAAACTAACGACCGTGACCCTGAATGATTCCCGCAAACCCCTTCATGTACTTTTCTCATGACGTAATCTACTTCCTCGAGGCCTAGGTATCTTAGGTACGGGCGCGAAAATCCTCTTTTGTATAAGACTCCATTGATCAGGACAAATCGTGCCACTTGGACCTTCAGCTTCCCAGCGACTTCTTTGGTGTCGGGCAGCCTGCCCTCCTTCAAGTAGGCGACTATTGGTGTGGTCCAGTTACTTTCAGAACCTATCTCCTGCATGTCGATGATATCAACAGTAGGTGAAGGTTGAACAAAGGAAAGTACCTTATCAGGGATAATCATGTGATCTGCTGATGCGGCCTTTGCCAGATGATCAACCTGCTCATTTTCTCTTCTCGGGATCTGTACGACCTTGGCGTGCAAGTCGTTCATCTACCTTTTCACCTGTTCCAGGTACATCCTCATCCTTGTGCCCCTACACTCGTACTCACCGTTCACCTGATTGGTGACGACCTGAGAATCACAGTGGATAACTGTATTGGTGGCACCGGTAGCTTTTGCAAGATCCAAAACCTGTGATCAAAGCTTCATACTCCGCCTCATTATTCGTTGTAGGGAAATTGAGGCGGATCATACATTCTATCTCGTTGCCTTTCGGAGATCGAAGTACGACGCCCGCTCCGCCTGCTTGCTTATTAGATGAACCGTCCGTATGAACACTCCATGGAGGATGCTTATTTGCCCCTTGGTCTTCTAAACAAGTAAACTCTGCAATAAAATAGGCCACTATTTGTCCCTTCATGGTTGTACACGGGCGGTACTGTATGTTGAATTCGCTTAACTCAACTGCCCACAGTGCCATCCGTCCAGTGGCTTCAAGATTGCTCAAGGCTCGTCTTAGTGGCTTGTCCGTCAGGACAACTATTGCGTGGGCTTGGAAGTGGGGTTTGAGTTTGCGAGCCACCGTGATCAAGGCAAAGGCGAGCTTTTCCATCGGCAGGTATCTTTCTTCTGCGCCACAAAATGCCCGGCTAGTATAATACACGGGCTTCTAAACTTTGTCTTCTTCTCGAATTAAGGCTGCGTTGACTACAGCCGGTGACACAGCCAAGTATAAAAATAATTCTTCTCCTTCTTTGGTTGGGCTCAGTAGTGGTGGGGAAGAAAGATAGGTCTTCGGATCATTGAAGGCCTGCTAACATTTTGCCATCCACTCAAACGATTTCTTCAATGTTCGAAAGAATGGTAGACATTTATCCGTCGCTCTTGCTACGAATCTATTTAAGGCAGCAACCTTGTCGTTGAGGCTTTGTACTTCTTTCACATTTTTAGGGGGCGTCATCTCCAATACTGCGCGGATTTTATCTGGTTTGGCTTCGATCCCCCTTTGGGACACCATGAATCCCAAGAACTTTCCTGCTGCCACCCCAAATACACATTTGCTTGGATTGAGCTTCATGTTGTACGATCGAAGGGTGTTGAAAGTTTCCTTGAGGTCGTCTAAGTGGTCGTCCTCCTTCTGGCTTTTCACCAGCATATCGTATACATACACCTGGACATTTCTTCCAATTTGTTTTGCAAACATCTTATTCATAAGCCTCTGATATGTCGCGCCGCCATTCTTAAGGCCAAACGGCATCACCTTGTAACAGAAGAGGCCTTGACTTGTAACGAATGAAGTTTTTTCCTAATCTGCCTCATCCATCTTGATCTGGTTGTATCCAAAAAAGGCATCCATGAAACTTAGCAACTGATGTTAGGCTGTTGAATCTACTAGGACGTCAATTCTTGGGAGGGGTAGCTGTCTTTGGGACATGCTTTATTCAGGTCGGTGAAGTCTACACACATCTTCTATTTCCCATTGGCTTTTCTAACCATCACTACGTTTGCCAGCCAATCGGGATAGTAAACGTCTCTAATAAAGTCTGCTTCTTGTAACTTGCGAACTTCCTCCGCTATAGTTTGGTCTCTCTCTTGCGCGAAAACATGCTTCTTTTGGCGAACTGGCAGAAAGGCAGGAGATACATTCAACCTGTGGACCATGACCGAGGGGTCAATTTTCGGCTTGTCTTCATGGCTCCATGCAAAAACGTCCTGGTTTGCTTTAAGAAACGTTGCAAGTGCCTGCAGGATCGTCGGTCTGGCAAGGGTGCCAATCCGCATCATTCGTTCCAGCATAGAATTATCTAGGGGTATTTCCCTAAGCTTCTCAACGGGTTCTGCCATCGTCTGTTGTTCTTCGATGCCCATTGTCTGCATCTGATCATCCATCTCCATCATTGCCATATAACATTCTTGCGTAGCAACCTGGTCTTCGCATAGTTTCCCTATTCTGTATTTAGTAGGAAACTTGACCATTGGATGGTAGGTCGAAGTTACGGCCTTCCATGAATTAAGAGTGGGACGTCTGATTATGGCATTATATGCAGACGAGCAGTCGACTATGAGGAATGTGACGTCTTTAGTAGTTTGCCGGGGATAATCACCAATCGTTACGGATAGAGTAACTGCGCCTAAGGGGTATACCTTGGTTCCTCCGAACCCAACAAGGGGAGCATTTGTTGGGATCAGCCGCTTTCTATCAATCCTCATCTGCTGGAGAGTCGGGTAGTAAAGGATATCAGCAGAGTTTTTGTTGTCAATCAGGATCCGGTGCATGTTGTAATCCCCTACCCGTATGCTAACAACGAGTGCGTCGTCATGTGGGTGGTAGAGACATCGAGCATCGTTTTCCGAGAATCCGATGATGGGTGTTTCGGCCTGTGCTGTCTTTGGAACGAAGTTTGTTAGCTGGATGTTTTGGACCGTTCTGAGGTAAGTTTTTCGAGCCTTTTTGGACGAACCGAAGGCTGCTGTACTCCCTACAATCATCCTTATATCCCCTATCGGTGGTCTTGGGCGTTTGTTTTCTTGTCGTGGAATCTGTTCCTGCGGTGGGTCCATCCTTTCCTTGTTAATGAACCTCTGCAACTTTCCTTGCCTTATGAGTGCTTCTATTTGCTGCTTCAAGTCATAGCAGTTTGTCGTGTCGTGGCCATGGTCTTTATGAAAGCGGCAGTGTTTGTCCCGAGGCCTTTTATTAGGGTTTCCTTTCAGCTTTTCTGGAAAAGTAAGGGCCCCCTCATCTTTAATCTGCATCAAGACTTGGTTTATTGGGGCTGTAAGCGGAGTGAAGTTTGTGAACCTCCCAGCTGGAGGTTTGGAGCACCTTTCTTCTCTTCTGTCTCCCGTCCTTGCGGTCTTTCGCCCCCTGTCTTGATGTACTTCATCCTGCCTTTCTCTCTTCCTGGAGGGTTTTTCTTCTCGGGCCAAGAGTGCATCCTCCGCGTTCATGTACTTGGTCGCCCTATAAAGTACATTGGACATGGTCTTTGGGTCATTCTTATACAAGGAGAATAAAAACTTACCCTTCCTTAGTCTGTTTGTGAATGCAGCTACCAGTATTTTATCATCCGCTTCGTCGATTGAAAGTGCCTTTTTGTTAAAGCGGGCGATGTATGACCTCAGTATTTCGTCTTCCCGCTGTTTGATGTTCATCAAGCACGTGGTGGACTTTTTGGACCTGTGGCCTCCGATGAAATGCGAAGCAAATTGAGCACTTAGCTCCTTGAAAGAATTGATAGAGCATGGCATCAATCTGATGAACCAAACCCTTGCGAAGCCTCTCAATGTTGTAGGGAAGGCCCTGCACATTATTTCGTCCGCCACTCCTTGTAGATGCATCAGGGTCTTAAAGGTCTCTAGATGATCCAATAGGTCTTTGGATCTGTCGTAGCTTTCGATCTGAGGCATGCAGAATTTCGGAGGAAGAGGGTACGAATTGACGGACACTGTGAATGGTGAATCCGTCTGATGAACCAAGTCGTCAGGGTCGTTAGATAGTCGTCCTTTGAGAGCGTTCATCATAAAATTCATGCGTTCTTTCATCATCTGCATCTCCGCAACCACATGGGATGAGACCTAGTCTGCAGTCGATGGTAGGCTTATGTCCAGCTGTTCGGGCTTGCTTTGGGCGTTGCTTCCTTCTGGCCCCTGCTGGTTTCGTCTTTCGGCGCTGCTGGCCTCTTATTCTTCCTCCTGAGTGTTGAATGTTGCGTTCTTCTAGCGCAACTGCTCCTCCAGGTCGTGGTTACGTTTCGTGAGGCATTCTACCGCTGCTGCGAAGGTTTGAACATGCCTTTCGAAAGCTGTTGTATGTGTTTCTCCTTGATCGTTCGTCGTGGTCGCCATCGAGCGTGTGAGTACCATGCAACTTTTTGTCTAGAAAGCTCGAAGTTATGACTTGCACTTTCCACAGACGGCGCCAACTGATGATGCTTAAAAATATTGTCAGTAAGCTGCAAGATTCTCTCGCCCGTACTCGATGCAACCTGCAAAATACAAAGCAAGAAATACCTTAAAAGGGTACCGGTGTTGTACCGGCGAAATACCCTCCGAAGGTTAAGTTAGAAGATGCTCACAACCCTAAAGTGCCAAAGTTGGGAAATAGTATGCGTCCTTTTGCTTGTGAGAGCCTTTGGGGTTTTTATAGTAGTATAGAACCGACCTTCCTTTCTTGTAAAAGAAGTCTTTTCCATATAGGGTTTGTCATTAATTGGGCGGATATTGCGAAATCTGCTTTATATTTGAATTCTATTCCCATTGGGGTTCTACGTACCTTAATCATGCGTGAAACGCAAGATATTTCCATTTATAAAATGATGACATGTGTGCCTCGAATCTATTCCCATTGGGGTTCTACGTACCTTAACCATGCGTGAAACGCAAGATATTTCCATTTATAAAATGATGACATGTGTGCCTCGAATCTGTCCATGTTGTGCCCGTACATTTTGGATCTGTCCACATCAAGAATATACATCCCTACCCGTCATCTCAAACTTTTATCCTCTTCAGCTACTTTTTTCAAAAACAAAATTATAACATTCACATTTTTCTTCATACCCATTTGAGTTTTATGCGTTAGCCAAGTGAGATTTGTTCGTTTGTCAATCACAAAAATAGTGGTAGTGAGATAAAATCTAGCCTGAAAAATTGGACCCACCTAAACCCACACATTGAATAATACCTTTCATGTTATTTCAATGTTCATTTTTTTTGGCTTGGTCTCATCTCACTCTGGACTATTTTGGTGATTGGAGCATTCATAAATGTTACTGGCTATCACATAAATCTTTTTTTTTTTTTTCGCGGTAACACATAAACCTTGAATTGGTATGAATAAAAAATTTTGATACTATATGTTTTCTTAAATAATAATAAAAAAAGCCCTCTTGACGCATTTGTGTGTGATAAAGCTAGTTTAATTTATCAATTTTCATCTCATTATGTACATTCTAAACTTATGCTTTAGATTATCTTTGCCAAACCTTGGTATGAGCTTAGTTTTCTAACCATTGGTACAAGCTTAGATTATTTAACTAAAATTGAAAATTTTTTGCTAAAAGTATTATAAATAAATTTAAAAAGTAGTTGAATAGTACAGTAAGACCCATAACTAATACCCAAAAATGCAATAAGATTTATAAATAATAGCAAAAATAAATTGAATGGTAACAAAAATAAGCTAAATAATAAAAAATTGGCATTCTAAGACAATGTCTAACACAATCTAAGATCCTCAAATCAGTGGTATTAGCTTTTTGAGCATACATGAGATATAATTAACTGTTTATAAATAACATTGGTCACTTGTCTAGGTTTTCTATTTTAATAATATTTTTGTCATGATTTTATCCCCGTGACTACCAGCCAAAATAAATACAGAGGTGAATTTACATTCTTCTACTTTCTACACAACCCAAAAGTGGAAAATATTCCAGTCAAAGTTAATTATAACCAATAACCATAATTAAGTATTCAGCACAAAAAAAAAAAAAATCATTATTTTTTTTTATACAAGATAAAATTTTATTATAGTTTAATCTAAGTGTATATGTGTGTGAAGTTCCTTCCTGAATACTTGAACCTCGACCTTTGCCCCCCACACCCTACAAGCACTTACACTTGTAGAGTGACCATCGCACCAAAGATTTGCGATGGTACCATTATTAAGTATAACACATGTGATACACATTTGACTCTTGGTTATTTACTATTCAATCTTTTCTATAAAATAAATTTAATATTCAATCCATAAACTTACTTTTTATTCATAATTTTAAACTACAAAAACTTAAAATTTAAATATTTGATTGAGAAATAGCTATTGATTTTTAATCTTTTGAAAATTTTGTAAGTATAGAGAATATAAAAAGAAAATGCAATCCAATAATAATTTCTCAAATTTCATTTTCAATAATATATGTATATATATATATATATATATGTGTATATATTGAGTGGAGTATTGGAGTTGTAGTTATTGATTACAATCAAGTTTGAAGTTAAACTTTTTTCCTTAATGAATATTTACTAATTTGGCTTTCTTTTTATTATGGTCTTAAATAATTTTATTTGAATTCAGTCTCTATTTAAAATTTTTACAAAGTAGGAGATCATGCAATAATGTTTTCAATAAAAGACCTACTATTATTAGCAAATTCGCTTGGGGGAAGAGGAAGGGCATATGTATTTTTATTGAAGGAAACTTTAAATAAGTTATTGAATTGTTGATGGGTTTGAAAAATTTTTCCACAAGTCTCTCTACATAATAAAATTTTAAAATATTTAATCGGTAATTTCTGATTAGTGTAATGAATTATGGTTTCTATAGTGATTAGTGAGCTTACATAAAATGATGTTTCACAAATCACAAATTATCATCACAACAAATTACAAATCTCAAATTCTACAGTTAGGTATGTGGCATTACTTTAAAAGTTGTAGAAATTCGGAAAAAAAAGGCCCCTAGACCTTGAGTCTCCAAGTGGCTGGCCACTTCTAGTTCTAGGTCACTTCTCAATCTCTTTTCTTGCTAGTAAAAGTCATACCATCATGGTAGAAGAAGAATCAACCTTGCATTCACATGAGAATAATTAGAATACCTCTCAAGAAGCCACCCGTTAATAATACCTATAAATAGCAATGAAACTAAAACACTTCTACACAACATTTAACAAAGTGCTTACGTTTCAAACTTTAGCAGCTATGGCTTCTAAAGCATTTTCACTCTTTTTATTCGCTCTCCTCCTTCTTCCTCTTCTTTCTCATGGAACTTCAAGAAACACCAATAACAAGAAATCGTCACCCTTTGGTTTTCTCAAGCATTTACAAGGATGTCACAAGGGTGACAATGTCTCAGGCATCAAAGTCCTAAAAAGTTACCTTGAACAATTTGGTTACTTGAACTATAGCCATTCCAAAAAACAAAACCATGCCAATGATGATGATTTTGATGAACCCCTAGAGTCAGCCCTCAAAACTTACCAGCTAAATTTCCACCTCAACACCACTGGGACTTTGGATGCCAAAACGGTATCCAACATGATGATGCCTCGTTGTGGTGTGGCTGATATCATCAATGGTACAAATTGGATGCGTTCAGACAATAACAAACATGACCACAACCATGGCTCTTTACACACTGTTAGTCACTATGCTTTCTTCCCTAGAAAGCAGAAATGGCCAGCTTCTAAGTACAGCCTTACCTATGGATTTCTCCCGGGCACCCAAACTAGAGCCATGAGCCCTGTTGCACAAGCTTTTCAAAAATGGGCTGCCAACACACACTTCACATTCTCGCGAGCTCAAGACGACACAAAGGCAGATATCAAAATTGGTTTCCAAAGTAGGGATCATGGAGACGGGTCCCCTTTTGATGGAACTGGTGGAGTCCTTGCCCATGCTTTTGCTCCAACTGATGGAAGATTCCATTATGATGCTGATGAAAAATGGAGTGTGGGAGCTGTTCCAGGTCAATTTGACTTGGAGACTGTTGCTTTGCATGAGATCGGACACCTTCTTGGGCTCGGACATAGCAAAGTTCAGGGGGCTATTATGTGGCCTAGCATTTCTCCAGGAGGGACCAAAGGTTTGGACAAAGATGATATCAATGGAATTAAAGCCTTATATAATGTTTAAGTGTCCAAGATGGTGGAATCTTCAGTTACGTACGTACTAATATATATAGAGAGAATAAAACATTTGCCATCTACTATCGAAATACATCGTGATGGTGCCACGAGGCTTACACCATAATTATATGATCGGATTGAGGATCCATCTTGTGTAACCTTTATTAATGTTGTGTTAATAACTTGCAATCAAATGTTCCCTTTTATTAAGGCTCTTGTTTTTGGTTTGCTCTCAAATTCTAATACGTACCTAGTCTCTTCTCAAAAAATAAAAATAAAAAAACAAAAATTTCTAATAGTTAGCCGACTTAATTAATTAAGCGATATTAGGCTAACCCATTTGCACTACACACACCATAAGAGAGAATATTAAGAGATAGTACAAATGAGCAAAAGCTATATGAGATTGGAATAGACCCTAAAACTTGTTCTGCCACGACTGAGAGCAGACCTTTTATTTGTAGGCAAGGATCCGGACTTTTTTTTTTTTTTTTTGAGAAACAGGATCCGGACTTAAGTATGGATGAAGTCTGAGTTCCTGTTCAAGAATGAGGGTCTCACTAGTAACTATGGTCATGGGCTGGGTTTACTTGTGTATATCCTGATCCCGATACCCGATTATTATTGCCTAGATTTTTTACTCACAAATAACTAGAACCTGATCCAAAACCCCCCCCCCCCCCCCCTTTTTTTTTATAATTAAGTTAAAGATGTGATTTTGCATCCAAACATTTTTAAACTAAAAACCAATTTTTCTCAAATTTTTTTTAAAACAAATAGGTTTTCAAAGTATATATTAGTTCATAATCCATTTCAGGTGCATTAAATAGCGACTATCAGCCACATGTTGAGGTAAAAGCATCCCCAATCTCAACAACATACATAGAAAGTAAAAAATGACAAGCTAGTGCAATTGCAAAACAGTTGCCAATATGATCTGTTCATCCTCGCCTTTTTCTCAAAAAATAAAAAAAATAAAAATGTTCATCCAACATCTTTTGACCATACAAATTTTAGGTACGCCTGATCTACTATTGACCTCAATCTTGTTCGTTCTCTTTGTGCTATATTTTATGTTCACTTCAACTAATTTACATCCATTTGCTCCTTTGTTTTCGTTTTTTTTTTTTTTTTTGAACATCTCAAACTGTCTCAATTGATCCTCCCTTTTTTTTTGGTCACCGATAGAGGCTAGTCTACCATGCTAGCATTATAATCTCTTATTTATACCATATCATTTGGTATGCATTTTTACTTACCATATCTATATCAAATTATCAATATCATCGACTTTGTAACTGCTTTTTGTCTATGTTAAAGACTTAAAGTTGCTCTATAGCTTCCTGGACATCCACCATGCTTAATTGTGTCATTGTTTCCAATATCAAGATCCCGCAACATACATTGTTCTGTTCAGACTGATGCCAGCTGATTCATTGTTTCATTTTAAAACTACGACTTAAGAAAATTTCATTTTTCCAATGTTCAGAATCAAAACCTCTCCGCCGAAGAAAAAAAGTAATGGAAAAAAAAAAAAAAAAAAAGTGGGGTATAACCCCTTATTAGATTGGCTAAGGGATTTATTTATTATTATTTTTTTAAGTATGGGGGAAATATCCCAACCCGGCCTAAGAATTTTGGATTCGGGCAACAATCCATCCCGGTTCCCTTTACCCATGATAAATTGGGTAAAACCCGATACTATCGGGTCAGGTACTCGTTACCCAGTGAATTTTAGTTATTATCCCAATCTTTAATACTACTTTCCCTCTAAAACATAAAAAGGATATGACAAATGGCCAACACAAATTCACATTAGCATTCTATTAGCTATTATCCCACAGAAAGCATATAATAATACATGAAAAATGAAGTAAGTTATATATATTTTTTCTAAACTTTTAAGAAAGTCCAAAAAATTAATTGATTTTAGAAATATTACAAATTTTATTATAAAAGTCTTACAAATTGTTATGTTACCAATCATAAGAAATAATTCAAAGACTCATTTATTATCTTATTAAAGTGTCACCAAAAAAAAAAATATATAAATTAATTTAAATCCAACCAAATCACCACTAAGTAAATAAAAAATGCTAAAACTATTACAAATATTGTAAGGTCTCAATTCGGATTCCCAGTCTACCAAAGGAATAGACTTAGGTCCAAAAAGCCCAAAACAATAAATTTTTAAAGAGTAGGTTGGGAAAACTAGACTATAATGTTTTGAAAATAAGTATAATAGATTCAAGCCCATAAATGAATAAAAGATTGAACAGGTTTGTTTTAAGAAAAATGTCCTCGGCTCAATCCGAGGAGAATTGATTTAGTATATTGATGCGTCATATGGTTACAAACTTACTTCTCTCCTATTACAAAATTTCTTTCTCTTTCTTTTTTCTTTTCTCCCCCTACTCTCTGGGTCTCTCCTTTCTTTTATACCCCCCGCCCCCCTTCTCTTTGCCTTCCACGTCAAACTTAGTGGTAGGTGTTGATACTTGTCACATCTCTCTTTTCCAGAAGTCTTTGTGTAACAGTTGTAAGGCTGAAGTTCACTGTTCAGATATCACCTCCACATTAATGCGGCTAGAGGGTTAGCTGCAGAGTATTCAATGCGGTGGTAGCAACTTTCTCTTATGATATTTCAGGATCTTCTCATGCTACACGTTTCTGCAATACTTATCTGTTTTAACAGAACTCTCTAGAGTGTTCTCCTGAATGGTCGACCACCAAAACGGATCTCGACTATTCATCCTCGGCACTACTTCCTGGGTCACTACGTTTAAAACTAACTTATTTATCTATCAACACAGACTCTATTGGTAGAATTTACCTATCCTCGGACAAACCTTAGTCCTCGGCTTGGGCTCTAGGCCCCAAGTGTACGTGGATAAGGAATTTCTGGCCCAATGCTCCTACAATAGCCCCTCAAGATACTTCTTTCTGAATCCTCGGGAAGAAAGGAGTATTTCGATACTCATGTAGTCATCTTGAACTTATTTCTCTTTGCCTTTGCTTGCGGAAACTTCTTTGCTATTCAAGGCGCGCTCCTGATGTTTCGTAGTTCGAGGCGCGTCTTCATTTAATTCCTGCAACTTTCTGTCCCCCACGTTCTACGATGTGATGAGAAATTGACTGCTAAGGTCTTGCGGGACACTAAGCGGGAATTTTCCCACTCTCGATTCTTTCTTTAGTATAAATACTTTTCAAACCAACCAGTTATTCTATCTTAGCATTCACTTCATACATTGCACCTGTCATCCTACCTAATCTTACTCGTGCCCTCACAAGTTTAAAAAGCCTTTCCGGGATCACTCCCTTTCTTTTTGTAAGTCTTATCAAATCTTTAAATTGTATTTTTTCCATACGTTTGTCCTTTTTAAGTATTTTTTTCTTCCTTGGCCTTATTCTATTTCCTTAATCCTCTTAATTTCTCATACCCTTTTCTAGAAATGAGTAGGTTTAAGTGTTTGGTAGACTTTGAGGAAAAAATGGAGAGTTTTAGGGCTCAGTATAGGATTCCTCCGGGGGTGGGTCTCAAGTATTGCAAAGAGGGGAATGACATACGTTAAGGCAAGAGGGAGAAGTAGTGATCCCAATGATTGCCTTCATAGAGGGAGGGATGAAAATCCCTATGGGTAACGTCACTAGGGATTACCTTATCGCCCATAGATTAGACCCTACCCAATGCACGCCTAATATGTTTAGAATATCATGCTGTGTAGATGCCTTGAACGAAAGACTGGGCTTAGGATTGACCCACCATGATGTTAATCGGGTCTACAATCTCCACCACCTCAAGGGTCAATGGTACTATCTAAAATATAGATACCCTGAGGTTAGGCTTATCCAGTGCCTTCTTGAGTCTAATAAGGGCTTAAACAAGGATTTCCTAATTGTGTCGGGTGATTGACACGACGACCTTCATTGCCCAACAAGAGAGGGAGAACCAGGTGGGGTTATATGTCTATATAGTCAGTGCTTCGAAGTAGAGACCTGAGTGGGAGTTGGGTTAGGATAATAACCGTGTGTGATTGGAAATAATGGGGAAGTTTACGAGTAAGATGCATTACTGCCAAAATGGCCTTCTCGAGTGGTAAATATCGGACCTCGGCCTCATGCAGTGACTTGCTCACATAATAATCTGGCTTTCGTATGCCACTGTTAACCCGTATTAACACCAAGCTCACCGCGTGGGCGGCCATTGCAATATAGGTAAATAAGACCTCATCCACCTCGGGCCGGGACATGATAGGTGGTTGAGAAAGATAATCTTTCAACTGCTAGAAGGCCAAGACACACTCCTTGGTCCACTCAAATCCCTTCCATTTATTCAACAACTGAAAGAAAGGCCTACACTTGTTTGCTAATTAAGATATGAATCAGTTTAAAGTAGCGGTCATCCCTGTTAGCCTTTGGACCTTTTTGGGATTACGAGGTGGTTGTAAATTATTGATTGCTTTAATTTGATCGAGGTTAACTTCAATTTCGTGGTGCGTGACCATGTAGCCCAAAAACTTCCCTGATCCGACACCAAAAGAACACTTGAAAGCAT
The DNA here is from genome assembly GCA_033629205.1 of Lithocarpus polystachyus. NCBI lineage: Eukaryota > Viridiplantae > Streptophyta > Magnoliopsida > Fagales > Fagaceae > Lithocarpus > Lithocarpus polystachyus. Next base: position 20,115,686 of record CM066167.1, read on the forward strand.
TAAGTCGCAGTTTATGTCTCTTCAGGATTTCAAAGATATTTCCGAGGTTGTCAACGTGCTCGATCTCCAACTTGCTCTTGACCACCATGTTGTCGATATAAATTTCAATGTTTTTTCCCAACTGTAGCCCAAACATTCTTGTCATCATTCTCTGATAAGTAGACTCCACAATTTTCAAACCAAAAAGCATCATTTTGTAATGGTAATTCCCAGCGGAAGTGAAAAAAGCTGTCTTTTCATGATCCTCTAAAGCCAAAGGTATCTAGTAGTAGCCTTGGAAAGCATCCAAAAAACTCATCCGAGGGTGTTCTATAGTGGCATCCACTAACTAGTCGATCCGAGGCATAGAGTAAGGGTCTTTTGGGCAGGCCTTATTCAAGTATGTAAAGTCCACACATACTTACCGCTTTCCATTCTTCTTCTTCACAACCATAGTATTAGCCAGTCATTCAAGGTAAAAAACCTCTTTGATAGCCCCAGCCTGTTTAAGCTTTATCACCTCATCTTTGACAGCGTCAGAGTGATCTTTTGATGAGCGCCAAGGTAGTCGCCTCCTGGGGGTAACAGATGGATTGATGTTCAAGTGATGGCAAATAATGCTCGGATCTACCCTCGGAGCTTCGTAAGCATTCCAGGCAAACACGTCAATATTCTTCTTGAGAAACCCTACCAATTCTTCCTTCTCCTGTGGTGGTAGCTGAGCCCCAACTTGAAAAAACTTCTCTGGGTCATCACTTATAGTAAATTTTTCTACATTCTCATATTTTGCCTCCTTGGCTGGGCTATGGCCAGGTACCACTGGAGGCTTTAACTACTACAAGCCCTCCTCTATGGAGGCCGAAGACTCTGATACAGGTTGATGCATAATTGATGCGACGAGGCATTACCTAGCCATGCTCTGACTTTCCACGAGCTCCTCAACCTGATCACCTGATGGGTACTTCACCTTTAAATGCAGAGTTGAAGAAACAGCCCCTAAGGCATGAAGCTAGGGTCTGGCCACAATTGTCCTATAGGAAGAGTACGCATCCACCACAATGAAGTCCACCTTTACCACCTCTGAACCAGCCTGCACGGGTAACGGAATTTGACCCTTTGGAATGACAACCTTCCCATTGAAACTTACCAAAGGTGAATCATAGGCTGTCAGATCCTCAGGCTTTAAATTCAAACCTCTGTACAAATCGGGATACATTATCTCCGCACCACTGCCTTGGTCTACCATCACTCTCTTCACATCATACCCTCCTATTCTGAGGGTGACCACTAAATCATCATCGTGCAGCTGAATAGTTCCCTTCTTATCCTCGTTAGAAAAACTCAGCGCTGGTTGGACCTTCAATCTAGCCTTCTTTGGCTCAAAACTAGAATCCTCGGCTGGTGGCCAAGCTACCGTCATTACCCGGGAAGGACTAGAACCAGTTCTTCCTTAGGCAGCAAAGATGACATTAATTGTGCCTAACGGAGGCCTCGAAGAAGTATTGCCCTGGTTCCTGATCCCGCTATACCTTCCAGCTCGTTGGGTCAGTTCAAGAACTGCTTTAATCTGCCATCTCGGATCAGCTGCTGCAAGTGACTCCATAAGGTTCTACTATCTTCAGTTCTATGCCCCCACTCCCAGTGATATTAGCAATGAATACTCTAATTGCGTCTCAAGGGATCTCTACTCATTTTGTTTGGCCACCTGAGTTATGGTTCATTCTTAATTTTTTCCAGGACTTGATGTAAAGGTTCCCGGAACACAGTGTTGACCATCTGGGTTGCTGTAGATCCTGGGATAACCTTACCCTTTCCCTTCCTTTGCTGTTGATCTTCCTTAACTCTTTTATACTTATCAATCCAATCCATGAGCTGGTGTATGCTGGTAACAGGTTTCCTGATTAAGGACCTCCTCAAGCCATGCTCAGCAGCAGGTCGACCTTGAAAGTCCTTACAGCCACGCCATCAAAGTCATCATCTATCTCGTTGAACATCTCCCAATACCTGTCCGAATATGTTTTCAAGGTTTCTCCTTCCCTCATAGACAGAGATAACAAAGAATCCAAAGGCTGAGGAACTCGATTGCACATGATAAAACGGGACCCAAATGACTGAGTAAGTTCCTTAAAAGAGTCAATGAAACCTGCTCCCAAACCATCTCATTGCCACGGAACCCAAGCTAGACGGGAATACCTTACACATCAAGGCCTCGTTCTTGGAATGTACATCCATTCTCTAGTTGAAATGGCTAACATGTTCCATAGGGTCTGTCCAGCCGTTATAGATGGTGAATATAGGCTAGGTAAGCCGCTGAGGAAACCTTTCCCCCTCAATTCTACGTGTAAAAGGTGACATAGAGATTCGGTTGAGTGCCTTACTCGTGGCATCATTTCGCAGGCCTCTCGATGATGAATCTCTATTTTTGTGCTCGAGATGGCAATCCTCATCATACTAGAAGGTCTCGCTAGGAGGTGTCCTTGATCTACGCCTATAATCACCATCCCTCTCACCATCAGAAGAAGGATCAGAGATGGAGGGACTTCGCCTCCTCCGCTCATGGTGCAACTTCCTCTTTAAGTGATTAATCTCCTTCTACATGGCCTTGGCGTTCTTCTTATGAGAGACGTGGCTACCACCCTAAGAATGACTTTAACCGGTATGGTTGATATGCATACTTCCCACGCGGTCCCTCCCGCTCTCAAGATCATAAGAATGGTCTTCATGGTGAGACCCCATGGACTCTAGTTGGTTTGGACCTGAACCTACCATGATTGAAGGTCAGACTCACTATCACCCTAGTAATCCCAAAAAACAGCTCCAATTGTAAGGTCTCAATTCGGATTCCCAGTCCACCAAAGGGATAGACTTAGGCCTAAAAAGCCCAAAACAATAAAGTTTTAGAGAGTAGATTGGGAAAACTAGGTTATAATGTGTTAAAAATAAGTATAATAGATTCAAGCCTACAAATGAATAAGAGATTGAACAGGTTTATTTTAAGAAAAATGTCCTCGGCTCAGTCCAAGGAGAATTGTTTCAGTATATTAATGTGCCATATGGTTACAGACTTGATTATCTCCTATTACAGTATTTCTTTCTCTTTCTCTTTTCTTTTCTCCCCCTGCTCTCTAGGTCTCTCCTTTCTTTTATACCCCCCCTTCTCTTTGCCTCCCACGTCAAACTTGGTGGTAGGTGTTGATACTTGTCCTATCTCTCTTTTCCAGAAGTCTTTGTGTAGCAGCTGTAAGGCTGAAGTTCACTGTTTAGATATCACTTCCACATTAATGCAGCCAGAGGGTTAGCTGCAAAGTATTCAATGCGGTGGTAATAGCTTTCTCTTATGATATTTCAGGATCTTCTCGTGCTACACGTTTCTGTAATACTTATCTGTTTCAATAAAACCCTTTGGAGTGTTCTCCTGAATGGCCGACCACCAAAACGGATCTTGGCTTTGGTTATCCGACGTGACATTCATCATCGGCACTACTTCTTGGGTCACTCCGTGCAAAACTAACTTATTTATCTATCAACACAAACTCCCTTGGCAGAGTTTACCTATCCTCGGACAAACCTTAGTCCTCGGCTTGGGCTCTACGCCCAACGTGTACGTGGATAAGGAATTCCTGGCCCAATGCTCCTACAAATATTATTATTGAATATTAACACACTAGTTCGTAAGGCATATATAGTAAAATTTGTAGCATCTCTAGTTAGCATTGGTCAAGTAAGTCATATTAAATATTAAGAAATAAATGATTTTAAATAAAAAGTTTAAATTAATTTTTTGTTTAGAAACAAACTAACCGCTAAACAAACCTACTTAATTACACTCTCTCACAAAGTTCAACCTTAACTTAGTTGGTAGAGCGGAGGACTGTCGTAGGAACAATTAAATTAATTCTTAATAAATTAATTATTAATAATTGATATTTAAATACATAAAAGCCCATCAAAAGTTATCGGCTTAGCCTCAAATTGTGTTTAGTCCACCAAGTGAGGTAAAAAACAGCTTCTGAACTTTGAAGCCATGGTTACGGATGTTTGAAATTAAGCAGTCGTTGGACGGTGTAAAAGTCCAAAAGTTTGTATGCCATTTATAGACTATACGAATGAGAATATATTATGCGTCGTGCTCTTGTCTTGTGAAAGCATCTTGATTCCTTTTGTTTCTCAAAAAACAAAACCTTGATTTTCCTTTTGAGTCGTTCGTTATTGCTATATCCTGTATGACTTTGATTAGCCAATAGACCGGCATTTATAAGAGACTCCTAGCGTTATTCTCAAGTCTCATTTATCATATTAATTGATTCAATTCCTTCTCCAAAAGAAAAATTAATTGATTCAATTCCTAAAACAAGACAAAGTTTAAGGGGGTGTTTCGTAGCCTTCTTGTATGAGCTAGCCTAGCTAGGCACACTTTCTTAGAGTCTGCGATTATAAGAAATGCTTCACTACAAAAAAAAACTGGACAAATAGCAGTGTTTTTAAAGCTCCGTAATAGGTCAACCTATTGTAACAGTAAAAGGCTGTATTAGGTCTCCTTAGTGGTGGTTTTTAAAACTGCTAAAAAAAAGAAAAACATGACTATAGAACCAATTTTTGTAGTGCTTATTATTGTTAGGATTAGTGCCGTTAAATCCTATTGTATGATGTTATGTATAACATTATGTATAATTTAATGTTATGATTAGTAAAATTGTTTTATTATTATCTAAAATAATGGTAACATGAATATTTGGACATTATCATATAGTCTATGAGATGCATAGTATGTGATTTAGTCACAGAAGCTATAGATCACAAGTTCTTTGTAAACTTAGAATTTTGGTTCGTAGTCGGTGATGAGGCATTTCATCTGCGAAGACTATAACATATCAACTAAGAGTATTTGCCTTGATCATGGAAGTGGAGACTTCTAGTTGATATGTTGATATGTTTTAAGAGTTAAGACATATTGAACTAGACCACTGTGAGATTTATTATTCCCTTAACGACTGTCAAATGAATAATAAATCTCACGACTTTTATTTGCATGAACTCTTACGTGGCGTTTGGTACGGGAGAATCCACATTACTCCTGACATTCAGATTCCTAGGAATCACACTCCTAGGAATGTAACTATTCCTATATTTGGTTTCATTGGAAATCTCTTAAGATTTCTAGGAATGTGAGATGATAATGCTTGGTTTATTCTCAAGAATCTTAAATGAATTATTTATTTTTCCCACTCTATTCTTAGATTTGAATGTGAACTACCAAGTCCTTTAAAAAATATATCTTCCTCTAAATAAATAATGAAAAACCAAATATAAACTATTAATTATGATAAATTCATTAAAATTGTAGTCTCACATTTCAAAATGACAAGTATAATACAAAAATAACTATTTAAATAGAGAGTAACACACACACACAATAACAAAAGTGAATACTTGACAATAATAAAAAGTCCCCTTCAAACTTTTTTTTTTCCACACGTGAAACTTAAATAAAATTTTGTTAAAGAATATATCAACAGAGTTGTTTATTTTGTTTATGTTATTTTGGCGGGAAACGAAAAAAACGAGGGAAAAGATATTGATGATTTGTTTTATATTTTATCTTAATTGCTTAAATGATAAGGAAAAAGGTTTAAAATTGTCAATTTATAAAAAAAAAAAAACAATTTCCTTCAAGTTTGGGAATTTAGATTCCCACTTGTTTTAAAGAGAATCCACATTCTTACTGATAGGGGTTTAAAGGGGAAACCCAAATTCCCCTAGCATCTAATTCCCTTGCATAATTTGCAACCAAACATGAGAATCTTTAAACATTCCTGAGAATCTTAAAACATTATCTCGTACCAAACGCCACATTAATTATGAGAGAATAATGAATCTGATCATCAGGTATAAGTTACTTTGATATATCAGGAGTGAGATCTAAAGTCACGATTAAAACCTCCATATGTTGGGCAGCCACATTTAGTGTTAATGAAACATATATTCTCAAGATGAAATTCATAATCTCTTAACGGAGATATAAAATATTCTCTTGAGATAAGTTTAACGGGCTTGGTTATTTAGAGTGTTAGGCCTAACCACGTTAGTAAGGAGTTATTAAAGTATATATTTATAAAATTAGATTTCATAAATATATGATGAATAACTTAAAGGATTAAACTAGGTATTCAAGGATTAAGATGTAGTAATTTTCAAAGTGGTAATCTACTCATGACTTTGTATTACTATGAATATTTTATGAAGATGTTGTATGTTTAATAAAGTCTTGAGATATAATTTACTAATAAGGCCAAGAATGCAATTATATTTATATAGTGATATTAAATATAATTAATGGTAATTTTAGACTTGTCAAGAGTTGACAGAAAAGCTCAAGGTCTATTAGCCCTTTTGGTCCTACTCCAAGCCACACACTAAAGCCCAATTGGAAAGGCCCAATAGGTCAGTCCAATTAGATAATCAATTAGATATAAAGGGAGAAACATACAGAATTTTATATATGATACATCATTGCGAAATGGTGTGTATGTGTGAGTGAAACCACTCGATTATTCTCCCTTGAAAACTGATTGAGAAACCACACTTCTTGGGCATAAAGTGGAATTGGAGCGAAGATTAAAAGTGTTCCCAAGTACTTCTAATATTTTGTTTTGAATTTTATCACACCAAGGTACACTCTTTTGTTCTTAAATTCTAAAATTTACACAGTGCATGTTATCAATCATGAATGAAGTAGATCCATGTTTGTTGCTTCCGCTGTGTGTTTTGTATGAGATATAAAACCAGATTTTTCAACAGTTATGACGGGAAGAACAATTTTCTTTTAGAACTTACTACGATTAAAAAGAGATAATCAAATTGGTAAACTCACCTTGCATTCTTGCAATTATTTTTGTTAGGTTCTATATGTTTAGGATTAAATATTTAGATTTCCATTTTTATGTATGTTGGCCAACCGAGATCAAAATATGTCTAGATTATGTATTAGACATTGTTCATGATAGTACAAATCAGGATTCAAGAAATTTGTAGAAAAGAGAAGTTAATTTTAGTGAGATTCGACTGATCGAAATTAAGCTTCAACCGATCGAAATCGTAGTCAGGATTTTTTCTGCAGAATTCTATTTCAATCCAAACACTATAAAAACGTTTTATGTTTTAAGTGAAACACTTTTTGGTATAAAAGGATAACCCTAACTTCGTTTTAGAGGTTCTTGGAAGTCTTATGAGTTACTTTTGTGAGATTTGAAAGGTTTTGTACCTTGTAACTCAACAAACATCTGCCAAATCAAGAGATCCACAATGAAGAACTCGTGGAATCAAGTTGCTACTACAAGATCAACAATAACTGGTAATCTAAACCTTTGAGTGAGATCTCAAAGTCATAAGCGTGGGAGCTTGCATTTAGCAAATATAAGAGAGAAGAGTTCGTGGAGTTGGAGCTGCACGTGGTTGTGTTAGTAAGTTCTACTAGAGGAAGCATTAGGTTTAGGAGTTAAATCCTTTGTAAACTTCAATTCTTTCTAGTGGATTTGTTTACCTTGAGGATAGCTAAGTCAAATCCTCCTCAGGTTTTTAACTTGAAACGAATTGGTTTCATTAGTTTTCTTGGATAATCATATCGTTGTCTTATTTATTTTCCTGCACTACATGATATGATATACTACTGTTTAACCTAGATCTCATAATTAACCTAAGTAATTATTTGACTAACTCATTAGGTTAAACAATCTGTTTTAAAGGGATTTAAACAAACAAACAGTTTTTCTTCTCCTTTCTCAACAAGGGTAGTAGAAGAGTTTTTTTTTGGGGGGGGGGGGGGGGGAGGGGGTGTTGGAAGGAGAGAGATATAATATTGTACGTAATATTTATTTTATTTGAAAATTTTTTAATTTATTATTTTCAAATCTAGATATAAAAGAGAGAGAGAGAGAACAAAAAAAAAAAAAAAAAAAATTTGTTTTGAGGAAAGATTGATAGTAAAAATACACTCACATTACACTTCTATTTGGGGTTTCTTATAAATCAGTCATTCAACTTTGAAAACATATAATTCACACATGCGACTATCACCTATTGTCATTTGCTCATCCAAAAATGTTGTTTTGAACAAATTACTGACATTGTCATAATTATAAAGGAGGTAAGATGCAAGTTTTGGAAATTAATAGTGTAGATTATAAGTTTTGAAAGTTGATGGACCGATGAAGAATCGACTCTAAACTCAAAGGATGTAAAGTGTATTTTAGCCAAACTCATAATATCACATCATATTCAAAGTTTTCCTATGTAGCAGTAATATACTTAAGTGTATTATTAGAATATAAAAATGTGAGTGGTTGACTAGTTTTTTTTTTTATTTTTTATTTTTTTATTTATAGAATTTCAACCTATGGCGTCCTCTTCTGATCATTGTGTTTTTTATCATCAAATCAAGATATCAATCAGTTTTTTGTGTAAGCGAAAATTTAACCCCAAACTCTTATTCAACCATCAGAGATTTTACCAGTTGAGTTAATCAAAACCTACGTGGTTGACTAGTTAAGTGATGGTATCAGACATTGAACAATGATGACAAAAGTGATTGTGGTTAATATAACAATGTTAAGCATAAACTCATTATTAGGTTGTTAAGCTTATGAGTTAAGTGGCATCTCAACATAGTATAAATTTCTCACAAAGAAACTCCTCCAATAGTTTTTTTTCTTTTGTTGATAATTTGATAGTCGAGAGACAGAAGATTTGAACCCTAGATTTATAAGTTGAAATGCCAAGATGTGTCAGTAAGCTAAAAAACTCGTCCTCCAAATGTTAATATTTAACTGTCACAACCCCAAAATGTAGTATAAACTCTATTTATTCCGTATACTCTCCTCTCCAATTTATTCCTTTTAGATTCCAAAGGGTCAAAGGTATTAACTCTTAACAGCAAAAAGGAGAAAAAAGAAAAAATAATAATAAATTTTCAAAGTTTTTCTTATAAATTGGGCTATTACGTGGCCGTCAATATAAGACCATTCACGTCACGTGTATTAAATTATATATATGATCTATTAAATAATTTAAAATTATTAAAAAAAAAATGATTCCATTCTGTCTATGATTTTCTGGAATTTCTAGAATGTCTGCCCTCCCAAACCCGCAATTTCCGCTAATCATTTTATCCCAAATTATAAGTTTGGAGACTAATGTGTTGGACCGATCGAGGCCAGTCCAAGAGTATATGTTAAGACCCAATATTACAGAATTGGTCTCCTTTTAATATTCCAATGCTCCTTGTTTCTCACAAAAAAAAAAAAAAAAAAAAATGCTCATTGTAATGGTCTTTAATTAATTGGTCTATAGCATTACTTCTATGATGTCTCTTTCATTTTGCTAGTAAAAGTCTTGTACATACGACTGACTTGGCAAAAGATTTATCAATTTGCCCCTTCTACCTAATAATCTATAAATAGCAACCAAACTATAACACTTTTGCACCATCAAGTTCTAGCTTCTAGCTTAATTTCAAACTTTCTCAGCCATGTCTTATAAAGTTTTTTCTCTGTTTTCATTCACTCTCCTCCTTCTCCTTCTGCCCCTCCATTCCCATGCAACTTCAAGAAACATCCATGACAAAAAATTATCACCGTTTGAGTTTCTCAAACATCTTCAAGGATGTCACAAGGGAGAAAAGGTCAAAGGCATCCATAACCTCAAAGCCTACCTTGAGAAATTTGGTTATTTGAGCTATAACCATTCTCAAAATCAAACTCATACCAATGATGATGATTTTGATGAACTCTTGGAACACGCCATTAAAACTTACCAACTTAATTACCATCTCAATGCCACAGGGTCCATGGATGCCAACACTGTATCAACAATGATGATGCCTCGTTGTGGGGTGGCAGATATCACCAATGGTACAAACTGGATGCGCTCAGGCAAGAAGAAACATCACCACCGCCATGGCTCTTTTCATACTGTCTCTCACTATTCTTTTTTCCAAGGAAATCGCAAGTGGCCAACTTCTAAGTACCATCTCACCTATGGATTTCTCCCTGGCACCCCAACTGAAGCAATAAGTCCCGTCGCAAAAGCTTTTGAAACGTGGGCTGCCAACACACACTTCAAGTTCTCAAGGGCTCAAGATCAAACAAATGCAGATCTCAAAATTGGTTTCCATAGGGGGGACCATGGAGATGGGGCCCCTTTTGATGGAGCTGGTGGAACCCTAGCCCATGCTTTTGCACCGACTAATGGGAGATTCCATTATGATGCAGATGAAAAATGGAGTGTGGGAGCAGTCCCAGGTTCATTTGACTTGGAGACAGTTGCCTTGCATGAAATTGGGCACCTTCTTGGGTTAGGGCATAGCGAAGTTGAAGGGGCCATCATGTGGCCTGCCATACGTTCAGGGGTGACCCAAGGTTTGCATAGGGACGATATTGACGGCATTAAAGCCTTATATAATTTTTAAGTGTTCAAGGATTTGCAATATGCAATTATTAGCGGGTAGAGAATAAAGCATAGTGCAAATACGTGGCACTGGGACTATAAAACATGAAGAGAGAAAGTAAAGTTTTAACCTACTCATGGTAGAAAGTGACCCTTGATTGTATTTTACTTCATTTTGTGATAATGCTATTTCATTTTTTCAAGAGTTTTGTAGTTCAACTAGGATCTTTTGATGTTTACATCGAAGATGAACAATGTTCAAATCCTTCAATCTCAATTATCAAATCATAAAAATAAAGTTATGTAATAATGCTTCATTTTTATACTATCATGGAATTATACTACTTGGAAATTTGTATTGAGATAAATAAAACTTTTTAATATCTTTTTAACTATAATAACCAAAAATAATAATTTTTTTTGGACTTTTTTATGATTGACTTTCAACACAGATGTCTTATAAATTTGGTACTTTCAAAAATAGGATAATAGTTAAAGTAGTCATCTTACTAATAAAGTTTTTAAAATTAATATGGATAAAAATGTATTTGTCTAAGATCCTCATCCAGTGAACCATTGTGAACGGAAAAACTCACGCAGAACTCAATGACTGAAAAAACAAAGGAGTCAAAAGATGAGTTTGTGGGATTGACTACCCCTAAGACCAGGAAGACATCCTGATAGGCAAATGTGATTCTTGAAAGATATATCCTAAATTTACAAGAGTAACGATCATAAACCTAGATCTAGGCCACTTATGAAAACAAGCCCTAAAATCTCACCCATTATTGCACCACAGGTGTCCTCTATTGATACCTCATTTTGTTTGTTCTTGATTAATTAAGCCCATAAAATTCCAAAAAAATAAAAAATTGTTTAATTTTTTCCTTCAGATCCAAGGAGTCAAAAAAATTAAGTTGATTTGACCCAATTGAATGTCAAATTAACCAAATTCAAGAATCAAGAGCCAAAATGACCAAAACACCCCTCGTTGATCAAACCTTGACCGATAGTCAAACGGACTAGAAAAAATCATTTGACTACCAAATTCTATCAAATCACACCAAAATACATCTCCCACAACATGTTTCCCATCATTCACTAAATTTAACCATAGGAAACCAAAATTTGACCGAAAATTGGCAAAAAATTTAATCGTTCAATCTAGATAAAATTCATGCTCATATAAAATATTAAGTAATTTCCTTTAAAATGATTACTTTTGTTAGGACATATGTGTTTCATATGTTAGGAACATATGTCACTATTTTATGTAATTGGCTAATCCCTTGACAAAACGCACTTTACTTGTAATTGAGTAGATCTAGGATATGTTTAATACTTCAAGAAATATTGTTTCAAGTTCAAGTCTTAAAGCCATGCAAGTCTGTCCAAGAATCAACTGAGAAAAGTGTTGTTTATTAAAACTCGACAGCTAGCATCTATCGAGGCTTAGAGAGCTGTTTCAGCTTGAGGCTCGACAGCTACTCGACAGATAGGGTATTTGTCGAGGTTTATGAAGTTCAGTTTTCCAGGACTGTTTTTCATCCAATCCATGATTGTATGTTTGGGATTTCTTTTCTCACAACCCTAAACATATATAAGGATTGTTTTAAGGGCCGTCAAGGGTTGCTCGCGTGTGTGAAAAGTTTGTTCATGCAAATTATGACCAGAGACAGTATTTGCCCTAGATCATCTTTCTTGTGAAGAAGCAGCTGTGTTTGTACATCATAGGGTTTTGTGACCAAGCAACTTCATGATCTTCATCGTCTGGATGAACTGAAGAACTTTGCAGCCAACATCCTTCTCTAAGTTGGTGAATCAAGTCGTGTACTGGGATCCGTGCAATTGGTTAGTCACGTACTAGGAGCCGTACATCAAAAGGAGAGATTGTCACTACAGATCAAGTCCAATTGGGTATAGATGTAAGGGTTTAATTGTAGGTTGGTATAAGGTACTGAGATTCCTTTACTTGTAATCACTTGTTATGATAATAGTGGATTCTCGAGAGTGGTGACCTTAAAATTACCCAGTGGGGTTTTTGTCACATAGGTTTTCCCCATTCGTAAAAAAATCACCGTGTCAATATATTTTCCGCTGCATACTTTAGATAATTGGTGATTTGTTTATGCTACCACGTGCTTTGCATGTTAATTTGATTAATTAATAAACTTGGCTTATTAATCAATTAATTTATCACAAGGGGTCAATACATTCATGGCCTATCAAGTAGTTTCAGAGCAGGCACACTCTGATTAGGTTTTAATCTTTGCTATGTGATCCATTGACCCCTGTTTGTCATGAATAAAGGATAGTCTCTTATTATACCTCCTTTATTTGATGGCACTAACTATGAATACTGGAAAGTACGCATGAGAGTTTTCTTGCAATGTCTAGATGAAAAGGTGTGGCAAGCTGTGGAGATAGGCTGGACCAAGCCTACAGAAGCCCCAGCCGATTGGGGTGATGCTAAAATCAAGGCGGCAAACTTCAACAGTAGGGTATTGAATGCATTGTTCAGTGTAGCCACCAATGAGGAGTTCAAGAAGATATCCTCCACTGAAACTGCTAAGGAAGCATGGACCATTCTCCAGACAACCTATGAGGGAACCAAGGTTGTCAAGGATTCGAAGCTACAGAGGCTTACTACAAGCTTCGAATAGATCAAGATGGAGGAGGATGAGTCGTTTGATGAGTTTTATGTCAAACTCAAGGACATAGTGAACTCAGCTTTTAATCTTGGGGAAACCATTCTTGAACCCAAGATTGTGAGAAAAGTGCTCAGATCTCTACCCCAGAGATTCCATACCAAGATCACTACCATTGATGAATCAAAGGACATCAAAAAAATTCCTTTGACTGAGCTGGTTGGAAATCTACAAACCTATGAGCTGGGTTTGACGAGGATAGGGAAATTGAGCAAGAACAAGAGCATGACTTTGAAAGCCAAAAGCAATAATACTGATGAGTCTTCTGATGATGAAGATTCTAAGATAAAGTCCTACATCACCAAGCAATTCAAGAAATTCATGAAGAATGCCAATGCAAAGGGTTTCAACAAGGACCGTTGACAGTCTAGTTCTTCTCAGTCTAAAAGCCAAGAAAAAGGGAAGAAAGATGCTAGGGATGACGGTCAGTATACTGTTCCCTCAGGACCAAAGTATTTTGGGTGTCAAGGCTTTGGACATATGAAACAGGAGTGCCCCACATATCTCAAGAGCATTGGGAAGAACAAGACACTTGCTACTACATTAAGTGACATTGAGCCTGGGGATGATTCTAACAATGAAGATGACGGAATCCTAAATACTTTCACTGCCACTGTCAATCCTATTGAGGGGATTGTTGAAGATGTGGATGAAGAAGAAAACTTGGTAGAATCTAAGTTCGAAAAGATGGATGATCAAGATGATCAAGAGCATTAGGAAGAGCAAGGCACTTGCTACTACATTAAGTGACACTGAGCCTGGGGATGATTCTGACAATGAAGATGATGGAATCCTAAATGCTTTCACTGCCACTGTCAATCCTACTGAGGGGATTGTTGAAGGTGTGGATGAAGAAGAAGACTTGGTGGAATCTAAGTTCGAAAAGATGAATGATCAAGATGATATCCATACAGCCTATGAGAAATTGTACAAGATTTCTGAGAAGCACGAGAAACTATATAGGCTGGCCACCAAGAAGCTCAGTGATCTGGAGCTTGATCGAGAAGAGCTTTCCATAAAATTTGATGAAGCCAATTAGACTATTGGTGCACTGAGATTTGAGAACAACTTCTTGGTTGAAAAGACTAAGAAGCTTGAGGCAAAATTGTTCCAAGTCAGAGCTCAACTGGAGAGGACTTCAAGTGCAAAGCTTGATGAAATGCTCAATCTACAGAAATCTACCTTCGACAGAACTGGTTTAGGGTATGATTTCTCTTCTTCTTATATTGCTTCTTCTAGTAATACTGTTTTTGTTCCTTTTGCTAATAATGTTGAAACTGAGAAAATTAATGTTAAAAATGAATTAGCTAGTGAGAACATAGAAAAGGGTATGTCTATCTTAGGAGCACCCCCTAAACTTGATAAGAATGACACTAAAAAAAACCCTGGGGCTAAGAAGGCTAACTCTCAAAAGCCTAAACAGAAGAAGCAACATCTCTGTCATTATTATGGAGCAGCCAGTCATACTCGACCTAATTGCTATAAGTGGTTAGCTACTCAACAGAGCAACGACATGATCGCATCGGGAAACTAGAATTAGTTTCCATCCTCTTTTACTCCACTTGGAGATCTTCTCAAAGTCCTCATATTCCTTTCGAACTTGAGAAGTTTTAAATCTTCCCCCTTACTACCGAATTAAGGGTTTCCTAAACAGAAAGGTTCTTTCAAGGTGTGGAAGAAAAAGGGCTCCAAGTGATTCTGTCACTTACTCTATCTCTCTCCCCTTCTTGTTTTTTTTTTTTTTCATGCATTACTTGTGTGTCTTGCATCATTGTTTTGAGTCAGTCTAGTTTTATGCATTGTCTTGTTTTGTTTAACATGTTTTTGTTTGGCTAGTTTTCAGTTTTAGTTTATTTTGTTTTTCATATAAAAATTTTAAAAAAATATTTGAAAAATACAAAAACAGTGTATGTTTGTGTACATTGGTACTTGTGTATCTTGGATGGCCATTGAAACAAAGTTTTCTAAACTTCGTATCTTTTGTAGCTTAAATGATTATCTCTATGCACAACTAAGCAAGAGAGCTTTGTGGCTCGTGTTTGTGATGAGTAAGATTAAGTAATCTTTTGTACTTAACATCCGTATCACTCTTTTTGATGGGAAGGACTAGAAAATCCTAAGAGAAAGGCATAAATAATCATCTCACCATTGTTGCCTGCCAATCATGAAATGACATCTGTATGCTTCGACATAGTAAAAGTACAATGTCAATGACACCTGTATGCTTCGGCATAACAAAAGTGCAATGTCAAATGCTTAACATACTTAGGTATTTCTTTTCTCTCTCTTATATGCCCATGCATGATTTGCTTAATAGAAAAATATGTAAAGAAAAATAAAAGCAAAAAGAACAAAATTCTTTATATATGATTGCAAACGTGTATTTTAGAAGATGTGGGAGATATAAGATGTACCTTGAAGGTAATAGTCCCCATCAAACAGTTATGATTGTGTGTGAGTTAAAGTGATGTTCTCATATCTTATATTGTCATAACATGTATACACTTATGCAATCTTGCGATGTTTTTCACACATAACATGCAATATTCTTTGCTGTTCTTGATACTTGTGCAGGTACAATGTGATTTGGCCATCACAAGAAATACTTGTGTTAATGTATACTCACTAAACTGTCTTGACTCATTTTTGAAATATAAAATTGGTTAGACTTGTTTAGTGTGTGTGTGTGTTTTGGGATCACTGTGCTTAACACTTTCAGTTGTTGAGAGATGATTTTGAGAGATTAATATGATGTTTGAATCCTTGGTTGAGTTGCATATTTGATTGCATTCATGTTTGTGTTTTTTTTTTTTTCCTTAAAAACTATTTTTAAAGCAATCTCAACAACTCCTCGACACCTCTCGATACCTAGCTTATCTATCGGGCTCTTCAGTTGCTTTTTATCGCAATCTCGACACCTCCCTATAGCTAGGTCGATCGATCAAGATATCTTCTGTTTCCTCGATAGCTTCTCGATAGCTAAGTCGATCGATCGAGATACTTTCTGTCCCCTCTATAGTTCCTCAACAGGTCCTCGATCCATTGAGCTTTTTCTTTTGCCTTGGACACTTGCTTGATAGATGCATCTATCGACCCTATTAGATCTTGACACCTCTCGATCTATCGAGAATTGCTGAGATGCTATATAAGGGGCGCTCGCGATCTTAGACTCATTTTGCTCGATATCTCTCGATCTCTCTAGCCTTTTCACCTCCCAAAACCTCTCTCATTCACTCCAAACCACTTCCTTAAGGATTTTTCGGCCTTAATCAAGTTTTTCTTCACTTGGTAATTGTCTAAATCCCTCATATTCATGCATTTCATGATTTTTAAACTAAGTTTTTGGGATTTTTTGAAAATTTTGGGGTTTTTCAAAATCAAAGAGGTTTTTGCAAAATTTTTAGGATGGGTTTTGTGTTTTTGATCTTAAAACTTCATGCATTGCATCTCATCTGCATTGTAACAATGTTTCATGCATTCTTAGATGTGTGTTTACCTTATTGCATACTTGTGTGGTAGTAGGATTGGATTGGGCTGAGCCTATGATGCAATTACTTTTGCATGTCACATGTTCATGCATTCCCATGCATACGATCTTCCTTTTCAATATATTTTGAACTGCTTGGGACTTTTCTGATTGTCTCTTTCTCCCTCTCTCCTTTCTGTTTGCGTTAGTCTGCTTCTATGGCAGCCAAACACAAATCTACTCCATCCTGGAACCCTCTTCGTTTCGGGGCATCCACTTCTTCTGACCCCACTCCCTCTCACGTCCGATTCCGTGATGAGAAGGCCAAATCAGACTTCTTTAAGAACTTTTCTCGACGAGGTGTTCATTCGGAACACCAAGTCATTTTGTCGGACTTCTTCAACACTGACCTGCCTACTGTCATTCACAGTAAGGGTTGGGAGTCACTATGTGACGTCCCAGTCACTTGTCCATCCATGCTAATCTAGGAGTTTTACTCCAACATGCATGGATTCGATTATTCAATACCTCTTTTTGTTACTCGCGTTCGAGGTACGCGCATTGTGGTCACACCGGATATTGTATCCGATGTGCTCCATGTCCCGAAGGTAGAGCATCCTGACTACCTCAGCTATAAGTGTCTGAGGACTGTGTCTAAAGACGAGCTGATGTCTACTTTCTGTGAGCGTCCCTCTGATTGGGGCGAGCATCAGTTTACTCCATGTTCGACCTTTGTTAAAGGTCCTAGATTCATGAACATGATTATGACTTTTGTTTTACATCCCTTGTCTCATTATAACTCCATTACAGAGCCCCGTACTTAGTTTTGGCTTTCTCTTTTAAAGAATCTCACTATAGATTTTCCCTTTTATTTCATTCTTTCTATAATAGATGTTTATAGGGATACGGCGAACCGTGATAAGCTCATCTTCCCTTCAGCTATCATGAGGCTTTTACGCCATTTTTCTGTTCCCTTTCCCGTGTCCGACCATTTCTCTGTTATAGGTGCTATAGATGCCGCTACCATTAAACGGAGCGAGGCATAGTTTCGGTCAAGTCGGTCCGGGTCAACAGCTCCTCTCATTACTTCGGCTCCATCCACCTCTGCTCATTCTTCTTCTGCAGGTGGTGTGACTTTAGATGCTATCACGGCGCAGCTTCAGCGCATGGATGCTCATCTTGACGTGCTCATTGATGAGTTGTGTCAGGTGAACACCCGTGTAGGCCGTATTGCCATATGGCAGGCTTGCTTTGGTGGCTTCGTAGAATCTCCCTCTCCTCCTCACGAGGCATCTAACTACGACGACTCTGACAATGAGGATGATGGAGATGCTAGCTCATCCAATGCTGACGAGATGTCTACTTGACACTCTTATCCTTTGTCACTCGTGACAAAAAGGGGGAGTATTTTTGGGTTATGAGAGTAGTCATAGTTAGGGGGAGGGTTAGTATAGGAGATTTTTGTCAGGGGGAGTGTTGATATTGAGGGATGTAGTGAAGATTTTATGTATCTTTTTCTTTTCTCTCCTTTTTAGATACATTGTTCATGTACCTTAGGTCTTGTGACTATTTTGACATACATTGTACTTATATTTGGTTTAAATATATATTGATGTATGTTTTTTTCACCTACCCTTACATGTGTTGTTTCTTTTCTCTCTTTATGCACATGCTTTTAATATATTGTATGCAATCTATTATTTCTGTTTCATACTAACATGCCTTGATGAGTTTTGTTTAAAGTGTTTCAGAAATACAGGTTGTCAAAATCTTCTTACCATAAACTCTCTTATTGCAAAGTTATTCAAGAGTTTGTGTTAGGATAGATTTTATTGTATTGAACAAATGAGTGTGAGTTAAGTGATTTATGACTTCTCTCATATGTTCATTTGTTTGTTGTGGTTTTGTCATAGATTTTTAAAGGAGGAGATTGTTAGGACATATGTGTTTCACATGTTAGGCACATATGTCACTATTTTATGTAATTGGCTAATCTATTGACAAAACACACTTTACTTGTAATTGGGTAGATTTAGGATGTGTTTAATACTTCAAGAAACATTATTTCAAGTTCAAGTGTTACAGCCATGCAAGTCTGTCCAAGAATCAAGTGAGAAAAGTGTTGTTCATTAAAGCTCGACAGCTAGCATCTATTGAGGCTTAGAGAGATGTCTCAACCCGAGGCTCAATAGCTGCTCAACAAATAGGGTATCTGTCGAGGTTTATGAAGTTCAGTTTTTCAAGACTGTTTTTCATCCAATCTGTGATTGTATATTTGGGCTTTCTTTTCTCACAACCCTAAACATATATAAGGATTGTTTTAAGGGCCGTCAAGGGTTGCTCGTGTGTGTGAAAAGTTTGTTCATGCAAATTGTGACTGGAGACAGTATTTACCCTTGTTCATCTTTCTTGTGAAGAAGTTACTGTGTTTGTACACCATAGGGTTTTGTGACCAAGCAACTTAATGATCTTCATCGTCTAGATGAACTAAAGAACTTTACAGCCAACATCCTTCTCTAAGTTGGTGAGTCAAGTCGCGTACTGGAATCCACGCAATTAGTTAGCCACATGTTGAAAGCCGTGCATCAAAAGGAGAGATTGTTACTAGAGAACAAGTCTAATTGGGTATTGGGATAAGGGTTCAACTATAGGTTGGTATAAAGTACTGGGATTCCTTTACTTGTAACCACTTGTTGAGATAATAGTGGATTTTCGGGAGTGGTGATCTTAAAATCACCCGGTGGGGTTTTTGCCATATAGGTTTTCCCAATTCGTAAACAAATCACCATGTCAATTTATTTTCCACTGCATACGTTAGATAATTGGTGATTTGTTTGTGATACCACGCACTTTGCATGTTAATTTGATTAATTAATAAACTTGACTAATTAATCAATTAATTTATCACAAAGGGTCAATACATTCTTGGCCTATCAACTTGCAAACCCACATTGGAAGTAAAATGAGCAAGGTATTGAAAATTAACCATATACGTGGTCATTTTTGGATAAAGTGACATAAAGCTTGATCATGATTAATCGTGGTTAAATCTCAGTTAAATCATGATCAAAACAACCTTGGCTTGGTGCAAAGGGTCATTGAAAAGGTCTTGTCACTTGATTTAGAAAGTTCAAATCACAAAAATTCCATTCAAGCAAAAAGAATTCGAGAAAATACCAAAGTGGAAATTTTGGGACAAAAACTTGAGTTCAATGCTACTTTTCCAAACTTGTAGCCTATAAAATTTGAAAAGAAAGGCTACAAAGTTGGTATCTTTAGAAAGAAGATGTCAAAAGCTTTTCAACAACACCTTGTTTGAACTAAATAGAGGCCAGAAAGGCCTATAAGTATGTTTGCAAAGATGGGGAAAAAAAATCATGACAAACCCACAAAATTTGGTCCAAATCAAGTTGGGCTGCCCTCTTTGTGCACAAATTTGTCACAACTCACCCATGGTTGATCCAAAAAGTTGATAATTTCATAAACTATGAGCAATTATCTACATCTTGAAAGAAATAAAATGGCATCTCAAGATTGTTGGGATTAGTTCCCTTAAATCCTATTGTATGATGCTATATATGATATTAAGTATGACATTATGTATGACTTAATATTATGATTAATAAAGTTTTTTTTTATTATTATCTAAAATAATGGTAACATGAATATTCGGATATTATCATATAGTCCATGAGATGCATAGTATGTGATTTATGTGAAAAGCCATAGAAGATATAAATCACAAATTTTTTGTAAACTCAGAATTTTAGTTCGTTGTCAGTGATGAAATTGGACATTTCATC
Source organism: Lithocarpus polystachyus (assembly GCA_033629205.1). Lineage (NCBI taxonomy): Eukaryota > Viridiplantae > Streptophyta > Magnoliopsida > Fagales > Fagaceae > Lithocarpus > Lithocarpus polystachyus. The sequence goes on from CM066167.1 coordinate 20,136,082, forward strand.
TGCGAAGACTATAACATATCAACTAAGATGATTTGTCTTGATCATAGAAGTGAAGACTTCTAGTTGATGTATTCATATGTTTTAAGAGTTAAGACATATTGAACTGGACCGCTGTGAGATTTATTATTCTCCTAACGATTGTCAAATGAATAATAAATCTCACGACTTCTATTTACATGAACTCTTAATCTTGAGAGAATAATGGACCTAATTATGAAGTGTATGTCGCTTTGATATATCAAGAGTGAGATCTAAAGTAACAGTCAAAACATCAGTATGTTGGGCAGCCACATTTAGTGTTGATGAAACATATATTCTCAAGATGGAATTCATAGTCTCATAACAGAGATACAAAATATTCCCCTGAGATAAGTTTAATGGGTTTGTTATTCATAATGTTAGGCCTCACTATTTTAGTAAATAGTTACTAAAGTATATATTTATGAAATTAGATTTCATAAATATATGATGAATAACTTAAATGATTAAACTGAGTCCTCAAGGAATAAGATGTAGTAAACTACAAAGTGGCAGTCTACTTTAATGACTTTGTATTATTACAAATATTTTATGAAGGGTTTGCATGTACAATAAAGTCTTAGGATATAATTTATTAATAAGGCCTAGAGTGCAATTATATTTATATAGTGGTATTAAATATAATTAATGGTAACTTTGGACTTGTCAAGAGTTGACAGAAAAGCCTAAGGCCCATTGAAGCTAGTGTCTTATTTATTCCCTTTTGGTCCCATTCCAAGCCACATACTAAAGCCCAATTGAAAAAACTCAAAAGACTAGCCCAATTAGATAATCAGTTATTAAGGGAGAAACATACAGAATTTTTATAAGAGACATCTTCATGAAATGGCATATATGTGAGTGTTGGACACTCTCTCATTCTTTGTAGGAAAAACACATATAACTGATTGAGAGACCATACATCTTGGGCACAAGAAGAATTGTAGTGAAGATTAAAAATGTTCCCGAGTACTTCTGATCTCTGTTTTGAAATTCAATACACCAAGGTACACTCTCTTGATTCTATACTGTGAAACTTACATAGTGCATGTTATCAATTGCGAATGAAGTAGATTCGTTAATTTTCCACTACGTATGTTTTGTATGCGATACAAACATGTTTTTTCCATCAAAGACCATCTCTTTATTTATATATATTGCTTGTACAAGAACAATAAAAAACCAACTTTGAAGGTTTCCCATGTGAACCACCCTACTTCTTGGCTAAATAATCTTACCAAACTACACAAAGTAGATACCTTTATAAAGACTGTTGTACAAGCTTTCCAACCTATACCAAAAAAATGCCTAAAACAAACTTTGGTAAGGCCTCCAATCAAGTACGCATAGTTATTACCTCAAAAATGTAAAAATAAAAAATAAAATAAATAAATAAATAAATAAAACTGGGATAGTGGAAAAATTGAAACCAAGCGCATGCACACACATACCTTGCGCATGGGCCCCATTTCTTAGGTAAGTATGAGAAAGTTTGTCACGTATTAATAGCTATAAAACAATTAAAAACAGCATCACTCCACTAAAAAATGCAAGTAACGAACCCATAAAATTACCCAAACTAGTCCAAATTTCTTTAGAAAATTCATAAAGAAATGTCCTATAATCAAAATCAAGATATGCAAGGTTATCTTTATTTTCAATGTTTTCGTGCTCCCAGTTGCTTAAATAAATGCATGTTTGTCTGATTAATGTATTAAGCATGTTTCGGATATTTATAATTGAGTATTGCCATGCATGATTGGGCTAGAATTTAATTGCAAACTTATGATTAGTTTGTTAATTCTAATATTTAGATGATGGACATGTTCATGCATATTAATGTAGGTGTCATTTGATGTTTTGTTTTACATAATATTTAGATTATGTGTCTAACCATTTTATGTGAACGCACAATAGCACTTGTATTTTTTCCCCCTTTGATTTACATCTCTGGCCCCATAAATTCTCAAAAAATATGTTTTTATCCATGGACTGTGGTAATGTCAAGAATAGACAAATTTATCCCATTTAGACGTCGGATCATTTAAATGTTTCAGGCCTGTTTGGTAGGCAATTTTAAACACATTTTTAAGCATTTTAAACACATTTACACACATTTCTATACACTTTTTCACCCACAGATATATCAAAAACACCTAAACAACATTACTCAAACTCTTCTACGAAATAACTAAAGTGCTCCTAGTCGACCAGACTTTAACCAGGTTGGCCGGTGGCCTGATAAGTGCAATGTTTCACCAAAATACTAATTTTCTACCTTTTTATATCAACCTAGGGGTTGGCCCATGGCCTAATAATATTTTCAAATGATTTTACCGACTTGGAACAAATTTGACTATCGCCAACCTAGGCTTGACCGCAGTTTGACTAATATCTTATTGTTCCTTCGAAATAAATTCAAGCTCGGATTGAAGTAAATAGAATTTTCTTTAAAATTATTTAGTACCTTTTTCTATTTTTTTTTCCAATTCTTCTTTTGGGTAGCAAATTTCTTGGTTTAAATTGTATTTTCACTACATTCCTGATTGTTAGATTATCTCAAGAGCAACTCCACATTGTGACCAGGGTCGCCACAAGACCACACAGATTTGGGAAAAAAAAAATCATTATTATATATAAATTTTAATAATTTTATAATTTTTTTATTCTTAAAAAAATTTGTGACCATCCAAAATTTTTTAAGCCCAACATAATTAAACTTTGGACAAAACAAGCTTGATGGTAGCCTTGTAAACTAAGGTTGCAACTCTACTCAATATATATTTTTTATTGAATACGAATTTTTTTTAAAAAAATCTACTATTGGATTACATTTCTTTTTCTTAATCCTCTATACTTGCAAAATTTCAAGAAAATCAAAAACCAATAGCTATGTCATCCATCAAATATTTAAATTTCGAGTTTTTGGAGTCTAAAATTATACATAAAAATAAGTTTATGAATCGAATAGAAAATAACATCCGATTGACATGATATTTGACGTGTGTTTTAAGAACATAAAGAACATGCAATTCAATAGTTAGATTTTCAAAATATGTAGTTATGTTAATCTGTTTAATAAGGGTTGTAGTTGTAGCAAAGCTAATTAGATTTTCAAAAAATATTATTAATGGGACCTTATATATTGTTAAGGGGACCAAAGTTGTAGCAAAACTTTGTCCTTAAACTTTGGTCCCCTTAACAACATATAAGGTCTTTACAAACAAAAAGAAAAGGCCCAAGAAAATTTTTATTTAACTAAAATTTTATAAGAGATATAACTTGCAATATTGATAATGAGAACACGATTTCAAAATAAGAAAATTCATAAAAGGAAATTGTAAAACTTTATATATTTGCGTGTTTTTTTTTTTTTTTTTGGTTAATGTAGATGAGGATTTTGTTTCAGCCCCTGCAAGCTGTTTGTCCTCTTTGGGGAGCCAAACCCGCAAGGTTTTGTTTTCAAGCGACGTGAGCAGTTTTTGAGACTTGCTCCCACATCGGCAAGAAATGTGCCCCACTCATGGTTTATAAGCTCTTAGAGCAACTATGAGTTTATGCGCCCCAGTCATGCTCACATCGCTCAAAAACAAAACCTGGCAAACAGCTTCCAGGGGCTGGAACAAAATCCTCCCCTACAGTTAATATATAGAATTCTCTTTTTATTAGATTCTTGAAACTGCCACTTGTCTCTCTAAAGCTTAAGAAGAGAAATTAGCGCTCAGTCATAGTATAAGGTTAGATTACAATATTACAGCTCTAGTTTTCCAATTTGTTTTTAGTTTCTTGTTGCAATTTCCTATCAATATAACTAGAATTTTGTAAAGAAGAAAATATATATAATAATAATAATAATAATAAATAAATAAATAACAACGGAATTTTAAGAAAATTTTCCTATAGTCAACTGCGCTGCGTATTTCACACTCTGCGAACCCGCAGTTTACGCTAGTAATTTTTTGTCCAAAAATGTACTGTAAGGCTCCGAGTCCGGTCTAAGGGTATTCGTTAAGACCCAAAAATTAGAGAACTGGTCTCCTTTTATAATTTTTATATAACGCTGATCGACTTATACTCTGAAAGTCTGACTGAAGAATTGGAAGTCTTTCAATCTTAAATTTTGGCAAGTCACACTAATTAATATAAGACTGACTTTGCAAAAGAATAATCAACCTGCTTTCACATGATCACATCCAGTTATAGATTCTACTTGATAATCTATAAATAGCAACCAAACTATAACACTTTTGCAACATCAATTTCTGGCTTAACTTCTAATTTTCTTAAGGCACATTTGATAGACAATAATGGTAATTACATAGGAATAAGAATAAATATCACAATGAATAAAAGATGATGTAATGTAATACTTATTACTATTCATTTGTTTGGTGACAATACAATGATAGAACCCTAAAGATAATAGAATGAAAGCATTTTAAATCAAACTTAAGATATATTTTAGGAAATATCTTATGCATGTAATTATATTTCTTAAGAAATAATCTATATATATATATATATATATATATATATATATATAACCCTAAAGATAATAGAATGAAAGCATTTTAAATCAAACTTAAGATATATTTTAGGAAATATCTTATGCATGTAATTATATTTCTTAAGAAATAATCTATATATATATATATATATATATACATAAAACCGAAGCCTTTGAAGTTTCCACAATTTTCCACGTCAACACAATATTTAAAAAAAAAACATAAACTCAAAAAAAATAATAATAAAAAAAACTTTTAACGCAACATAAAACTTTTAAAACCCGATAAACACAAAACCCAATCTCTGCCTTCTCCTTCCTCAATCAAACCTTATTTCTCCCGTTCCCCTTCTCCTTTCCCGTTTCACCCACAACCCCCACAACTCAGCAGGCAGTAGCAGCAGCACCACCCACAACACACAAACCACCATAATCAGACCATATCAAACCCACAACCCAAAAGCAAAAAACAATTCTGAAGATCTGCAAATGCCCAAAGTTAAAGTCACTACCAAACTTCGTTCCTATAACTTACAGAAATTCGAGATCTAGGGGAGTCCGATTCTAGATGAACGCTATGAATCATTCGGCCGTTGGGGAGAGAAAATGGTATGTTAGGTTTGGTTTTTGATTTTGTTATTAATCTTGCTTTGCATTGCTTTAAATTTTCAGATCCCACGCCCTCCTTTTCTCAGCCTCTTTGTTTATCAAGTTCCAAAATCAACCAAAGCCTCAACTATAAACACACCTATTTGCAATTTTCTCTAAAGATCGTCACCGCCCCTCCAACCAAATCAGTGGAGGCAAATTTTGTGGTAATTTTTTTTTTTAAATTTATGTTTCCAGGCACAACCCACTTGAATACTAATTGTTTTCGTAGCCCATCACATTTTGTATTCCAATCATGCTTAAATTTAGAAATAGTTTTGTATTGTAAATACCATTTTATAATATTTATTGGCTATCCTTGGCTTTGTATTATTGAAATTTTTGTTGTTGTTGTTGTTGTTGTTGTTGTTATTGGCTATTGTTGTTGTGTCGCGTGAGAACTGAGTATTCTTTTCAATGGTTATGTATATAATGGTTGCTTTGTTGAGTATTCACACATTGAATCTAGATTTCAGGAACTATATTCTTATTTTAAAATTTTTGTAATTTAGGACTTTTGATTTATAGAAGTTATTATTATTTAAAGACTTTCATCAATTATTAATACTATTTGGGTTGTTGGTTTTAATTAAGGTTGAATGATGAGTAAAAGCAGAGCATGATAGAAGACATCTACAACACCAAGAAGCAAAAAAGGTAGAAAAATAATTGAAAGGGTTTTTTGGTATTGGTATTGGCGGAGGAATTTGGGTTAGGGTATGCTAGTAGACCTATGTCTTTTAGTTTTTTATTTTATTTTATTTTTATTTAATGGTTTTTTCTTTGTTTCTTAGGTTTAGATGGTTTATCCTTGATCACTGTTAAAATCTATTGTTGAAGCTTGAATGTTGTAGTGTAGTCATTTGACAAATGCAAATTAATTGTTGTTTAATATTGTTGCTTTAAATTTAAAGGTGTTAAAATTTGTTGAATAAGTTATAATGATCATTGCAATAGAATACTTGCTCTCTAAATCTAAATCAAACGACTAGAAGATTGTGCTTTATGTTGGTTTGGGATTTTCATTTGAACATATATTATGTTGGTTGTGTGTTTTATGCAGTTTAGCTTCTTGAAAGTATGTTTTTGGAGTTGCAATTTCAATGGAATTATTAATATTCTGTTCCAATTTTGTTTTAGGCCCTTTTGTTCTGTTATAGTTTTCAATGATTTAATTTCAATTTTTTTTTGGGTAATGAATATGTGCTGTGTAGAGAGAGTTGGAAAGAGATCTATCGGAGACCCTTCACTACTATCAAACCAGTCCCCTCTAATACTGATGAAGAGATTATTGTATTAATTGTTAATCTGACACAACCGGATGACGCATGGAGTCGAATATTATGTACATGAGATTGTTCTGGTATTGGATAGATTATATTTCTTCTCTTTTAGTTTTATACTCTTGCATAGATTGTTTGTTCTCTCTTCCATTATTATTATTATTATTTTATCTGAATGCAACCAAATGACCAATCTGTGGAACTTTGGCATATTTTTTATATATGTTTTATCTAATTATTAGGTGTCTATGTGTTGGCAGGAACTGGAGCATGACTATGAGAAGAAGAATGAAAAGCCACTTCAATTTGCATATTTTATAATTTTAATGAGAACCAAAATAGTCACAATGAATCTAAGAGGAGATATGCAAAACTTGAAATCTTTGACTTTCAATTCTTTTATTCGTTTGTATATTATATGACTAAACATGTACCAAACATTGACTTTGTCATCATGCTATTGTTCATAATTGTTGGCGCATTCTAAGAAATCACAATGTGTATCACTATTGAACTCTTTTCTCTGTAAAAAAAAAAAGGGGTATTTGGTATCAGATGCTGACTAGTAAAAATAAGTTGAGTGGGTGTGTTTTGTTTGATTAAATGATGGAGATTGCTGACAAATTGTTTCTTATGAATTAGTGTTTATTTGTGTCTTACACATTTCAATTAGGTGTTGGATTTTGAATTTTTTTCTTGGTTTTAATAGTTGAAGGATGGGAGAGAGGAAGGTGCTAAGCAAATACTACTCACTTGTCTTCAACCGAGAGGCTTGAGGGGTCAAGCACACATGATGCTTCCCATAAGTAGATTTTATTGGTGACAATTATTTAGGTATTCGAAGGTTCTGATTCTACTGCAAATGTACAGATGCTTTGCTGAGCTTACCTTCAAGGCTGACCCACAAATTTTCAAATATATTGTTGAGTTTGGTGCTACCAAAAATTTTGAACCTATGTGAAGTGGATGAGGTAAAATAAAATAAATACAAATAAAATTCTTGTAATCTTTTGTACATATAACATGGTTTTTGACTAAATATTTTGATTATTCTTTTAATTCATTAGGCAGCAGAGACAATAACCATAAGAAGAGAAGTTGGAGAGATGGAAGATGCAATGAAATCTTTAGAGAACAAAAACCTTGGATTTGAAAAGAAAAATGGACATCGTTACTACATTGGATGGGATGAAATATATGAAGGTATTATTTGCTTTACTAATTCTATTTTTATTTATTAGGGTAGGCTATCATCTCATAGTGCCACAAATGGTATCTTTAAGTCTTAAATAGACTGTGCAAATTTTAAGATTACATGATGATAAATCAAAGTAGAAGGCCGTGAAGGTTGTCTCTGGCCTTTCAGGTATAGGTTTTTATTTTTTGGGATGCTCTTCAAAGCATATACTTGGTTTTGTGAAGGCAATGTTGCTTTTAAAATTTCCTTCAAATTCACTCACTTTCTTAAAGTAATTTTTATTTTTTTCAGTTTATAATATCTAGGTCTATACTTTTCATTCAACTTTTATGGGTGCAGTTCATTTTCTTGTATTTGATGGACTTAATCGGCATACAAGACACCCCCACATGGTAAAACTCTTTCTTATCAATTTTCAGCTTCAATCTTCTTGGGTTTAATCCTTATTCAAATATGTTAAAACTTTTCTGGTTTTTGTTTTAATTGGTGGTAGTTGAGACTTGAGCTATGAGCTAATGGATTGGACTATGAGCTGCTAAAAGACTTGGCTCTGTTAGGTTTCCAAAATCTCAAGGTTATAGACATTATTGGCTTCAGGGCTCTTTATTGTATGCATTTTCTTATGAGACATTTTGGCTCTGTCTTTGTATTCAAAATTGAAGTTAAGGTAGTTAGATGTATAGTTTAGTGATCTAGGGAGGTGGATGAAAATTGTAAGTGAGTAAGATACTTGGCAGATTCTTTCAAACATTGTGATTTCAATTGGAGTGACTAATTGGTTGTTATACATAAAGCTCAACTTGGACATTGATGCTGAAATATGTTTGAGGAATTTCATCTTATTTTAGTTTTTTATGTCGCTCCTTTTTCAGATAATGATTCAAAATAGTTGTTTCTTCAAGTAATTTCTACATAAAACCGAGGTAAACTACATATAGTTTCAATAATGTTTTATAGAAAGAGAATGATTGGAACTTTACTTTTAATTTTAATAAAGAGCTATATTCCATTTGCAATGAGATGTTGACTCCAATTCTATTGATGATTTACAAAAGTCCCTTCTCTATATCTGTTATCAAGAAGTTATTTATGAAATGGTTCCACATTGTCATTGACAATAGATTAATAGTTTTGTACATGAGCTATGATGCCACTTAGGTTGATTACTTGATGAACAAATTAGTCTCTTATTGGTTTTTTTTTTTTTTTTTTTTTTTTTTTTTTTTTTTTTTTTTTTTTTTTACCATGTGGTTTCTTAATTATCTTTTTATTTAACTAGCACATGCATTGCACGGGTTAGCGACTGGTATTTTTTAAATTTGAAAGATAGATTAGTTATTTTTTATGATTTTTTATTTTCATAATTGTTATGTGTATATAGAAAGTTTGTTTATTTGGAAATATATTAATTTTAGAAATTAATACACCTACTAAGGAATAGCTATTACAACCCTTTTAGATATGAATAGTTATTCCTTATTTTAAAGAATGACTATTCATAAGGAATGACTATTCCATGTAATATAAACATAACCAAACTATTGAATAACTAAACCATAGGAATAACTGTTACATTACAGTGCCTATTACAGTCTACCAAACGTACCCTTAGTTATAGCTTATAATAAAGCTTTTTCTCTGTTTTCGTTCACTCTCCTCCTTCTTCAACAAGAAATCATCACCCTTTGAGTTTCTCGAACATCTTCAAGGATGTCACAAGGGAGAAAAGGTCAAAGGCATCCATAACCTACCTTGAAAATTTTGGTTACTTGAGCTATAATAACCATTCCAAAAATCACACTCATACCAACGATGATGTAAAAATATTTTCTATTTTCTATTTTCTATCTTCGGAGGGTTGGATAATGGTTTTAGGTTTTGAAAAAGAAGAGGGCTTTTTGGATTGCATAGAGAATTTCATCATCTTCTTCGAAATCTATCGGTGTCAACTGTGAAGATGACTAGTGGGTAATCAGAATTCAGAACACCCCTTCTGCGGCCAACTATTTCTTCCTTGATTCGGAAGAGAGTTAGTCTTCTATTTCTTCCATGACTCTTTCATTTATTTATTTTTTAGTCATACCACCGCCACATTTTGCTTTATAACATTTTTTTGCCAAATTCTTATGCTATATCATCCTAACATAACTTTTTTTACTTACTAATAATCATTCACTAAACTTGTAGCTTTAGCATTTTCCTTTTTTTTAATCTTCGAATAGTGGTTTTTTTTAATGGAGAAATAATTATTTTTCATTGTAAATTATAATTTATTTTACACTACCTCTACATTTTATTTTGGGCTAAATCTAACAGAATTTAGTATTAAAAACCAATTTATTTCCTCCAAAACAGAATGTAAAATGATTTTTTAATACTACATTTTGTTAGACTTAACTGAGAAAGTGACGTGAGGGAGCAACGTGTTACACAAGTTATAGTTTAAGGGGTTGATGGTTCATTTTTGTCATTTAGGGAGAAAGTGTGAAATGAGATGTAGTTTAGGATGAAAAAATAAATAAATAAATAAAAGTAATTTCCTCTCCCATTTATTTTTCAATCTTTCACTTAGACTCCGTTTTGGAGAATTGAATGGAATAAAAAGAAAAATTTTAAAATATTTATTCTATTCTCTTGTTTTAGAGTTTTAATTGGAAGAATGAAAAGATATTTGAGAGTTTAAATGAAGGAAATAGAATGATAGAAGGGAACGCTTTGGAGAAGAAGAAGATGAGCTTCAATATAGCACTAAGAGAATCAAGGATGGCTCAGATGATTATGGTAGTGGTGAGGATGCTATGCCTTCCTCTAGGTCCTACAAGGATAAGCTCGTGGGAGTTGTTCTGGGTGCCTATGCACAGATGTGCTCCTTCAATGATCCTTTTGAGGACGTTACTGAATCAGATAATGAAGTGAATGAACTTGTTGAAGGGTTTGCAGCAGTGAAACATTCAAAGGACATCAAATCTAGGATACGTAGTGCATGGACCAATGCCCTGATTGTCAAAGTTTTTGGTTGCACTGTAGGCTACCACTTCCTTCGTGGAAGAGTATTGAGCACATGGAGGCCATCAGTGAGAGTGGATTGGTTGGCCTTGGGCAAGGACTTCTTCTTGTTCAGGTTTGAATCCAAACAAGACATGGATAACATGCTGGCTGGTGGTCCATGGTTTATCGGAGGTCATTACATTGGCATCTGTGTATGGGAGCCTTATTTTAGGCCTTCTTCAGTAAAGGTTTCTACCATAGCTATTTGGGTTAGATTAAATGAGCTACCTGTGGAGTTCTATGACCCATCAGTCCTTAGGGAGATAGGCAGGGTTATCGGTCCAATCCTTAAGGTGGATGTGAACACAACGACGGAATCAAGGGGAACATATGCGAATATGTGTGCAGATTGATATAAATAAATAAATAAATAAATAAGGCCAAAAACCCATTTCCATCCCTACATTTTCATGCAATTCCCACTTTGGTCCTTATTTTTTTTTTCTACTGCTTTTATTCTCTATCCTGAAAAACGTGTCTCGTTTTAGTCCTTTCTGTCAGTGCCCTACAACCCCATCCTACGTGGCAGACGGAACTATTAAAATAATAATAATAATTTTTATTTTGACATTAAAAAATGTTATGTCAGCATCTAAATTAAAAAAAAATAATTTATTAATTTTAACTAAATTAAAAAATTAAAAACCAAAAATCACATGAATTGAAATCTAAGTATGTCTTGAGCAAGAACAACATGAACACAAACTCAAATCTAAGAACACAAACCCAAAAGTTAAAATCCAAAAATTAAAAATCTCAAAATCACTATTTTCTCAAACCTAGAAAATAAAATCCAAAAATCACAAACCCAAAAAATAAGAACAAAAAATTAAACTATAGATCCATATCAAATTAAACATGAACAAGAAATTAAACATGAAAAAAAAATTAAAAGAAAAAAGAAAAAAAACAATATTAAAATCTAGTTCATCTTCAACAAGAACTCTAAAGAACACATGCCTAGATTTTGTAGCATTTTCTTGCCCTTCCTTGTCAACCAAACACAAAAGCAACAAACACAAACCCAACAACTAACAACAATGAGTACGAAGACGTGGAGAAGCTTCTAGAGCCGTTCATGAAGGACCATCTTGTGGCTCTGATCAGGAAGGGAGTAAGCAAGCACCCGGACTTTATTGAAATTATGCGTGAGCTCACCGATGCGGACCTCGCCTACTGCAAGATCTTCATCCACGGCCTCGGTAGGGACACCACCGTCAAAACCCTCACCTCCGTCCTCGGCAAGTACAGTGAGATCGAGGATTGCAAGGCAATCACCGACCGTGTCTTTGGTAAGTCCAAAGGCTACGCCTTTATTCTCTTTAAGCACTGGAGCAGCACCCAAAAGGCTCTCAAGCAGCCCCAGAAGCAGATCGGCAATCACACCACCCCATGGCCGAGACCCATAGCCACACCCATCAGTTGTTGATATTTGAACATAAACACAAGATCACAAATTCAAAATTTGAAAAGAAACAAGCATCGAGAGAGAGAAAGAGAGAGTCATGGATCTGAAAAGAAAGAAGAAAAAAAAAAGATACAAACACAAATAGAGCAAGTAATGGATCTGGAAAGAACGAAGAAAACGAAGTATAAAATGAGAGTGAATAAGAGTCAGCCATGGCTAAGGTAGCTACATATGAAGGGATTGGATCCTTGTGCTTTGGTTGTGGAAGGCCTGGTCACCAAAAACCTTCTTGCCCTTATGTGACACAAGCTCTAGTCAAGATTGACACAGTCATGATTAGTGATATTGTTGCAGAAAAGCAGGTGAAAGCCAAATCATCCTATGGCGAAGATGACAGCTATAGGCCTTAGATACTGGTAAGTAGATGGAAACTTGGTTCTAAACCTAAGAGACCTCCAATGACAATTGGGTTGGAATGAAAGGATTCACCTAGTCCAATTTGAGTAACCAACCCATCAATGGCCTCCGCCAAGGCCCAGTTTGTCTTATATTAATTAGTCTTACAAGGCCTTGGTCTTGGATATAATCTATGAATTACACAACTTGGATCCCAGTTACATTCTATAAAATGTAAAATTACATTTGATAAACCTAGTTTATGAATCCTTAATCTAATTTTGGAGGTTAACTTACAAGGTGGGGAATGTGTTAGGCACCCAATTCACCTAGAAAATCAACCTTTTAGACAATAATGACCAATATCATGTCACATCACTCAAACAATCAATATGCTATATTGAATGTCGTGGATCAAAGAAAACATTTGAACATGATTACTATATGATTAAAAACAGAATTCATTGCATTTGCATTAGAATCTCAAGAACAAGGGCAGCAACACGTTAAGGCCAAGTTGGTTGTAGGACCACCCTGACCTGGAAAAAAAATTATATATAATAATTTAAAATTTTATATTTGTATATCCTTCAAAAAAAATTTGTGAACACCCTCATTTTTTTTATGCCAATAAAATTAAACTTTGCTCCAAAATTTGTTCTACTTAACAATATATTGGGGCCTTTCAAGCAAAAAGGAAAAGCCCAAAAAAAAAATTTTGAACTAAAATCTAAAATATATATATATATATATATATATATATATATATAGCAGCCCAAATGCCTAATAGACTATAGACCCCAGGGAAAAAAGCCCAAGATCAATCCTCACTCACTACTCAGACAGATTTTTAAATCAACAAAAATAATAATAATTAAATTTGTATAAACTAAATGTCCAATCTGCCAATTGATCAAATCTTAAACCATTGAGATCCTAACATAAGGGAAAAAGGAACCTTATCCTTAGCCTTCAGTAGTCAGCGTCTTAGCAAGTAGCGCCTCCACGGCTCCGCCTCAGACTCAGCAACAACAACTCAGCAAGACCTCGCCCCTGGTCCCAGAGCACATTGGCGACGGCAAGATCAGAGATTGCCTTGGGCTCGACTTGTTGCCGTGGCGCTGCCCTTCAAGGTATTTCAGTTCTCTCTCCTTTTCTCTATCTCATCTCTGTTGTGCTCTGAGAGTAAGATCGGAGCTCTCTCTGTTTCTCTTTGAACTGAAAAATGAGATTCTCTTTGTCTTTGGAATTGAATAGCTTTGCCTAATGTCTAATTGCCTTTATTTGACATTTTGACTTTATCAGTTTGTGAGTTTGTCTTTTTGTGTATTATGAATATTTTATATTTCTTTAACGTTTTGTGTAACTGTGTAAAAGTATGTAATATTGTTGATTGGCTATTCTCTCTTTCGTGGGTTGAGCCGAGTGGATGATGCACAGTGGGGTGTGTGCTAGGCTGCTAGTAGTCAATAAAGAAAAATAATGAAATAACTAAATAACAATAATTAATAATTTTATTAATATTTTAAATGAACTTATTATTTATTGTTTATTCTTTTGCTAGAATTATGGACAGATATTTGATAAGAAAACCACGTACCCAAAATTCATCTCTTGTGCAAGATTCATTTCCGGTGCAAGATTCATCTTCAGCTTCTAAGCAAATTCGTGTTGACTTTAACTTAGAAAATCTTCGTTCAGATCCTGGGCTACGAGAAAAGATATCACCTTATCATCCTAATAATCATGATGAAATAAGAAGATTTTATTTACAAAAGGCCCTTGTCAGCCTGTTCTCCATAAATACGCTCTAACAGATTTTTCTGGAAAGCCTCGTTGATTTAATTCTGATTGGTACGTAAATAGAAACTGATCGGAATATAGTATAGTCAAGGATGCATTATTTTTTTTTTATATTGCTACCTATTTGGGCAAGATGTTGGTAAGCAAGGAGGAGTAGAGACTTTTGTAACGAATGGATTCAAACATTGGAATGAAAAAGAGAAGTTATTATCCCATGTTGGAGGAGTTAATAAAGCTCATAACCAAGCTGTCAAGAAGAGCGAAGATCTAATGAAGGAAAAGCAACACATTTAAAGTGTTTTGGTTAAGTAATCAAATCAAAATAAAATTGAATATCGAGTTCAATTAAATGTAATAGTTGATTACATCAAATTCCTTTTATGTTGGGGGTAAGCTTTTTGTGGTCACGATGAATCTCAAGATTCAAGTGATAAAGGAAATTTCCTTGAGCTTCTATAATTTTTGGTGGATGACAATGAATCTATCAATGAAGTGTTGCAAAATGCTCACAAAAACTGCAAGCTTACCCACCATGAAATTCAAAAAGACATTGTGAACGTAGTTGCACGTGAAACATCCAAAGCCATAATCAAGGATCTTGACAATGGGTTCTTTTCAATATTAGTTGAAGAGTCGCGTGATATCTTAGTTAAAGAGAAAATGACCCTCGTTCTTCATTATGTGAACAAAAAAGGAATTATTATAGAGCGGTTCCTTGCTATTGTACATGTAGCAAGTACCACTGCTTTGTTACTCAAATATGTTGTTGAATCTTTACTTTGTGAAGATAATTTGAGTTTATCAAGACTACATGGGCAAGGTTATGATGGTGTCAGTAATATGCAAGGTGATATCAAAGGTCTCAAAACTTTAATTTTGAAAGAGAATATGTCAGCAATTTATGTCCATTGTTTTGCTCACCAACTTCAATTAACTCTTATCGATGTTGCTAAAAATCATATTAACATTGCTGAATTTTTTATGTGGTTAGTAATTTAATAATTGTTATTGGAGGCTCTTGTAATAGACGAGATGCTCTTCAAGATGCACAATCTGCCAAAATTAAAGAAGAATTAGAGTAGGGTGTATGTAGAAGTGGGCAAAGTTTGAATCAAGAGACAAATCTTAAATGTCCTAGTGATACACGTTAGGGATCATATTATGGGACTACTCTCAACTTGATTTTGATGTTCTTTGCTGTTATTGATGTATTTGAGATTATTGAAAAAGAAGGCCCTTCGACCAAAAAGTTAAAGCATGGAAATCTTTATTGACTAAAGTGTATTCATTTTGTACCACACATGATATTCCTATCTTGAATAGGATGAAATATTTGTAGTTAGTGAAGGCTGCGACGCGACACCAAACAAAATACAAATTTACATCATTATTGTGTTGAGTTATTCTACACAGTTATAGATTTGCAACTTCAAGAGCTTAACAACTGTTTTTCAGAGGTGAATACCGAGTTGCTACTTTGTACTTTGTATGGCTTGCTTGAATCCAAGTAATTCATTTGTGGCTTTTGATAAGGAAAAGTTGATACGTCTAGCAAAGTTCTATCCATCTGATTTTCCTGGGACAGATATCTTGGCACTTGGCCCTCAACTTCAGAATTACATTTTTGATATGCGCAGCAATAACTTGTTTTTAGAGCTTTAAGAAGTTGGTGAACTTGCTGAAAAGTTAGTGAAGACAGGGAAGCATGACACATATCCAATAGTCTATTTGATTGTGAAGTTAGTTTTGACCATTCTTGTCGTCACTGCAACAATAGAAAAAGTTTTCCAACAATGAAATATATAAAGAATGAACTGCACAATTGAATGGGATATCTGTGGATGAATGATTGCTTGGTTGTGTACATTGAAAGAGATGTAGCTTGTAGCATTGATAATGAAACTAACATGCAACGATTTCAAAATATGAAAACTCGTTAAAGAAAATTGAAAACTTTATGTATTTGCATGTTTTTTTATTGTTGTTGTTGTCAATATATGAATTTCTCTTTTTATTAGATTGTGTAATTTATGCTTCTTAAGAAACACCCTGGGAAAAATTCCTGGAACCGCCATCACTCAAGAACATTATATGAGCATATTGTGCAATTCTAAGAAAATCATTAGTTTTAATATGATATATCTCTTCAGCTTAATGTAATCATTTGAATCAATAATAAGATTAAAACATGAGCATCTCAAGAACATCATATGAACATGTGTAATTATAAGAAAAGCATGAGATTTCATATGAATTTCTTCATCAACTTCACGTAATCATGAGATTTCATATGAATTTCTTCTTCAACTTCATGTAATCATGTGCATCAAGAATTTCAGAAGATTAACATGTGAAATGAGCTTCATGCAATTTATTAAACTACCATCATGACAAAACATGTTTGTTAAACTACCAAACAAACAAAATGTATCAAACATTCAATTAACAAAATAACACCTACATAAAAAGGGAGGAAAGCTCCCTAGAATTCTAAAGAGGAAAAAATGAAAACTTTGATTGCATACCAAAGGGAGGATCACCAATTGCATGGTGATTACGCTCAATTTCTTCTTCTAGAGCTCTAGTGGAATGAGGTACTTTGAACCAAGGTTGTCAAAATTAGGATCCTATATAGGATTGTGGGAAGTAGGTAGGATCGTGAATCCTAGGATTGGATTGTGGATCATAAGATTCTATATTATTTAAGAAAAAAACAAAAAATACACATTGGTATGTTAAAAAATCACAAAAAATATACATTCATTCATAAAAAACCAAAAAATTGTATCCATTTGATGTAATTATCATACATCCATTTGCAAGCATTATTTAAAGAGACCAAAAATCTCAAAACGTGACACTCTATTAGGATATTATTTTTTATTTGGGTCCAATTGACACTCTATCTCTCTACATTAGAATAACAAAACTTGGTCTATAGGGATGTTTTTTTTCATTTGGGTCGAACTGAACCTTCTGTCAAGTTAAAGAAAATTACAAGAAACTAGGATCATTTGGGATCATCAGAATCGTATGATCCTAGCAATCCTAAACGTTCACAAAGATTCTTGTAAGATTCGGATCATTTTGGGCAAGTAGGATCGTAAAATCGTAGGATCGTAGGATCTAAATGAAGATTTTGACAACCATACTTTGAACTGTGAATCTCCCTTTATATATAGAGGGAGATAAAGGTCTTGTGATTAGATTTGGATGACTATGAGACTCTTGAAGATGATAAATTCGACTTTTTAATTCAAAAAACTTATAAAACAAGAATAAAAAAAAATTGAATTACATTGCTAAGTTTTCATGTTTGAACAATTGTCAATATTTTGGCCATAACTTTTTGCTATAAAAAAGAAAAAAAAAGAAAAATCAGATTAAGTTTAAACAAGTTCCATTTGAAAGATAATTAAAAATGCAACAATTTTGACTCAAATCCAAATTCTAATGTTTACTATACTGAAATTGTCCTGCAATGTGAACCTGAAAACTGTTTCAATTTTCTACTTTTTTAATGATTTTCTTATAAGTTTTTGAATTTCATCCAAATTTTGAATTAAATTTAGCCAATTGGGATCAATTAAGGATAATGGATATTTAGAAAATAATTTATTTTAATAAAACATTTACATGTTAAGACATTTAATTAAAATTCAGAATTAAGATTAGTTATCTATTAAAATCACATTATCCCATGTGCAATAGTACCACCTTTTTCCTAAGCATGGACCAATGTGATAATGACACATAATTAATTCTTTAAATAACCAATCACAATGGTGTTAATTAGTTAGTGTAGCCCATTTTGGGAGGGGTTTTTGGGCCATATTGGAGTTGTTGACCTCTTGAAAATGCCATTGGATCAGTTTTCAAATAACATTGATGGCAATTTCCTTCAACGCGATGGTCGGTTGCCACTGAGTACTGTAACATGAGAGAGAGATTCAGAATTCTCACCATAAACCCACAAAATCTCCTAATGATTCAAAAAGAAAAATAATAAAATTTAAATAATAAAATCTCCTATAGATCAAAACTCACAACAAATTAAACCAATCGAGCTCAAATATATGACTAGGACTAACCTTCAACAATGGTAGATTGAGGAGGAAACTTTGAACTAGACTAAAGATTTGAGATCTAGGTTAAAGAAATGGCAAAAATTGACAGATCAACGGAGGAAATAGTGGTAGGTGAGTTTTGGGGATTTGGGGAAGAATGAGAGAGAGAGAGTCCTTGAAAATTTGGTGTGCATACGTGCGCATGTTTATGCATACAAGTCGATCAATTCGGTATCGCTGCAATCCCAAATCCGTCATCAACGACCATACTGACTAACATCGAAAACCCAAAAATGCCTTTGACCACCACCCTGTTCATCATTGGAAACCCTGTTATGCAGTTCGATGGGTATGAATTTGATTTGGCTTGTTAGTCCGAATGGATTCTTGTACAACCCAAATCATAATTGATTAAACATAATTGCGTGTGCCTATTCCTGATCATAGGGATGCATGTTAATCATTTAAACTTGATTTGTCTATAAATTTTAATCTAATGGTTCAAATGAGTCACATTGACACAATTTTTATCATTATGTACTTCAAAATTTATTTTATGTGAATGTTTAGGATATCCGACAAATAAAATGACAATTTTACCATGATGTGCAACTACAGTTTTGCCCTCGATGAGGTTAAACAAATGTTGCAAAATGAAGTATCTACATAGCAATGCATTTTACTATTAAAAATTGTAGTGAGGAATTATTAATTTTGGAAAAAAAAAATTAAAAGATGCATAACGATGAATACCAAAAATTATACATCATTAGACCAAATACTTTCACTAATTTAAGAACTTGAAGCCCCTTTTTAAATAACTTTACAAGATATATCAACTTATGAGTAATCACATTAAAACATAATAATATAATTCTACATTTTAAACTGATTAGAAACTAATATTTATGTAATTATCTTCACAATTTAAAGAATTCCAGTTATTCTCACATATTTGCAAAAGCAACAACTACTTTGAGTTACCATAAGCCTTATAGTTTAACAAACACCTCTAGAAGTTTTCATTGGAGATAAACATTCATGGTTTAAATTCCTCAAACCCTATTATAACTTTGAGCTTATAAGTCATGATTTTCTCGTAATTGCAAAATAATAAAATAAAAAAAAAGCTATTTCTCCATATTTTAGATCGTTAGACCTGTCACACAATTGGCTGAAAACAATCAAAAAAGAAAAAGTAAAAAGTTCCAATGGCTGTAGAAAATCTATTTTAAAAACTGGAAAGTATATAACAGCGTTTTTTTCATTTGAAAATGAACAAAAGGTTTTTTTTTTTTTTTTTCCAATTTCCTCATATATTTTGTCAAACTCAACACCACACACCCATCTTCTCCCTTTCTAAATTAAAAATTAAATTAACTTCCACCAAGGAACTCAACTTTAACAACAATCAAGATCACCTCACTGTCTCAAATAAATATTCAAGTTATAAACATACATAAGAGAGTGTACATGGTCCCTTTTTTTTTTTTTTTTATTGGATAGGTAATAAGTATTGAAGGAGACGACGGTGTAAAGCACTCAATGGGAATCTGAGTCCTGCCTTCAGCATTTGCTCGTACACTTTGACGTCATCAACACCCCTATAGTAACACTTTACGGACTTGTAGGGTAGACGGAGGAGTATGTGGACGGGTATCTGATACTTCTCCCTAAGCGTATCAAAATTTGTTTGTTTGATGGAAGAAATGAAATCATTGACTATCCACAATGGAAGCATGATGAACTCCCTAAGTCCATCAGGACCAATGACGGATTGAATGTGGGGTTCGGCACCAACTTGACCGTCATTGGAGTCACTCTCTGACCCATCCGTGTCCAAATCCTCATCCCTTGTGGAAGGTGAGGTGGCCAATGGATTCCTTTCATCACTTAGGGTGCCGGGGTCATCCTAACTAGACGGAAACACCTCATCGTAGCCTACTCCTTCACGGACACACGATTGCTCACTTGACGCACTAGACATGTCACCTACATGTGACAAATAAACCCTAAGACTCTGATGGGTTCATATAGACAATGGATGTACAAAATTTAAATAAGTTGCAAGGGAATTCAACATGAAGAATACTTACTAGTTGAAGGGAACAGCAAGGAGTGGCTGATAGTCGCACCAAGTAGATGGAAGGCAGGGTTTATAAGGTGGATGGAAGGCAGAGTTAGCAAGGTAGACGGAAGCGCTCTAACTGAAGATTCGTTGCAGAAAGTAAAAATGAGAAGGAAGTAAGCACATATATATAGAGGTAACAGCACGGAAGATGAAGGGACGCTTTAGTTCGAGCGACTAACCACCAAAAATGTGCCACGTGCCCCTACGACATTTATTACCTTAGGCTAGCTTGGCAAGCAGGCAAAGCACGCTTCTCAAGAGATAAGCTAGATCGTCACTCCACAGGTCCGTCCATGAAGGTAGGCGACGGACCCATGGAGTGAGGGGGTAACTAATGGGGATAAAAACGAGAATGACGGATCCGTTTAAGTAAACCTGACGATACTAAGTTAATGAGCCGTTAAGAGCAAGGTAGAAAATGGTGCAATGGATAGATAGACCACATGATGGATGGACCCCTCTCCATAATGGACGGATAGTCCCTTTATATGACGAATTCTAAGTTCTTGGGCCTAAAGCTGATGGATGGCACTCACATGGCTTAGGTAAACTCCAAGGAACCCTAAATGGGAATACTTTGCACCCCATGATAGCCCTTAGTCAATAAGAACCTTATATGGAAAGAATCTCCTAAAATAAGTACATTTGTTAGGATCTTCTCTACAAGGAAAGATCTTTCTGCCGAAGAAACAGAGTCAATTTTAGACTACTATAAAAACCCAAAGCCCTCAAAAAATAAGGTATGCATAATTCATCCTAGCTTTGGCACTCTAGAATTGTGAAAAGCTTTCTAACTTAACCTTCGGAGGGTATTTGGTCGGTACTACACCAGTACTCTCCTAAGGTCTTCTTGTTCAATGTTGTGCAGGTGTTGTCTTGAGCACATGAGAACCGTGTGACTTACTAAAGATTTTCAGCATCATCAATGTTCAATTTCAACTAATTTACATCTATTTGCTCCTTTCATTTTTTTTTTTTAATGTCAAATTGTCTCAATTGATCCTCCCTTTTTTTTTTTTTTTTTCTTTTTTCTTTTTTTTTGTCACCGCAATAGAGGCTAGTCTACCATGCCATAGCATTATAATCTCTTATTTATGCCATATAATTTGGTATGTATTTTTACTTACCATATCTAGTAGAGAGGAAGTGTAGGTGGTTAAGGAGATCTTGCAGTTATATGCCATGGCATCAGGACAATGTATGAACTTTGAGAAGTCATCCATCTACTTTAGCAGTAATATGGGGGCAAATCACAAGGAGTGGATAAAAGATTGTTTGGGAGTTAGGGAGGTGGACAAGTTTGAGACATACTTGGGTCTGCCCACATTAATTGGCCGCTCTAAATATCAAGCCTTCTCTTTTCTCAAAGATAGGGTTTGGAAAAAATTGCAAGGGTAGAAAGGATCAATGTTGTCAAGAGCGGGAAATAAGGTGCTCATTAAAGCGGTGGCCCAATCAATCCCAACCTATACAATGGGTGTGTTCCAATTACCGGTGAAGCTATGTGATGAGCTAAATTCAATGTGTGCAAAATTTTGATGGGGACAAGTGGGAAACGAAAGGAAAATACATTGGAAGAGTTGAGATTTTTTGACTAGACCCAAAAAAAGGGAGGGCTGGGCTTCCGAGACATCTGGAGTTTTAACCTTGCCATGTTAGCAAAGCAAGGCTGGCGGTTGCTACAATATGAAGATTCATTGGTTCACAAATGCCTTAAAGCAAAATATTTTCCAAGGTGCAGCTTTTTGGATGCACAAGATGTACCTAATAGCTCATAAGTGTGGAAAAGCATTTTGGCGGCTCAACCTATACTAAAACAAGGTTGCTGTTGGAGGGTGGGTAACGGGTCTGCAATTCGGGTTTTGCAGGACAGATGGATTCCCAACCATCCCACTAACAGAGTGCTTCACCCACCATTGGAGGAGGAGTGGGATGGAGAGTCACTGAGTTGATAGATTGGACGTGTAATGCATGGGATCGCCAACTAATTGTCAGAAGTTTTCACAGCGATGACGTGGAGGCCATTATGCGCATCCCTTTGAGTCATGCCCATGCTGTGGATGCCCTGTTCTGGTTATACAGTAAAAATGGGGAGTGCTCTGTTAAGTCAGGCTATCAGACAGCCAAACAAATTAGAGGTGTGGAGGAGCATGGGGAGTGTTCTATGGCAAGAAATGAAGGTGCTGTGTGGAGGGTTCTGTGGAAGCTACATATTTCAACCAAAATAAAAGTCTTCGCTTGGCGGGCTTTGCATGATATCCTTCTGACTCGCGTGAACCTGGTCCGTAGAAGAATAATTGATGATAGCATCTGTCAACTTTGCCAAAGAGAGAATGAAACGGTTCTCCATGCTTTATGGGAGTGCAGTGTGGCAAAGGATGTGTGGGCTGGGTGTTCGAGGGAGTTACAAAAGCACGTGGGTGGCCAAAATAATCTCATGCATTTGTTCGAGGAATTGCTGCATAAGTTGTCCGTGGAGGTCTTTGAACTTTTCTTGGTGCTGTTAAAGATATATTAGCCCATTAGCATAGGCTTAAGCCTAATTCTACTTTGTGTGCAAGCCAAGTCATTTACTTGTACTAGAAGTCTATTAGTCTAGGGTTTAGTCTCTATATATACACATGTTATGATTCATTGTAACACAGGATTTGTACTACACTTTAATATATTATTATTGATATAGCCCTTTAGGGTTTCCTCCGTGGATGTAGGCTGTTAGGCTGAACCACGCAACCCTCGTGTGTTATTATGTTCTATATTTTATGCTTTCGCTTCCGTGTCTATACTAGCATATTCAACATGGTGTATTAATGCTAATATTTAACTTGGTATCAGAGCCACCTTCCTATGGCCGTGGTTTTCTGTCCTTACAGTGTATTTAAGAGCAATCTCTGTCTTCCTCGGTGTTTATTCGCTGCGTTCATCTTCTTTGGCTTCCTATTGTTGCCGTCAAAACTCTCCGAGTCTCCGGTACAGTCATGCCACCGTTAGAAGTCGCATCAACACTGCAAGACCATTGCCTTCCTCAAACTATCGTCACAGAGCCAAAATTCATTCCAGGGATCTTCTCAACCTTATCAAATCTCAAGATTTCATCAAATTTCCATCTTGAGTTTGAGAGGGGGTGTTAAAGATATATTAGCCCATTAGCATAGGCCTAAGCCTAATTCTACTTTGTGTGCAAGCCAAGTCATTTACTTGTACTAGAAGTCTATTAGTCTAGGGTTTAGTCTCTATATATACACATGTTATGATTCATTGTAACACAGGATTTGTACTACACTTTAATATATTATTATTGATATAGCCCTTTAGGGTTTCCTCCGTGGATGTAGGCTGTTAGGCTGAACCACGCAACCCTCGTGTGTTATTATGTTCTATATTTTATGCTTTCGCTTCCGTGTCTATACTAGCATATTCAACATGGTGTATTAATGCTAATATTTAACTGGTGCAGTTGTGGTTGATTTTGTCACAGCACAACGTAATCATTCATGGAGGCGTCATGCAGGACCCAACTAGACTGGGACAATGTGCTAGAGAATTTGCGGAGGAATATAGACAAGCGCAGGTTCTTTTATCTCTCCCAACAGTAACGCCATGATGCCGTTATACGTGGAATCCACCACCTAGCAGTTCTTTCAAACTCAATTTTGATGCCGCAGTTTTTAACAATATCAAGGCATCAGGTACTGGGGCAGTGATTGGAAATGATTTGGGGGAGGTAATGATGTCAATGTCCACTAGAGGTCCTCAAGTTGCTGACAGCGAGGAGGCGGAGGTTTTGGCGTGTCGTAGAGCAATAGAGCTGGCTGTTGACTCGGGTTTCTTAGAACTGATTATTGAAGGTGACAATGCCTCTATCATGAAGAATATTGCTGGTCCGTGGCCAAGATTCTCTCGCCTAGGCCATTTGTATGCGGATATTCAATGCCTAGTATCTGGTCTGCAGTCTAAGCTTATTTCATGTGTACACCGTGAGGCAAATGGGGTGGCACACTCCTTAGCCCGTCATGCTAGGAATATAGATGATGATATAGTCTGGATGGAGGACTCCCCTCCACCTGCACTTGATGCATTGTACTTGGATTCTTGTTAAATCTCTCAATATATGAGTAGTTCAGTTAAAAAAAAAAAAAAAAAAAAAAAATTAAAGTTGCTCTATAGCTTCCTGGACATCCACCATGCTTAATTGTGTCATTGTTTCCAATATCAAGATCCCACAACTTATATTGTTCTGTTCAGACTGATGCCAGCTGATTCATTGTTTCATTTTAAGAAAATTTCATTTTTCCAATGTTCAAAATCAAAACCTCTCCGCCGAAGAAAAAAAGTAATGGAAAAAAAAAATCTAAGAAAGTGGCGTATAACCCCTTATTAGATTGGCTAAGGGATTTTTTTATTTTATTTATGTAGTGTGGATCAGATTCGGGAAATATCCCAACCCAACCTAAGAATTTTGGATTCGGGCAACAATTTATCCAGGTTCCCTTTACCCATGATAAATTGGGTAAAACCCGATACTATCGGGTCAGGTATTCGTTAATTACCCAATGAATTTTAGTTATTATCCCACTCTTTAATGCTATTTTCCCTCTAAAACATAAAAAGGATATGACAAATGACCAACACAAATTCACATGAGCATTCTATTAGCTATTATCCCACAGAAAGCATATAATAATACAGGAAAAATGAAGTTGTATATATTTTTCCTAACCTTTTAAGAAAGTCTAAAAAATTAATTGATTTTAGAAATATTACAAATTTTATTATATAAATCTTACAAATTGTTATGTTACCAATTATAAGAGATAATTCAAAGACTCATTTATTATCTTATTAAAGTATCACCAATCATATCATTTTTCACATCAATTTGTAAGTTTTTTATATTAAAATTCATAATAGCATTAGTATTCTCCAACCAAAAAAATTATAAATTAATTTAAATCCAACCAAATCACCACTAAGTAAATAAAAAATACTAAAACTATTACAAATATTACTATTGAATATTAACACACTAGTTAGCATCGGTCAAGTAAATTAGTCATATTAAAAATTAAGAACTTAATGATTTTAATTAAATAAAAAATTATAATACAAAAAAATTTAAATTAATTTTTTGTTTAGAAACAAATTAACTGCTAAATACACCTACTTAATTACACTCTCACACAAAATTCAACCTTAGCTCAGTTGCTAGAGCAGAGGACTGTAGTAGGAACAATTAAATTAATTCTTAATAAATTAATTATTAATAATTGATATTTAAATACATAAAAGCCCATCAAAAGTTATCGGCTTAGCCTCAAATTGTGTTTAGTCCACCAAGTGAGGTAAAAAAAGCTTCTGAACTTTGAAGCCATGGTTACGGAAATTTGAAATTAAGCAGTCGTTGGACGGTGTAAAAGTCCAAAAGTTTGTGTGCCATTTATAGACTATACGAATGAGAATATATTATGCGTCATGCTCTTATCTTGTGAAAGCATCTAGATTCCTTTTGTTTCTCAAAAAACGAAACCTTATTTTTTTCCTTTTGAGTCGTTCGTTATGGCTATATCCTGCATGACTTTGATTAGCCAATAGACCGGCATTTATAAGAGACTCCTAAAACAAGACAAAGTTTAAGGGGGTGTTTCGTAGCCTTCTTGTATGAGCTAGCATAGCTAGGCACACTTTCTTAGAATCTGCGATTACAAGAAATGCTTCACTACAAAAAAACTGTACAAATAGCAATGTTTTTAAAGCGCCATAATAGGTCATCTTATTGTAGCAATAAAAGGCCGTATTAGGTCTCCTTAGTGGTGGTTTTTAAACCCGCAATTTCCGCTAATCATTTTATCCCAAATTATAAGTTTGGAGACTAATGTGTTGGACCGATCGAGGCCAGTCCAAGAGTATATGTTAAGACCCAATATTACAGAATTGGTCTCCTTTTAATATTCCAATGCTCCTTGTTTCTCACCAAAAAAAAAAAAAAAAAAAAAAAAATGCTCATTGTAATGGTCTTTAATTAATTGGTCTATAGCATTACTTCTATGATGTCTCTTTCATTTTGCTAGTAAAAGTCTTGTACATACGACTGACTTGGCAAAAGATTTATCAATTTGCCCCTTCTACCTAATAATCTATAAATAGCAACCAAACTATAACACTTTTGCACCATCAAGTTCTAGCTTCTAGCTTAATTTCAAACTTTCTCAGCCATGTCTTATAAAGTTTTTTCTCTGTTTTCATTCACTCTCCTCCTTCTTCTCCTTCTTCCCCTCCATTCCCATGCAACTTCAAGAAACATCCATGACAAAAAATTATCACCGTTTGAGTTTCTCAAACATCTTCAAGGATGTCACAAGGGAGAAAAGGTCAAAGGCATCCATAACCTCAAAGCCTACCTCGAGAAATTTGGTTATTTGAGCTATATCCATTCTCAAAATCAAACTCATACCAATGATGATGATTTTGATGAACTCTTGGAACACGCCATTAAAACTTACCAACTTAATTACCATCTCAATGCCACAGGGTCCATGGATGCCAACACTGTATCAACAATGATGATGCCTCGTTGTGGGGTGGCAGATATCACCAATGGTACAAACTGGATGCGCTCAGGCAAGAAGAAACATCACCACCGCCATGGCTCTTTTCATACTGTCTCTCACTATTCTTTTTTCCAAGGAAATCGCAAGTGGCCAACTTCTAAGTACCATCTCACCTATGGATTTCTCCCTGGCACCCCAACTGAAGCAATAAGTCCCGTCGCAAAAGCTTTTGAAACGTGGGCTGCCAACACACACTTCAAGTTCTCAAGGGCTCAAGATCAAACAAATGCAGATCTCAAAATTGGTTTCCATAGGGGGGACCATGGAAATGGGGCCCCTTTTGATGGAGCTGGTGGAACCCTAGCCCATGCTTTTGCACCGACTAATGGGAGATTCCATTATGATGCAGATGAAAAATGGAGTGTGGGAGCAGTCCCAGGTTCATTTGACTTGGAGACAGTTGCCTTGCATGAAATTGGGCACCTTCTTGGGTTAGGGCATAGCAAAGTTGAAGGGGCCATCATGTGGCCTGCCATACGTTCAGGGGTGACCCAAGGTTTGCATAGGGACGATATTGACTGCATTAAAGCCTTATATAATTTTTAAGTGTTCAAGGATTTGCAATATGCAATTATTAGCGGGTAGAGAATAAAGCATAGTGCAAATACGTGGCACTGGGACTATAAAACATGAAGAGAGAAAGTAAAGTTTTAACCTACTCATGGTAGAAAGTGACCCTTGATTGTATTTTACTTCATTTTGTGATAATGCTATTTCATTTTTTCAAGAGTTTTGTAGTTCAACTAAGATCTTTTGATGTTTACATCGAAGATGAACAATGTTCAAATCCTTCAATCTCAATTATCAAATCATAAAAATAAAGTTATGTAATAATGCTTCATTTTTATACTATCATGGAATTATACTACTTGGAAATTTGTATTGAGATAAATAAAACTTTTTAATATCTTTTTAACTATAATAACCAAAACTAATAATTTTTTTGGACTTTTTTATGATTGACTTTCAACACAGATGTCTTATAAATTTGGTACTTTCAAAAATAGGATAATAGTTAAAGTAGTCATCTTACTAATAAAGTTTTTAAAATTAATATGGATAAAAATGTATTTGTCTAAGATCCTCATCCAGTGAACCATTGTGAACGGAAAAACTCACGCAGAACTCAATGACTGAAAAAACAAAGGAGTCAAAAGATGAGTTTGTGGGATTGACTACCCCTAAGACCAGGAAGACATCCTGATAGGCAAATGTGATTCTTGAAAGATATATCCTAAATTTACAAAAGTAACGATCATAAACCTAGATCTAGGCCACTTATGAAAACAAGCCCTAAAATCTCACCCACTATTGCACCACAGGTGTCCTCTATTGATACCTCATTTTGTTTGTTCTCGATTAATTAAGCCCATAAAATTCCAAAAAAAAAAATGTGTTTAATTCTTTCCTTCAGATCCAAGGAGTCGAAAAAATTAAGTTGATTTGACCCAATTGAATGTCAAATTAACCAAATTCAAGAATCAAGAGCCAAAATGACCAAAACACCCCTCGTTGATCAAACCTTGACCGATAGTCAAACGGACAAGAAAAAATCATTTGACTACCAAATTCTATCAAATCACACCAAAATACATCTCCCACAACATGTTTCCTATCATTCACTAAGTTTAACCATAGGAAACCAAAATTTGACCGAAAATTGGCAAAAACTTTAATCGTTCAATCTAGATAAAATTCATGCTCATATAAAATATTAAGTAATTTCCTTTAAAATGATTACTTTTGTTAGGACATATGTGTTTCATATGTTAGGAACATATGTCATTATTTTATGTAATTGGCTAATCCCTTGACAAAACGCACTTTACTTGTAATTGGGTAGATCTAGGATATGTTTAATACTTCAAGAAACATTGTTTCAAGTTCAAGTGTTAAAGCCATGCAAGTCTGTCCAAGAATCAATTGAGAAAAGTGTTGTTTATTAAAACTCGACAGCTAGCATCTATCGAGGCTTAGAGAGCTGTTTCAGCTTGAGGCTCGACAGCTGCTCGACAGATAGGGTATTTGTCGAGGTTTATGAAGTTCAGTTTTCCAGGACTGTTTTTCATCCAATCCATGATTGTATGTTTGGGCTTTCTTTTCTCACAACCGTAAACATATATAAGGATTGTTTTAAGGGCCGTCAAGGGTTGCTCGCGTGTGTGAAAAGTTTGTTCATGCAAATTGTGACCAGAGACAGTATTTGCCCTAGATCATCTTTCTTGTGAAGAAGCTGCTGTGTTTGTACACCATAGGGTTTTGTGACCAAGTAACTTCATGATCTTCATCGTCTGGATGAACTGAAGAACTTTGCAGCCAACATCCTTCTCTAAGTTGGTGAATCAAGTCGTGTACTGGGATCCGTGCAATTGGTTAGTCACGTACTAGGAGCCGTACATCAAAAGGAGAGATTGTCACTACAGATCAAGTCCAATTGGGTATAGGTGTAAGGGTTTAATTGTAGGTTAGTATAAGGTACTGAGATTCCTTTACTTGTAACCACTTGTTGTGATAATAGTGGATTCTTGAGAGTGGTGACCTTAAAATCACCCAGTGGGGTTTTTGTCGCGTAGGTTTTCCCCATTCGTAAAAAAATCACCGTGTCAATATATTTTCCGCTGCATACTTTAGATAATTGGTGATTTGTTTATGCTACCACGTGCTTTGCATGTTAATTTGATTAATTAATAAACTTGGCTTATTAATCAATTAATTTATCACAAGGGGTCAATACATTCATGGCCTATCAAGTGGTATCAGAGCAGGCACACTCTGATTAGGTTTTAATCTTTGCTATGTGATCCATTGACCCCTGTTTGTCATGGATAAAGGATAGTCTCTTATTATACCTCCTTTATTTGATGGCACTAACTACGAATACTGGAAAGTACGCATGAGAGTTTTCTTGTAATGTCTAGATGAAAAGGTGTGGCAAGTTGTGGAGATAGGCTGGACCAAGCCTACAGAAGCCCCAGCCGATTAGGGTGAAGCTAAGATCAAGGCGACAAACTTCAACAGTAGGGCATTGAATGCATTGTTCAGTGCAGTCACCAATGAGGAGTTCAAGAAGATATCCTCCACTGAAACTGCTAAGGAAGCATGGACCATTCTCCAGACAACCTATGAGGGAACCAAGGTTGTCAAGGATTCGAAGCTACAGAGGCTTACTACAAGCTTCGAATAGATCAAGATGGAGGAGGATGAGTCGTTTGATGAGTTTTATGTCAAACTCAAGGACATAGTGAACTCAGCTTTTAATCTTGGGAAAACCATTCTTGAACCCAAGATTGTGAGAAAAGTTCTCAGATCTCTACCCGAGAGATTCCATACCAAGATCACTACCATTGAGGAATCAAAGGACATCAAAAAAATTCCTTTGACTGAGCTGGTTGGAAATCTGCAAACCTATGAGCTAGGTTTGACGAAGGTAGGGAAATTAAGCAAGAACAAGAGCATGACTTTGAAAGCCAAAAGCAATAACACTGATGAGTCTTCTGATGATGAAGATTCTAAGATAAAGTCCTACATCACCAAGCAATTCAATAAATTCATGAAGAATGCCAATGCAAAGGGTTTCAACAGGGACCGTTGACAGTCTAGTTCTTCTCAGTCTAAAAGCCAAGACAAAGGGAAGAAAGATGCTAGGGATGACGGTCAGTACACTGTTCCCTCAGAACCAAAGTGTTTCGGGTGTCAAGGCTTTGGACATATGAAATAGGAGTGCCCCACATATCTCAAGAGCATTGGGAAGAGCAAGACACTTGCTGCTACATTAAGTGACATTGAGCCTGAGGATGATTCTAACAATGAAGATGACGGAATCCTAACTACTTTCACTTTCACTGCCATTGTCAATCCTACTGAGGGGATTGTTGAAGATGTGGAAGAAGAAGAAAACTTGGTGGAATCTAAGTTCGAAAAGATGGATGATCAAGATGATCAAGAGCATTAGGAAGAGCAAGGCACTTGCTACTACATTAAGTGACACTGAGCCTGGGGATGATTCTGACAATGAAGATGACGGAATCCTAAATGCTTTCACTGCCACTGTCAATCCTATTGAGGGGATTGTTGAAGGTGTGGATGAAGAAGAAGACTTGGTGGAATCTAAGTTCGAAAAGATGAATGATCAAGATGATATCCATACAGCCTATGAGAAATTGTACAAGGTTTCTGAGAAGCACGAGAAACTATATAGGCTGGCCACCAAGAAGCTCAGTGATCTGGAGCTTGATCAAGAAGAGCTTTCCACAAAATTTGATGAAGCCAATTAGACTATTGGTGCACTGAGGTTTGAGAACAACTTCTTGGTTGAAAAGACTAAGAAGCTTGAGGCAAAATTGTTCCAAGTCAGAGCTCAACTGGAGAGGACTTCAAGTGCAAAGCTTGATGAGATGCTCAATCTACAGAAATCTACCTTCGACAGAACTGGTTTAGGGTATGATTTCTCTTCTTCTTATATTTCTTCTTCTAGTAATACTGTTTTTGTTCCTTTTACTAATAATGTTGAAACTGAGAACATTAATGTTAAAAATGAATTAGCTAGTGAGAAAATAGACAAGGGTAAGTCTATCTTAGGAGCACCCCCTAAACTTGTTAAGAATGACACTAAAAAAAACCCTGGGGCTAAGAAGGCTAACTCTCAAAAGCCTAAACAGAAGAAGCAGCATCTCTGTCATTATTATGGAGCAGCCAGTCATACTCGACCTAATTGTTATAAGTGGTTAGCTACTCAACAGAGCAACGACATGATCGCATCGGGAAACCAGAATTAGTTTCCATCCTCTTTTACTCTCCTTGGAGATCTTCTCAAAGCCCTCATATTCCTTTCGAACTTGAGAAGTTTTAAGTCTTCCCCCTTACTACCCAATCAAGGGTTTCCTAAACAGAAAGGTTCTTTCAAGGTGTGGAAGAAAAAGGGCTCCAAGTGATTCTGTCACTTACTCTATCTCTCTCCCCTTCTTGTTTTTTTTGTTTTTTTGTTCATGCATTACTTGTGTGTCGTGCATCATTGTTTTGAGTCAGTCTAGTTTTATGCATTGTCTTGTTTTGTTTAACATGTTTTTGTTTGGCTAGTTTTCAGTTTTAGTTTATTTTGTTTTTCATATAAAAATTTAAAAAAAAATTTGAAAAATACAAAAACAGTGTATGTTTGTGTACATTGGTACTTGTGTATCTTGGATGGCCATTGAAACAAAGTTTTATAAACTTCGTATCTTTTGTAGCTTAGATGATTATCTCTATGCACAACTAAGCAAGAGAGCTTTGTGGCTCGTGTTTGTGATGAGTAAGATTAAGTAATCTTTTGTACTTAACATCCGTATCACTCTTTTTGACGGGAAGGACTAGAAAATCCTAAGAGAAATGCATAAATAATCATCTCACCATTGTTGCCTGCCAATCATGAAATGACATCTGTATGCTTCGGCATAGTAAAAGTACAATCAATGACACCTGTATGCTGCAATGTCAAATGCTTAACATACTTAGGTATTTCTTTTCTCTCTCTTATATGCCCATGCATGATTTGCTTAATAGAAAAATATGCAAAGAAAAATAAAAGCAAAAAGAACAAAATTCTTTATATATGATTGCAAACGTGTATTTTAGGAGATGTGGGAGATATAAGATGTACCTTGAAGGTAATAGTCCCCATCAAACAGTTATGATTGTGTGTGAGTTAAAGTGATTTTCTCATATCTTATATTGTCATAACATGTATACACTTAAGCAATCTTGTGATGTTTTTCACACATAACATGCAATATTCTTTGCTGTTCTTGATACTTGTGCAGGTACAATGTGATTTGGCCATCACAAGAAATACTTGTGTTAATGTATACTCACTAAACTGTCTTGAATCATTTTTGAAATATAAAATTGGTTAGACTTGTTTAGTGTGTGTGTGTGTTTTAGGATCACTGTGCTTAACACTTTTAGTTGTTGAGAGATTAATATGATGTTTGGATCCTTGGTTGAGTTGCATATTTGATTGCATTCATGTCTATGTTTTTTTTTTCCCTTAAAAACTATTTTTAAAGCAATCTCAACAACTCCTCGACACCTCTCGATACCTAGCTTATCTATCGAGCTCTTCAGTTGCTTTTTATCGCAATCTCGACACCTCCCGATAGCTAGGTCGATCGATCATGATATCTTCTGTTTCCTCGATAGCTTCTCGATAGCTAAGTCGATCGATCGAGATACTTTCTGTCCCCTCTATAGTTCCTCGGCAGGTCCTCGATCCATTGAGCTTTTTCTTTTGCTTTGGACACTTGCTCGATAGATGCATCTGTCGACCCTATTAGATCTTGACACCTCTCGATCTATCGAGAATTACTGAGATGCTATATAAGGGGCGCTCGCGATCTCAGACTCATTTTGCTCGATATCTCTCGATCACTCTGGCCTTTTCACCTCCCAAAACCTCTCTCATTCACTCCAAACCACTTCCTTAAGGATTTTTCGGCCTTAATCAAGTTTTTCTTCACTTGGTAATTGTCTAAATCCCTCATATTCATGCATTTCATGATTTTTAAACTAAGTTTTTGGGATTTTTTGAAAATTTTGGGGTTTTTCAAAATCAAAGAGGTTTTTGCAAAATTTTTTGGATGGGTTTTGTGTTTTTGATCTTAAAACTTCATGCATTGCATCTCATCTGCATTGCAACAATGTTTCATGCATTCTTAGATGTGTGTTTACCTTATTGCATACTTGTGTGGTGGTAGGATTGGATTGGGCTGAGCCCACGATGCAATTACTTTTGCATGTCACATGTTCATGCATTCCCATGCATACGATCTTCCTTTTCAATATATTTTGAACTGCTTGGGACTTTTCTAGTTGTCTCTTTCTCCCTCTCTCCCTTTTGTTTGCGTTAGTCTGCTTCTATGGCAGCCAAACACAAATCTACTCCATCCCGGAACCCTCTTCGTTTCGGGGCATCCACTTCTTCTGACCCCACTCCCTCTCACATCCGATTCCGTGATGAGAAGGCCAAATCGGACTTCTTTAAGAACTTTTCTCGACGAGGTGTTCATTCGGAACGCCAAGTCATTTTGTCGGACTTCTTCAACACTGACCTGCCTACTGTCATTCACAGTAGGGGTTGGGAGCCACTATGTGACATCCTAGTCACTTGTCCATCCATGCTAATCTAGGAGTTTTACTCCAACATGCATGGATTCGATTATTCAATACCTCTTTTTGTTACTCGCGTTCGAGGTACGCACATTGTGGTCACACCGGATATTGTATCCGATGTGCTCCATGTCCCGAAGGTAGAGCATCCTGACTACCTCAGCTATAAGCGTCTGAAGACTGTGTCCAAAGATGAGCTGATGTCTACTTTCTGTGAGCGTCCCTCTGATTGGGGCGAGCATCAGTTTACTCCATGTTCGACCTTTGTTAAAGGTCCTAGATTCATGAACATGATTATGACTTTTGTTTTACATCCCTTATCTCATTATAACTCTATTACAGAGCACCGTGCTTAGTTTTGGCTTTCTCTTTTAAAGAATCTCACTATAGATTTTCCCTTTCATTTCATTCTTTCTATAATAGATGTTTATAGGGATACGGCGAACCGTGATAAGCTCATCTTCCCTTCAGCTATCATGAGGCTTTTACGCCATTTTTATGTTCCCTTTCCCGTGTCCGACCATTTCTCTGTTATAGGTGCTATAGATGCCGCTACCATTAAACGGAGCGAGGCATAGTTTCGGTCGAGTCGGTCCGGGTCAACAGCTCCTCTGATTACTTCGGCTCCATCCACCTCTGCTCATTCTTCTTTTGCGGGTGGTGTGACTCTAGATGCTATCGCGACGCAGCTTCAGTGCATGGATGCTCATCTTGACGTGCTCATTGATGAGTTCTGTCAGGTGAACACCCGTGTAGGCCGTATTGCCATATGGCAGGCTTGCCTTGGTGGCTTCGTAGAATCTCCCTCTCCTCCTCACGAGGCATCTAACTACGACGACTCCGACAATGAGGATGACGGAGATGCTAGCTCTTCTAGTGCTGACGAGATGTCTACTTGACACTCTTATCCTTTGTTACTCGTGACAAAAAGGGGGAGTATTTTTGGGTTATGAGGGTAGTCATAGTTAGGGGGAGGGTTAGTATAGGAGATTTTTGTCAGGGGGAGTGTTGATATTGAGGGATGTAGTGAGGATTTTATGTATCTTTTTCTTTTCTCTCCTTTTTAGATACATTGTTCATGTACCTTAGGTCTTGTAACCATTTTGACATACATTGTACTTATATTTGGTTTATATATATTGATGTATGTTTTTTTCACCTACCCTTACATATGTTGTTTCTTTTCTCTCTTTATGCACATGCTTCTAATATATTGTATGCAATCTATTATTTCTGTTTCATACTAAGATGCCTTGATGAGTTTTGTTTATAGTGTTTCAGAAATATAGGTTGTCAAAGTCTTCTTACCATAAACTCTCTTCTTGCAAAGTTTTTCAAGAGTTTGTGTTAGGATAGATTTTATTGTATTGAACAAATGAGTGTGAGTTAAATGATTTATGACTTCTCTCATATGTTCATTTGTTTGTTGTGGTTTTGTCACAGATTTTCAAAGGAGGAGATTGTTAGGACATATGTGTTTCACATGTTAGGCACATATGTCACTATTTTATGTAATTGGCTAATCTATTGACAAAACACACTTTACTTGTAATTAGGTAGATTTAGGATGTGTTTAATACTTCAAGAAACATTATTTCAAGTTCAAGTGTTAAAGTCATGCAAGTCTGTCCAAGAATCAAGTGAGAAAAGTGTTGTTCATTAAAGCTGGACAGCTAGCTTGACAGCTAGCATCTATTGAGGCTTAGAGAGCTGTCTCAACCCGAGGCTCAATAGCTGCTCAACAAATAGGATATCTGTCGAGGTTTATGAAGTTCAGTTTTTCAAGACTGTTTTTCATCCAATCTGTGATTGTATATTTGGGCTTTCTTTTCTCACAACCCTAGACATATATAAGGATTGTTTTAAGGGCCATCAAGGGTTGCTCGCGTGTGTGAAAAGTTTGTTCATGCAAATTGTGACTGGAGACAGTATTTACCCTTATTCATCTTTCTTGTGAAGAAGTTACTGTATTTGTACACCATTGGGTTTTGTGACCAAGCAACTTAATGATCTTCATCGTCTAGATGAACTAAAGAACTTTACAGCCAACATCCTTCTCTAAGTTGGTGAATCAAGTCGCGTACTGGAATCCGCGCAATTAGTTAACCACGTATTGAGAGCTATGCATCAAAAGGAGAGATTGTTACTAGAGAACAAGTCTAATTGGGTATTGGGATAAGGGTTCAACTATAGGTTGGTATAAGGTACTGGGATTCCTTTACTTGTAACCACTTGTTGAGATAATAGTGGATTCTCGGGAGTGGTGACCTTAAAATCACCCGGTGGGGTTTTTGCCATATAGGTTTTCCCAATTTGTAAACAAATCACCATGTCAATTTATTTTCCACTGCATACGTTAGATAATTGGTGATTTGTTTGTGATACCACGCACTTTGCATGTTAATTTGATTAATTAATAAACTTGACTAATTAATCAATTAATTTATCACAAAGGGTCAATACATTCTTGGCCTATCAACTTGCAAACCCACATTGGAAGTAAAATGAGCAAGGTATTGAAAATTAACCATATACGTGGTCATTTTTGGATAAAGTGACATAAAGCTTGATCATGATTAATCATGGTTAAATCTCAATTAAATCATGATCAAAACAACCTTGGCTTGGTGCAAAGGGTCATTGAAAAGGTCTTGTCACTTGATTTAGAAAGTTCAAATCACAAAAATTCCATTCAAGCAAAAAGAATTCGAGAAAATACCAAAGTGGAAATTTTGGGACAAAAACTTGAGTTCAATGCTACTTTTCCAAACTTGTAGCCTATAAAATTTGAAAAGAAAGGCTACAAAGTTGGTATCTTTAGAAAGAAGATGTCAAAAGCTTTTCAACAACACCTTGTTTGAACTAAATAGAGGCCAGAAAGGCCTATAAGTATGTTTGCAAAGATGGGGAAAAAAATCATGACAAACCCACAAAATTTGGTCCAAATCAAGTTGGGCTGCCCTCTTTGTGCACAAATTTGTCACAACTCACCCATGGTTGATCCAAAAAGTTGATAATTTCATAAACTATGAGCAATTATCTACATCTTGAAAAAATAAAATGGCATATCAAGATTGTTGGGATTAATTCCCTTAAATCCTATTGTATGATGTTATATATGATATTAAGTATGACATTATGTATGACTTAATATTATGATTAATAAAGTTTTTTTTATTATTATCTAAAATAATGGTAACATGAATATTCAGATATTATCATATAGTCCATGAGATGCATAGTACGTGATTTATGTGAAAAGCCATAGAAGATATAAATCACAAATTTTTTGTGAACTCAGAATTTTAGTTCGTTGTTGGTGATGAAATTGGGCATTTCATCTGCGAAGACTATAACATATCAACTAAGATGATTTCTCTTGATCATAGAAGTGAAGACTTCTAGTTGATGTGTTGATATGTTTTAAGAGTTAAGACATATTGAACTGGACCGCTGTGAGATTTATTATTCTCCTAACGATTGTCAAATGAATAATAAATCTCACGACTTCTTTTTACATGAACTCTTAATCTTGAGAGAATAATGGACCTAATTATGAAGTGTATGTCGCTTTGATATATCAGGAGTGAGATCTAAAGTAACAGTCAAAACATCAGTATGTTGGGCAGCCATATTTAGTGTTGATGAAACATATATTCTCAAGATGGAATTCATAGTCTCGTAACAGAGATACAAAATATTCCCTTGAGATAAGTTTAATGAGTTTGTTATTCAGAATGTTAGGCCTAACTATTTTAGTAAATAGTTACTAAAGTATATATTTATGAAATTAGATTTCATAAATATATGATGAATAACTTAAAGGATTAAACTGAGTCCTCAAGGAATAAGATGTAGTAAACTACAAAGTGGCAGTCTACTTTAATGACTTTGTATTATTACAAATATTTTATGAAGGGGTTGCATGTACAATAAAGTCTTAGGATATAATTTATTAATAAGGCCTAGAGTGCAAATTATATTTATATAGTGGTATTAAATATAATTAATGGTAACTTTGGACTTGTCAAGAGTTGACAGAAAAGCCTAAGGCCCATTGAAGATAGTGTCTTATTTATTCCCTTTTGGTCCCATTCCAAGCCACATACTAAAGCCCAATTGGAAAAACCCAAAAGGCTAGCCCAATTAGATAATCAGTTATTAAGGAAGAAACATACAGAATTTTTATAAGAGACATCTTCATGAAATGGCATATATGTGAGTGTTGGACACTCTCTCATTCTCTGTAGAAAAAACACATATAACTGATTGAGAGACCGCACATCTTAGACATAAGTAGAATTGTAGTGAAGATTAAAAATGTTCCCGAGTACTTCTGATCTCTGTTTTGAAATTTAATGCACCAAGGTACACTCTCTTGATTCTATACTGTGAAATTTACATAGTGCATGTTATCAATTGCGAATGAAGTAGATTCGTTAATTTTCCGCTGCGTATGTTTTGTATGCGATACAAACATGTTTTTTCCATCAAAGATCATCTCTTTATTTATATATATTGCTTGTACAAGAACAATAAAAAACCAACTTTGAAGGTTTCCCATGTGAACCACCCTACTTCTTGGCTAAATAATCTTACCAAACTACACAAAGTTGATACCTTTATAAAGACTGTTGTACAAGCTTTCCAACCTATACCAAAAAAATGCCTAAAACAAACTTTGGTAAGGCCTCCAATCAAGTACGCATAGTTATAATTGAGTATTGCCATGCATGATTGTGCTAGAATTTAATTGCAAACTTATGATTAGTTTGTTAATTCTAATATTTAGATGATGAACATGTTCATGCATATTAATGTAGGTGTCATTCGATGTTTTGTTTTACATAATATAGATTATGTGTCTAACCATTTTATGTGAACGCACAATAGCACTTGTATTTTTTCCCCCCTTTGATTTACATCTCTGGCCCCATAAATTCTCAAAAAATATGTTTTTATCCATGGACTGTGGTAATGTCAAGAATAGACAAATTTATCCCATTTAGACGTCGGATCATTTAAATGTTTCAGGCCTGTTTGGTAGGCAATTTTAAACATATTTTTAAGCATTTTAAACAAACTTACACACATTTCTATACACTTTTTCACCCACAGATATATCAAAAACACCTAAACAACATTACTCAAAATCTTCTACGAAATAACTAAAGTGCTTCTAGTCGACCAGACTTTAAGCAGGTTGGCCGGTGGCCTGATAAGTGCAATGTTTCACCAAAATACTAATTTTCTACCTTTTTATATCAACCTAGGGGTTGGCCCGTGGCCTAATAATATTTTCAAATGATTTTACCGACTTGGAACAAATTTGACTATCGCCAACCTAGGCTTCACCGCAGTTTGACTAATATCTTATTGTTCCTTTGAAATAAATTCAAGCTCGGATTGAAGTAAATAGAATTTTCTTTAAAATTATTTAGTACCTTTTTCTATTTTTTTTTCCAATTCTTCTTTTGGGTAGCAAATTTCTTGGTTTAAATTGTATTTTCACTACATTCCTGATTGTTAGGTTGTCTCAAGAGCAACTCCACATTGTGACCAGGGTAGCCACAAGACCACACAGATTTGGAAAAAAAAATAATTATTATATATAAATTTTAAAAATTTTATAATTTTTTTATTCTTAAAAAAATTTGTGACCATCCATAATTTTTTAAGCCCAACATAATTAAACTTTGGACAAAACAAACTTGATGGTAGCCTTGTAAACTAAGGTTGCAACTCTACTCAATATATATTTTTTATTGAATACAAATTTTTTTTTTTTAAATCTACTATTGGATTACATTTCTTTTTCTTAATCCTCTATACTTGCAAAATTTCAAGAAAATCAAAGACCAATAGCTATGTCATCCATCAAATATTTAAATTTCGAGTTTTTGGAGCCTAAAATTATACATAAAAATAAGTTTATGAATCGAATAGTAAATAACATCCAATTGACATGATATTTGACATGTGTTTTAAGAACATAAAGAACATGCAATTCAATAGTTAGATTTTCAAAATATGTAGTTATGTTAATCTGTTTAATAAGGGTTGTAGTTGTAGCAAAGCTAATTAGATTTTCAAAATATATTGTTAATGGGACCTTATATATTGTTAAGGGGACCAAAGTTGTAGCAAAACTTTGTCCTTAAACTTTGGTCCCCTTAACAACATATAAGGTCTTTACAAACAAAAAGAAAAGGCCCAAGAAAATTTTTATTTAACTAAAATTTTGTAAGAGATATAACTTGCAATATTGATAATGAGAACACGATTTCAAAATAAGAAAATTCATAAAAGGAAATTGTAAAACTTTATGTATTTGCGTGTTTTTTTTTTTTTTTTTTTTTAATGTAGAGGAGGATTTTGTTTCAGCCCCTGCAAGCTGTTTGTCCTCTTTGGGGAGCCAAGCCCGCAAGGTTTTATTTTCAAGCGACGTGAGCAGTTTTTGAGACTTGCTCCCACATCGGCAATAAATGCGCCCCACTCATGGTTTATAAGCTCTTAGAGCAACCATGAGTTTATGCGCCCCACTCGTGCTCACGTCGCTCGAAAACAAAACCTGGCTAACAGCTTCCAGGGCTTGGAACAAAATCCTCCCCTACAGTTAATATATAGAATTCTCTTTTTATTAGATTCTTGAAACTGCCACTTGTCTCTCTAAAGCTTAAGAAGAGAAATTAGCGCTCAGTCATAGTATAAGGTTAGATTACAATATTACAGCTCTAGTTTTCCAATTTGTTTTTAGTTTCTTGTTGCAATTTCCTGTCAATATAACTAGAATTTTGTAAAGAAGAAAATATATATAATAATAATAATAAATAAATAAATAACAACGGAATTTTAAGAAAATTTTCCTATAGTCAACTGCGCTCCGTATTTCACACTCTGCGAACCTGCAGTTTACGCTAGTAATTTTTTGTCCAAAAATGTACTGTACGGCTCCGAGTCCGGTCTAAGGGTATTCGTTAAGACCCAAAAATTAGAGGACTGGTCTCCTTTTATAATTTTTATATAACGCTGATCGACTTGTACTCTGAAAGTCTGACCGAAGAATTGGAAGTCTTTCAATCTTAAATTTTGGCAAGTCACACTAATTAATATAAGACTGACTTTGCAAAAGAATAATCAACCTGCTTTCACATGATCACATCCAGTTATAGAATCTACTTGATAATCTATAAATAGCAACCAAACTATAACACTTTTGCAACATCAATTTCTGGCTTAACTTCTAATTTTCTTAAGGCATATTTGATAGACAATAATGGTAATTACATAGGAATAAGAATAAATATCACAATGAATAAAAGATGATGTAATGTAATACTTATTACTATTCATTTGTTTGGTGACAATACAATGATAGAACCCTAAAGATAATAGAATGAAAGTATTTTAAATCAAACTTAAGATATATTTTAGGAAATATCTTATGCATGTAATTATATTTCTTAAGAAATAATCTATATATATATATATATACATAAAACTGAAGCCTTTGAAGTTTCCACAATTTTCCACGTCAACACAATATTTAAAAAAAAGAACATAAACTCAAAAAAAAATAATAAAAAAAACTTTTAACAAAACATAAAACTTTTAAAACCCGATAAACACAAAACCCAATCTCTGCCTTCTCCTTCCTCAATCAAACCTTATTTCTCCCATTCCCCTTCTCCTTTCCCGTTTCACCCACAACCCCCACAACTCAGCAGGCAGTAGCAGCAGCACCATTCACAACACACAAACCACCATAATCAGACCATATCAAACCCACAACCCATAAGCAAAAAACAATTCTGAAGATCTGCAATTGCCCAAAGTTAAAGTCACTACCAAACTTCGTTCCTATAACTTACAGA
This sequence comes from Lithocarpus polystachyus, assembly GCA_033629205.1. NCBI lineage: Eukaryota > Viridiplantae > Streptophyta > Magnoliopsida > Fagales > Fagaceae > Lithocarpus > Lithocarpus polystachyus. Next base: position 20,178,211 of record CM066167.1, read on the forward strand.
AATTCGAGATCTAGGGGAGTCCGATTCTAGATGAACGCTACGAATCATTCGGCCGTTGGGGAGACAATATGGTATGTTAGGTTTAGTTTTTGATTTTGTTATTAATCTTGCTTTGCATTGCTTTAAATTTTCAGATCCCACGCCCTCCTTTTCTCAGCCTATTTGTTTATCAAGTTCCAAAATCAACCAAAGCCTCAACTATGAACACACCTATTTGCAATTTTCTCTAAAGATCGTCACCGCCCCTCCAACCAAATCAGTGGAGGCAAATTATGTGGTAATTTTTTTTTTTAAATTTATGTTTCCAGGCACAACCCACTTGAATACTAATTGTTTTCGTAGCCCATCACGTTTTGTATTCCGATCATGCTTAAATTTAGAAATAGTTTTGTATTGTAAATACCATTTTATAATATTTATTGGCTATCCGTGGCTTTGTATTATTGAAATTTTTGTTGTTGTTGTTGTTGTTGTTTTTGTTGTTGTTATTGGCTATTGTTGTTGTGTCGCGTGAGAACTGAGTATTCTTTTCAATGGTTATGTATATAATGGTTGCTTTGTTGAGTATTCACACATTGAATCTAGATTTCAGGAACTATATTCTTATTTTAAAATTTTTGTAATTTAGGACTTTTGATTTATAGAAGTTATTATTATTTAAAGACTTTCATCAATTATTAATACTATTTGGGTTGTTGGTTTTAATTAAGGTTGAATGATGAGTAAAAGCAGAGCATGATAGAAGACATCTACAACACCAAGAAGCAAAAAAGGTAGAAAAATAATTGAAAGGGTTTTTTGGTATTGGTATTGGCGGAGGAATTTGGGTTAGGGTATGCTAGTAGACCTATGTGTTTTAGTTTTTTATTTTATTTTATTTTTATTTAATGGTTTTTTCTTTGTTTCTTAGGTTTAGATGGTTTATCCTTGATCACTGTTAAAATCTATTGTTGAAGCTTGAATGTTGTAGTGTAGTCATTTGACAAATGCAAATTAATTGTTGTTTAATATTGTTGCTTTAAATTTAAAGGTGTTATAATTTGTTGAATAAGTTATAATGATCATTGCAATAGAATAATTGCTCTCTAAATCTAAATCAAACGACTAGAAGATTGTGCTTTATGTTGGTTTGGGATTTTCATTTGAACATATATTATGTTGGTTGTGTGTTTTATGCAGTTTAGCTTCTTGAAAGTATGTTTTTGGAGTTGCAATTTCAACGGAATTATTAATATTCTGTTCCAATTTTGTTTTAGGCCATTTTGTTCTGTTATAGTTTTCAACGATTTAATTTCAATTTTTTTTTGGGTAATGAATATGTGCTGTGCAGAGAGAGTTGGAAAGAGATCTATCGGAGACCTTTCACTACTATCAAACCAGTCCCCTCTAATACCGATGAAGAGATTATTGTATTATTTGTTAATCTGACACAACCGGATGACGCATGGAGTCGAATATTATGTACATGAGATTGTTCTGGTATTGGACAGATTATATTTCTTCTCTTTTAGTTTTATACTCTTGCACAGATTGTTTGTTCTCTCTTCCATTATTATTATTATTATTATTTTATCTGAATGCAACCAAATGACCAATCTGTGGAACTTTGGCATATTTTTTATATATGTTTTATCTAATTATTAGGTGTCTATGTGTTGGGAGGAACTGGAGCATGACTATGAGAAGAAGAATGAAAAGCCACTTCAATTTGCATATTTTATAATTTTAATGAGAACCAAAACAGTCACAATGAATCTAAGAGGAGATATGCAAAACTTGAAATCTTTGACTTTCAATTCTTTTATTCGTTTGTATATTATATGACTAAACATGTACCAAACATTGACTTTGTCATCATGCCATTGTTCATAATTGTTGGCGCATTCTAAGAAATAACAATGTGTATCACTATTGAACTCTTTTCTCTGTAAAAAAAAAGGGGTATTTGGTATCAGATGCTGACTAGTAAAAATAAGTTGAGTGGGTGTGTTTTGTTTGATTAAATGATGGAGATTGCTGACAAATTGTTTCTTATGATTTAGTGTTTATTTGTGTCTTACACATTTCAATTAGGTGTTGGATTTTGAATTTTTTTCTTGGTTTTAATAGTTGAAGGATGGGAGAGAGGAAGGTGCTAAGCAAATACTACTCACCTGTCTTCAACCGAGAGGCTTGAGGGGTCAAGCACACATGATGCTTCCCATAAGTAGATGTTATTGGTGACAATTATTTAGGTATTCGAAGGTTCTGATTCTACTGCAAATGTAAGATGCTTTGCTGAGCTTACCTTCAAGACTGACCCACAAATTTTCAAATATATTGTTGAGTCTGGTGCTACCAAAAATTTTGAACCTGTGTGAAGTGGATGAGGTAAAATAAAATAAATACAAATAAAATTCTTGTAATCTTTTGTACATATAACATGGTTTTTGACTAAATATTTTGATTATTCTTTTAATTCATTAGGCAGCAGAGATAATAACCATAAAAAGAGAAGTTGGAGTGATGGAAGATGCAATGAAATCTTTAGAGAACAAAAACCTTGGATTTGAAAAGAAAAATGGACATCGTTACTACATTGGATGGGATGAAATATATGAAGGTATTATTTGCTTTACTAATTCTATTTTTATTTATTAGGGTAGGCTATCATCTCATAGTGCCACAAATGGTATCTTTAAGTCTTAAATAGACTGTCCAAATTTTAAGATTACATGATGATAAATCAAAGTAGAAGGCCGTGAAGGTTGTCTCTGGCCTTTCAGGTATAGGTTTTTATTTTTTGGAATGCTCTTCAAAGCATATACTTGGTTTTGTGAAGGCAATGTTGCTTTTAAAATTTCCTTCAAATTCACTCACTTTCTTAAAGTAATTTTTATTTTCTTCAGTTTATAATATCTGGGTCTATACTTTTCATTCAACTTTTATGGGTGCAGTTCATTTTCTTGTATTTGATGGACTTAATCGGCAAACAAGGCACCCCCACATGGTAAAACTCTTTCTTATCAATTTTCGGCTTCAATCTTCTTGGGTTTAATCCTTATTCAAATATGTTAAAACTTTTCTGGTTTTTGTTTTAATTGGTGGTAGCTGAGACTTGAGCTATGAGCTAATGGATTGGGCTATGAGCTGCTAAAAGACTTGGCTCTGTTAGGTTTCCAAAATCTCAAGGTTATAGACATTATTGGCTTCAGGGCTCTTTATTGTATGCATTTTCTTATGAGACATTTTGGCTCTGTCTTTGTATTCAAAATTGAAGTTAAGGTAGTTAGATGTATAGTTTAGTGATCTAGGGAGGTGGATGAAAATTGTAAGTAAGATACTTGGCAGATTCTTTCAAACATTGTGATTTCAATTGGAGTGACTAATTGGTTGTTATACATAAAGCTCAACTTGGACATTGATGCTGAAATATGTTTGAGGAATTTCATCTTATTTTAGTTTTTTATGTCGCTCCTTTTTCAGATAATGATTCAAAATAGTTGTTTCTTCAAGTAATTTCTACATGAAACCGAGGTAAACTACATATAGTTTCAATAATGTTTTATAGAAAGAGAATGATTGGAACTTTACTTTTAATTTTAATAAAGAGCTATATTCCATTTGCAATGAGATGTTGACTCCAATTCTATTGATGATTTACGAAAGTCCCTTCTCTATATCTGTTATCAAGAAGTTATTTATGAAATGGTTCCACATTGTCATTGACAATAGATTAATAGTTTTGTACATGAGCTATGATGCCACTTAGGTTGATTACTTGATGAACAAATTAGTCTCTTATTGGTTTTTTTTTTTTTTACCATGTGGTTTCTTAATTATCTTTTTATTTAACTAGCACATGCATTGCACGGGTTAGCGACTGGTGTTTTTTAAATTTGAAAGATAGATTAGTTATTTTTTATGATTTTTTATTTTCATAATTGTTATGTGTATATAGAAAGTTTGTTTATTTGGAAATATATTAATTTTAGAAATTAATACACCTACTAAGGAATAGCTATTACAACACTTTTAGATATGAATAGTTATTCCTTATTTTAAAGAATGACTATTCATAAGGAATGACTATTCCATGTAATATAAACATAACCAAACTATTGAATAACTAAACCATAGGAATAATTGTTACATTACAGTGCCTATTACAGTCTACCAAACGTACCCTTAGTTATAGCTTATAATAAAGCTTTTTCTCTGTTTTCGTTCACTCTCCTCCTTCTTCAACAAGAAATCATCACCCTTTGAGTTTCTCGAACATCTTCAAGGATGTCACAAGGGAGAAAAGGTCAAAGGCATCCATAACCTCAAAGCCTACCTTGAAAATTTTGGTTACTTGAGCTATAATAACCATTCCAAAAATCACACTCATACCAACGATGATGTAAAGCTATTTTCTATTTTCTATTTTCTATCTTCGGAGGGTTGGATAATGGTTTTAGGTTTTGAAAAAGAAGAGGGTTTTTTGGATTGCATAGAGAATTTCATCATCTTCTTTGAAATCAATCGGTGTCAACTGTGAAGATGACTAGTGGGTAATCAGAATTCAAAACACCCCTTCTGCGGCCAACTATTTCTTCCTTGATTCAGAAGAGAGTTAGTCTTCTATTTCTTCCACGACTCTTTCATTTATTTATTTTTTAGTCATACCACCGCCACATTTTGCTTTATAACATTTTTTTGCCAAATTCTTATGCTATATCATCCTAACATAACTTTTTTTACTTACTAATAATCATTCACTAAACTTGTAGCTTTAGCATTTTCCTTTTTTTTAATCTTCAAATAGTGGTTTTTTTTTAATGGAGAAATAATTATTTTTCACTGTAAATTATAATTTATTTTACACTACCTCAACATTTTATTTTGGGCAAAATCTAACAGAATTTAGTGTTAAAAACCAATTTATTTCCTCCAAAACAGAATGTAAAATGATTTTTTAATACTACATTTTGTTAGACTTAACTGAGATGGTGAAGTGAGGGAGCAACGTGTTACACAAGTTATAGTTTAAGGGGTTGATGGTTCATTTTTATCGTTTAGGGAGAAAGTGTGAAATGAGATGTAGTTTAGGATGAAAAAAATAAAAATAAATAAATAAAAGTAATTTCCTCTCCCATTTATTTTTCATATCTTTCACTTAGACTCCGTTTTGGAGAATTGAATGGAATAAAAAGAATAATTTTAAAATATTTATTCTATTATCTTGTTTTAGAGTTTTAATTGGAAGAATGAAAAGATATTTGAGAGTTTAAATGAAGGAAATAGAATGATAGAAGGGAACGCTTTGGAGAAGAAGAAGATGAACTTCAATATAGCACTAAGAGAGTCAAGGATGGCTCAGATGATTATGGTAGTGGTGAGGATGCTATGCCTTCCTCTAGGTCCTACAAGGATAAACTTGTGGGAGTTGTTCTGGGTGCCTATGCACAAATGTGCTCCTTCAGTGATCCTTTTGAGTACGTTACTGAATCAGATAATGAAGTGAATGAACTTGTTGAAGGGTTTGCAACAGTGAAACATTCAAAGGACATCAAATCTAGGATACGTAGTGCATGGACAAATGCCCTGATTGTCAAAGTTTTTGGTTGCACTGTAGGCTACCACTTCCTTCGTGGAAGAGTATTGAGCATATGGAGGCCATTAGCGAGAGTGGATTGGTTGGCCTTGGGCAAGGACTTCTTCTTGTTCAGGTTTGAATCCAAACAAGACATGGATAACATGCTAGCTAGTGGTCCATGGTTTATCGGAGGTCATTACATTGGCATCTGTGTATGGGAGCCTTATTTTAGGCCCTCTTCAGTAGAGGTTTCTACCATAGCTATTTGGGTTAGATTAAATGAACTACCTGTGGAGTTCTATGACCCATCGGTCCTTAGGGAGATAGGCAGGGCTATCGGTCCAATCCTTAAGGTGGATGTGAACACAACGACGGAATCAAGGGGAACATATGCGAATATGTGTGCAGATTGATATAAAAAAAATAAATAAATAAATAAATAAGGCCAAAAACCCATTTCCATCCCTACATTTTCATGCAAAGATACAAACACAAATAGAGCAAGTAATGGATCTGGAAAGAATGAAGAAAACGAAGTATAAAATGAGAGTGAATGAGAGTCGGCCATGGCTAGGGTAGCTACATATGAAGGGATTGGATCCTTGTGCTTTGGTTGTGGAAGGCCTGGTCACCAAAAACCTTCTTGCCCTTATGTGACACAAGCTCTAGTCAAGATTGACACAGTCATGATTAGTGATATTGTTGTAGAGAAGCAGGTGAAAGCCAAATCATCCTATGGCGAAGATGACAGCTATAGGCCTTAGATACTGGTAAGTAGATGGAAACTTGGTTCTAAACCTAAGAGACCTCCAATGACAATTGGGTTGGAATGAAAGGATTCACCTAGTCCAATTCGAGTAACCAACCCATCAATGGCCTCCGCCAAGGCCCAGTTAGTCTTATATTAATTAGTCTTACAAGGCCTTGGTCTTGGATACAATCTATGAATTACACAACTTGGATCCCAGTTACATTCTATAAAATGTAAAATTACATTAGATAAACCTAGTTTATGAATCCTTAATCTAATTTTGGAGGTTAACTTACAAGGTGGGGAATGTGTTAGGCACCCAATTCACCTAGAAAATCAACCTTTTAGACAATAATGGCCAATATCATGTCACATCACTCAAACAATCAATATGCTATATTGCATGTCGTGGATCAAAGAAAACATTTGAACATGATTACTATAAGATTAAAAACAGAATTCATTGCATTTGCATTAGAATCTCAAGAACAAGGGCAGCAGCACGTTAAGGCCAAGGTGGTTATAGGACCACCCTGACCTGGAAAAAAAAATTTTATATAATAATATAAAATTTTATATTTGTATACCCTTCAAAAAAAAATTTGTGAACACCCTCATTTTTTTTATGCCAATAAAATTAAACTTTGCTCCAAAATTTGTTCTACTTAACAATATATTGGGGCCTTTCAAGCAAAAAGGAAAAGCCCAAAAAAAATTTTTTGAACTAAAATCTAAAATATATATATATATATATATAAATATAGCAAGCCCAAATGCCTAATAGACTATAGACCCCAGGGAAAAAAGCCCAAGATCAATCCTCACTCACTACTCAGACAGATTTTTAAATCAACAAAAATAATAATAATTAAATTTGTATAAACTAAATGTCCAATCTGCCAATTGATCAAATCTTAAACCATTGAGATCCTAACATAAGGGAAAAAAGAACCTTATCCTTAGCCTTCAGTAGTCAGCGTCTTAGCAAGTAGCGCCTCCACGGCTCCGCCTCAGACTCAGCAACAACAACTCAGCAAGACCTCACCCCTGGTCCCAGAGCACATTCGCAACGGCAAGATCAGAGATTGCCTTGGGCTCGACTTGTTGCCGTGGCGCTGCCCCTTAAGGTATTTCAGTTCTCTCTCCTTTTCTCTATCTCATCTCTGTTGTGCTCTGAGAGTAAGATCAGAGCTCTCTCTGTTTCTCTTTGAACTGAAAAATGAGATTCTCTTTGTCTTTGGAATTGAATAGCTTTGCCTAATGTCTAATTGCCTTTATTTGACATTTTGACTTTATCAGTTTGTGAGTTTGTCTTTTTGTGTATTGTGAATATTTTATATTTCTTTAACGTTTTGTGTAATTGTGTAAAAGTATGTAATATTGTTGATTGGATATTCTCTCTTTAGTGGGTTGAGCCGAGTGGATGATGCACAGTGGGGTGTGTGCTAGGCTGCTAGTAGTCAATAAAGAAAAATAATGAAACAACTAAATAACAATAATTAATAATTTTATTAATATTTCAAATGAACTTATTGTTTATTGTTTATTCTTTTGCTAGAATTATGGACAAATATTTGATAAGAAAACCACGTACCCAAAATTCATCTCTTGTGCAAGATTCATTTCCGGTGCAAGATTCATCTTCAGCTTCTAAGCAAATTCGTGTTGACTTTAACTTAGAAAATCTTCGTTCAGATCCTGGGCTATGAGAAAAGATATCACCTTATCATCCTAATAATCATGATGAAATAAGAAGATTTTATTTACAAAAAGGCCCTTGTCAGCCTGTTCTCCATAAATACGCTCTAATAGATTTTTCTGAAAAGCCTCGTTGATTTAATTCCGATTGGTATGTAAATAGAAACTGATCGGAATATAGTATAGTCAAGGATGCATTATTTTTTTTTTTTATATTGCTACCTATTTGGGCATGATGTTGGTAAGCAAGGAGGAGTAGAGACTTTTGTAACGAATGGATTCAAACATTGGAATGAAAAAGAGAAGTTATTATCCCATGTTGGAGGAGTTAATAAAGCTCATAACCAAGCTGTCAAGAAGAGCGAAGATCTAATGAAGGAAAAGCAACACATTTAAAGTGTTTTGGTTAAGTAATCAAATCAAGATAAAATTGAATATCGAGTTCAATTAAATGTAATAGTTGATTACATCAGATTCCTTTTATGTTGGGGGTAAGCTTTTTGTGGTCACGATGAATCTCAAGATTCAAGTGATAAAGGAAATTTCCTTGAGCTTCTATAATTTTTGGTGGATCACAATGAATCTATCAATGAAGTGTTGCAAAATGCTCCAAAAAACTGCAAGCTTATCCACCATGAATTCAAAAAGACATTGTGAATGTAGTTGCACGTGAAATATCCAAAGCCATAATCAAGGATCTTGACAATGGGTTCTTTTCAATATTAGTTGATGAGTCACGTGATATCTTAGTTAAAGAGAAAATGACCCTCGTTCTTCATTATGTGAACAAAAAAGGAATTATTATAGAGCGGTTCCTTGCTATTGTACATGTAGCAAGTACCACTGCTTTGTTACTCAAATATGTTGTTGAATCTTTACTTTGTGAAGATAATTTGAGTTTATCGAGACTACATGGGCAAGGTTATGATGGTGTCAGTAATATGCAAGGTGATATCAAAGGTCTCAAAACTTTAATTTTGAAAGAGAATATGTCAGCAATTTATGTCCATTGTTTTGCTCACCAACTTCAATTAACTCTTATCGATGTTGCTAAAAATCATATTAACATTGCTGAATTTTATATGTGGTTAGTAATTTAATAATTGTTGTTGGAGGCTCTTGTAATAGACGAGATGCTCTTCAAGATGCACAATTTGTCAAAATTAAAGAAGAATTAGAGAAGGGTGTATGTAGAAGTGGGCAAAGTTTGAATCAAGAGACAAATCTTAAATGTCCTAGTGATACACGTTAGGGATCATATTATGGGACTATTGTCAACTTGATTTTGATGTTCTTTGCTGTTGTTGATGTATTTGAGATTATTGAAAAAGATGACCCCTTCGACCAAAAAGTTGAAGCATGGAAATCTTTATTGACTAAAGTGTATTCATTTTGTACCATACATGATATTCCTATCTTGAATAGGATGAAATATTTGTAGTTAGTGAAGGCTGCGACGCAACACCAAACAAAATACAAATTTACATCATTATTGTGTTGAGTTATTCTACACAGTCATAGATTTGCAACTTCAAGAGCTTAACAACTGTTTTTTCAGAGGTGAATACCGAGTTGCTACTTTGTACTTTGTATGGCTTGCTTGAATCCAAGTAATTCATTTGTGGCTTTTGATAAGGAAAAGTTGATACGTCTAGCAAAATTCTATCCATCTGATTTTCCTGGGACAGATATCTTGGCACTTGGCCCTCAACTTCAGAATTACATTTTTGATATGCGTAGCAATAACTTATTTTTAGAGCTTCAAGAAGTTGGTGAACTTGCTGAAAAGTTAGTGAAGACAGGGAAGCATGACACATATCCAATAGTCTATTTGATTGTGAAGTTAGTTTTGACCATTCTTGTCGTCACTGCAACAGTAGAAAAAAGTTTTCCAACAATGAAATATATAAAGAATGAACTGCACAATTGAATGGGATATCTGTGGATGAATGATTGCTTGGTTGTGTACATTGAAAGAGATGTAGCTTGTAGCATTGATAATGAAACTAACATGCAACAATTTCAAAATATGAAAACTCGTTAAAGAAAATTAAAAACTTTATGTATTTGCATGTTTTTTTATTGTTGTTGTTGTTGTCAATATATAAATTTCTCTTTTAATTAGATTGTGTAATTTATGCTTCTTAAGAAACACCCTGGGAAAAGTTCTTGAAACCGCCACCACTCAAGAACATTATATGAGCATATTGTGCAATTCTAAGAAAATCATTAGTTTTAATATGATATATCTCTTCAGCTTAATGTAATCATTTGAATCAATAATAAGATTAAAACATGAGCATCTCAAGAACATCATATGAACATGTGTAATTATAAGAAAAGCATGAGATTTCATATGAATTTCTTCTTCAACTTCATGTAATCATGTGCATCAAGAATTTCAGAAGATTAACATGTGAAATGAGCTTCATGCAATTTATTAAACTACCATCATGACAAAACATGTTTGTTAAACTACTGTTAGGTTCTAAAAGCTTAGAACAATTGGCAAATCGTGAGCACACAAGAACATACAAGCTGCAGAAAGAAGATTTCAGAATCTGCCTGGTTCGATCGATCGAAAAACAGGCTCGACCGATCGAAAGTCGTATCTGCAGAATTTTAATTAAGCCCAAACAACAGTTCTAGCCCATTAAGGATTAGGGTTTCAGATCTACTTCTTCCACTATATAAAGAAAACCCTAAGCACGTTTTTTATAAGGCTTTTTAGAGAGAGAAGAGTGTGTCTCTTTTTTATTTAGGGTTTTGTTCCTAAAACCTCTCTTATTACTTCTACCGGTGTTGTTTCTTGAAGAATCTCAAGATCCGGTATTGCTGAAGTTGCTGCCTTCTCTAGTCATCAAAGGTGCTGATGATCTAAACCTTCAAAGGTGGACTTGGAGTCACAAACAGGAGAGTTTGTGTTGCTAAACCTTTGAGTGGGATCTCAAAGTCACAAGCGTGGGTGTTTGTGTTTTGCAAAGAATAAAGGAAAGAAGGAGTCCGTGGTCTCGGAGCTATCATGGGGTCGTGGTAGTAAGTTCCTACACTTGGGTAGCAATAGGATGTTAGTGGTCTAAGTCGCTATTGTGTAAACTTCAATTCTTTCTAGTAGATTTGCTATTTTACCTTGAGGATAGCTAGGTTAAATCCTCCCCAGGTTTTTTACCGGTTTGGTTTTCCTGGGTCATCATATTGTTGTGTTATTTATTTTTCCGCTGCTTTACTTGATATGATTGATATTATTTTAACCTAGATCTGAATAATAAACCTAAGTATTCACTTGGTTAATTAATTAGGTTAAACAATCTAGTTTACAGGGGTCTAAACGAACTGACAAGTGGTATCAGAGCGGGTAGCTTTTGTTTTGATCCTTTGATCTTTTAGCTGATCCTTGACCCCTGTTGTCATGGAACACGGACACTCTCTTGTTGTTCCACCTCACTTTGATGGAAACAACTATGCTTATTGGAAAGTAAGGATGAAAGCTTTCCTGAAATCCATTGATGAGAGAGTTTGGAATTCCGTTGAATACGGATGGGAGAAGCCCACTACTCCTGTGAGTGAGTGGCAAACTTCTCAAAAGGAGGCAGCCGCTTTTAATAGCAAAGCTATGAATGCTATTTTTAATGCTGTTTCCATGGAGGAATTTAAGAGAATCTCTAATGTTAAGGTTGCTCATACTGCTTGGAAAATCCTCCAGACTGTGCATGAAGCCACGAAGGCAGTTAAAATTAATAAGTTGCAGCAATTAACCTCTAGATTTGAAAGCATTAGAATGAATGATGATGAATCATTTGATGAATTCTATGCTAAATTGAATGATATTGTTAATTCTGCTTATAATTTGGGTGAAATCTATGATCAACCTAAAATTGTTAGGAAGATTCTTAGATCTTTGACTGAAGACTTTAGACCCAAAGTGACTGCCATCACTGAGAGCAAGGATGTGGACTCCATCCCTGTTGAAGAACTTGTAGGATCTCTTCAGTCCTATGAGTTAGACCTCCCTAAGACTAACAAATCCAAATCAATGGCTCTTAAGTCTGTTGATGATGTTGATGATGGTGGATTTGATGATGAACTCTCTGCTACAGAGATTGCCTATCTTGCCAAGAACTTTAGAAACTTTCTTAGAAACAATAACAGAAGGGCAAGAGGCAAGAACACTGTTGAACCTAGAAATTTTAGGAAGAATGATCCCATTAAAGTCAATAACACTGAAAAACCTAAGGAGAAAGTGGGACAGCCTTCTAATAATTCTTTGGGACAACAATGTTATGGTTGTCAAGGGTATGGTCATTTAAAATCTGAATGTCCTACATACTTGAGGTCTAAGGGTAAACCTATGGCTGTAACCCTTAGTGATGATGAAGTTTCCGACAATGAATCCACTAGTGAGGAGGATGGAAACTTCATTGCTTTCACTGCTACTACGGTAGTTAATGAAAGCATGTCTGTTGAAGAGAACCCTTCTGATGGGGAACTCTCTGAGGATGCAGATTTACAGGAAGCCTACAATAAACTTTGCAAATTTGCTGCAAAGGATGTCATGAATGTTGAGTTAGGCTTGAAGAAAATTGCATCTTTGGAACTTGAAAAGAAAAATTTACTTGTTAAATTGTTTGATGCAAATGAGCTTTTGAATAATGTGAAAACTGAGAACATGCTCTTACTTGATAAAGTTAAATGTTTGGAACTTGATTTATCTGTTGCTAGAGAACAAACTAATAGGACTGCAAGCTCCAAACTTGATCACATGCTGAGTATTCAAAAGTCCCCTTCTGATAAAACTGGTTTAGGTTATGAGGAAAGTATTTCTGTGCTTGAACCTTCTTCCACTAAATTTGTTCCTTCTTCTGAACCTCCTAAGAGTGAGATTGTCAAACCCTTGGTGAGTGAACCTGTCAAACTTATAAATGTTACTCCACCTAGGAAGATTAGGGTTGATCTTCAAGTTTCTCATTCTAAAGCTTCTACTTCTACTAAGGGCAAATTGCATGATAAGCCTGCATGGGTTTGTCATTTTTGTGGAAAACCTGGACACATTCGTCCAAATTGTTTTAAATTGCAAGCTGCGAAGCGAGCAAATAAAACTAAAGTACCTGTGCCCCAAGCACATGATCCTATGGTACTTATTGGTGAATTGGTAAAGGCATTGAACCTTTATTCCAATCCTGGAGTTGCTCAAAATTCCAATGCAAGAGTTGCATCTGAAAAGTTTTGGATGCAAAAGGCTCAATCTAATTGAGTCTGTCTGACATGGTCCTTGTGCTTCATTGCTCAATCTTTTGTGACCTTTGTTTCTAGGATTTGCATTGCATTACATTCATGCATTTCATTCTAGGATGTTTGTTTCTTTGTTTAAAAAAAAAAAAAATTTTTGCAAATTGTGTTTTTGCTATTTTTTCTTGAATTTGAAGACAAAGTTGGTCAATCAAATTTTACATGTCATATGTATGTACCTTGTTTAGCTTTGATGCACTTATTTCTATTGCACTTTACTAGCTAAAGTCTTGTTGTGCATGTTGTGTGGGAAGATGCTATATTTGTTGATCACATGATCTTGATTTTGAAGTCGTATGTCTTTGATTGACGGACTTAAACTTATTGAGAAAGGCATAAATAACCATCTCACCACTGTTTATTAGCCAATCATGAACACCTTAGTGCATATCATAAGATTTTGTGCTCGAAAAAGTGTAGCACATGCACAAAAAGAAAATAAGGTGTAGCCTCTATTAAAACTGGTGTGTACATTATTGGGCTATAATAATCTCACAAATTCAAATAAAATTGGTGTGTACATTATCTCGGCTTTTATTAAGTTTCTAATCATTTAATTTGAATATTAATTATGAGGCAAATCAAGAAACTTACATGATTGCAAGCTTTTATTCTAGGAGATATGGGAGTTATAGGATGTAACTCTTTAAGTCATAGTCTCTTTCAAATTCATGTGATGGATTTTGTAGAAATTGTGATTAATCTCTATGTGTATATCACCTCACATGTTTCTCAAGCTTATGCTAGTTGCACACACTAAACAAGTTATTCCTTGCTAAAATTTGTACATGTTATTATGTGTGATTTTGTTGTGGCCATCCGAGATTATATATTCCTTGATTTTGATGCAAAATTTGAGTTTTGAGGACAACTTGGTTGATAAACTTGTTTTTGAAATATCTGGGTTGAATTCATGTGTTTTTGAAAAACTTTTAGTCTTATACTCATGCATTTCATTCATGAAATATTGTGCTTTGAGGAGTTACTGCATTAAATTGCTCTGTTTTTCAAAAATTTGAGTTTTCCAGAATTTCGACCGATCGAAGCTGTTTCTCGACCGATCGAAATTGCGATAAAATTTTTGTTTTGATTCTGTCTGACTCGATTGGTATTCGATCGATGCTCGATCGATCGAAACTGAAAAATTTTCAGTTTTTAGAGTTTTTGACCAAATTTTTTTCTTGCATCTTTTATGTTTAGGATTCATATGAATTGCATTGTTTTTGTATCCATCTTGCAGTTTTGCAGTCATATCTCTCATTTTTTTCACACATAACATGCATACACTTTGCTAAATTGGGTACTCAACTTGAATTAGAAATTGATTGATTAATTTTTGAGTCCTTTGTACATTTTAGTATATGCTATTTTTCTTGATGTGTGAATTGCAGAAATTATTTTTCTTAAGAGATATGATGGATAATCAATGTGCAAATATTTTCTCTACTCATGCAACTGTTTATGGGTCACATAGTGTCAAGTTGCATTTATTGAAAGAGAGAATATTTTTTTTATGTGTATCCTCAATTCAATTTTTTTTAGGTTTGTGTTTTTTTATCCCCACCTCCTAAATTTTTCTCAAAACTGTTTTTCCCAAAACTTGTTTTGTTTTTCCTATTTTTATAGGGGAAGAAAAGTTTTTTTAACCTTTGTTGTTTATAGGGGGAGTTGTTGCTCTTCATAGGGGGAGTTCTCTCTATTTTCTATAGAGCTGAACTGTTTTATGTTCCCTTAATTCTCTTTTTTCTCTCATGTTTACTCTTTGTTTGAGTTGTCTTTGTCAATACGTGACAAAAAGGGGAAGAAATAGATGAAATGTGGGAATCCTGATTGTCTTGTTTAGGGGGAGAAAATTGTTTTTGAAAAGGGGAGAATATAAAAACTTTTTGATGTATCTAACTTAGGGGGAGAGTTAGAATTTATTTGTGTTTTTATATTTCTGTTTCATATTATTGTTTATATGTCTTTCTTTCCACACATGCGGTGACGTGTTTGTTGAGTGTTTCAGGAAAGACAGGTGCATTCTAATCAAGACCTTCTACCTCTTCTTGGCAACTTCTAGGTTAAGAGTCTTAGATTGGGATTTGTGATGTAATTGGGCATTTTATTGTATTGGGTTGTTCTTGTATTTTAACATTTCATTTTGTATGAAAGTTTTGTCACGAATTGCCAAAGGGGGAGATTGTTAGGTTCTAAAAGCTTAGAACAATTGGCAAATCGTGAGCACACAAGAACATACAAACTGCAGAAAGAAGATTTCAAAATCTGCCTGGTTCGATCGATCGAAAAACAGGCTCGACCGATCGAAAGTCGTATCTGCAGAATTTTAATTAAGCCCAAACAGCAGTTCTAGCCCATAAAGGATTAGGGTTTCAGATCTACTTCTTCCACTATATAAAGAAAACCCTAAGCACGTTTTTTATAAGGCTTTTTAGAGAGAGAAGAGTGTGTCTCTTTTGTATTTAGGGTTTTGTTCCTAAAACCTCTCTTATTACTTCTACCGGTGTTGTTTCTTGAAGAATCTCAAGATCCGGTATTGTTGAAATTGCTGCCTTCTCTAGTCATCAAAGGTGCTGATGATCTAAACCTTCAAGGGTGGACTTGGAGTCACAAACAGGAGAGTTTGTGTTGCTAAACCTTTGAGTGGGATCTCAAAGTCACAAGCGTGGGTGTTTGTGTTTTGCAAAGAATAAAGGAAAGAAGGAGTCCGTGGTCTCGGAGCTATCATGGGGTCGTGGTAGTAAGTTTCCTACACTTGGGTAGCAATAGGATGTTAGTGGTCTAAGTCGCTATTGTGTAAACTTCAATTCTTTCTAGTGGATTTGCTATTTTACCTTGAGGATAGCAAGGTTAAATCCTCCCCAGGTTTTTTACCGGTTTAGTTTTCCTGGGTCATCATATTGTTGTGTTATTTATTTTTCCGCTGCTTTACTTGATATGATTGATATTGTTTTAACCTAGATCTGAATAATAAACCTAAGTATTCACTTGGTTAATTAATTAGGTTAAACAATCTAGGATATTATTTTTTATTTGGGTCCAATTGACACTCTATCTCTCTACATTAGAATAACAAAACTTGGTCTATTGGGATGTTTTTTTTCATTTGGGTCGAACTGAACCTTCTGTCAAGTTAAAGAAAATTACAAGAAACTAGGATCATTTGGAATCGTCAGAATCGTACGATCCTAGCGATCCTAAACGTTCACAAAGATTCTTGTAAGATCCGGATCATTTTGGGCAAGTAGGATCGTAAAATCGTAGGATCATAGGATCCAAATGAAGATTTTGACAACCATACTTTGAACTGTGAATCTCCCTTTATATATAGAGGAAGATAAAGGTCTTGTGATTAGATTTGGATGACTATGAGACTCTTGAAGATGATAAATTCGACTTTTTAATTCAAAAAACTTATAAAACAAGAATAAAAAAAATTGAATTACATTGCTAAGTTTTCATGTTTGAACAATTGTCAATATTTTGGCCATAACTTTTTGCTATAAAAAAGAAAAAAAAAAAAAGATAAATCAGATTAAGTTTAAACAAGTTCCATTTGAAAGATAATTAAAAATGCAACAATTTTGACTCAAATCCAAATTCTAATGTTTACTATACTAAAATTGTCCTGTAATGTGAACTTGAAAACTGTTTCAATTTTCTACTTTTTTAATGATTTTCTTATAATTTTTTGAATTTCATCCAAATTTTGAATTAAATTTAGCCAATTGGGATCAATTAAGGATAATGGATATTTAGAAAATAATTTATTTTAATAAAACATTTACATGTTAAGACATTTAATTAAAATTCAGAATTAAGATTAGTTATCTATTAAAATCACATTATCCCATGTGCAATAGTACCTCCTTTTTCCTAAGCATGGACCAATGTGATAATGACACATAATTAATTCTTTAAATAACCAATCACAATGGTGTTAATTAGTTAGTGTAGCCCATTTTGGGAGGGGTTTTTGGGCCATATTGGAGTTGTTGACCTCTTGAAAATGCCATTGGATCAGTTTTCAAATAACATTGATGGCAATTTCCTTCAATGCGGTGGTCGATTGCCACCGAGTACTGTAACATGAGAGAGAGATTCAGAATTCTCACCACAAACCCACAAAATCTCCCAATGATTCAAAAAGCAAAATAATAAAATTTAAATAATAAAATCTCCTATAGATAAAAACTCAACAAATTAAACCAATCAAGCTCAAATATATGACTGGGACTAACCTTCAACAATGGTAGATTGAGGAGGAAACTTTGAACTGGACTAAAGATTTGAGATCTAGGTTAAAGAAATGGCAAAAATTGACAGATCAATGGAGGAAATAGTGGTAGGTGAGTTTTGGGGATTTGGGGAAGAATGAGAGAGAGAGAGTCCTTAAAAATTTGGTGTGCATACGTGCGCATGTTTATACATACAAGTCGATCATTTCGATATCGCTGCAATCCCAAATCCGTCATCAACAACCATACTGACTAACATCGAAAACCCAAAAATGCCTTTGACCACCACCCTGTTCATCATTGGAACCCTGTTATGCAGTTCGATGGGTATGAATTTGATTTGGCTTGTTAGTCCGAATGGATTCTTGTACAACCCCGATCATAATTGATTAAACATAATTGCGTGTGCCTATTCCTGATCATAGGGATGCATGTTAATCATTTAAACTTGATTTGTCTATAAATTTTAATCTAATGGTTCAAATGAGTTACATTGACACAATTTTTATCATTATGTACTTCAAAATTTATTTTATGTGAATGTTTAGGATATCTGACAATCAAAATGACAATTTTACCATGATGTGTAACTACAGTTTTGCCCTCGATGAGGTTAAACAAATGTTGCAAAATGAAGTATCTACATAGCAATACATTTTACTATTAAAAATTGTAGTGAGGAATTATTAATTTTGGAAAAAAAAATAAAAGATGCATAACGATGAATACCAAAAATTATACATCATTAGACCAAATATTTTCACTAATTTAAGAACTTGAAGCCCCTTTTTAAATAACTTTACAAGATATATCAACTTATGAGTAATCACATTAAAACATAATAATATAATTCTACATTTTAAACTGATTAGGAACTAATATTTATGTAATTATCTTCACAATTTAAAGAATTCCAGTTATTCTCACATATTTGCAAAAGCAACAACTACTTTGAGTTACCATAAGCCTTATAGTTTAACAAACACCTCTAGAAGTTTTCATTGGAGATAAACATTCATGGTTTAAATTCCTCAAACCCTATTATAACTTTGGGCTTATAAGTCATGATTTTCCCGTAATTGCAAAATAATAAAATAAAATAAAAAAGCTATTTCTCCATATTTTAGATCGTTAGACCTGTCACACAATTGGCTGAAAACAATCAAAAAAGAAAAAGTAAAAAGTTACAATGGCTGTAGAAAATCTATTTTAAAAACTGGAAAGTATATAACAGCGTTTTTTTCATTTGAAAATGAACAAAAGGTTTTTTTTTTCCAATTTCCTCATATATTTTGTCAAACTCGACACCACACACCCATCTACTCCCTTTCTAAATTTAAAATTAAATTAATTTTCACCAAGGAACTCAACTTTAACAACAATCAAGATCACCTCACTGTCTCAAATAAATATTCAAGTTATAAACATACATAAGAGAGTGTACATGGTCCTTTTTTTTTTATTGGATAGGTAATAAGTATTGAAGGAGACGACGGTGTAAAGCACTCAATGGGAATCTGAGTCCTGCCTTCAGCATTTGCTCGTACACTTTGACATCATCAACACCCCTATAGTAACACTTTTCGGACTTGTAGGGTAGACGGAGGGGTATGTGGACGGGTATCTGATACTTCTCCCTAAGCGTATCAAAATTTGTTTGTTTGATGGAAGAAATGAACTCATTGACTGTCCACAATGGAAGCATGATGAACTCCCTAAGTCCATCAGGACCAATGACGGATTGAATGGGGGGTTCGGCACCAACTTGACTGTCATTGGAGTCACTCTCTGACCCATCCGTGTCCAAATCCTCATCCCTTGTGGAAGGTGAGGTGGCCAATGGATTCCTTTCGTCACTTGGGGTGCCGAGGTCATCCTAACTAGACGGAAACACCTCATCGTAGCCTACTCCTTCACGGACACACGATTGCTCACTTAACGCACTAGACATGTCACCTACATGTGACAAATAAACCCTAAGACTCTGATGGGTTCATATAGACAATGGATGTACAAAATTTAAATAAGTTGCAAGGGAATTCAACATGAAGAATACTTACTAGTTGAAGGGAATAGCAAGGAGTGGTTGACAGTCGCACCAAGTAGATGGAAGGCAAGGCTTATAAGGTGGATGGAAGGCAGAGTTAGCAAGGTAGACGGAAGCGCTCTGACTGAAGATTCGTTGCAGAAAGTAAAAATGGGAAGGAAGTAAGCACATATATATAGAGGTAACAGCACGGAAGATGAAGGGACGCTTTAGTTCGAGCAACTAACCACCAAAAATGTGCCACGTGCCCCTACGACATTTATTACCTTAGGCTAGCTTGTCAAGCAGGCAAAGCACGCTTCTCAAGAGATAAGCTAGATCGTCACTCCACAGGTCCGTCCATGAAGGTAGGCGACGGACCCATGGAGTGAGGGGGTAACTGATGGGGATAAAAACGAGAATGACAGATCCGTGTAAGTAAACCTGACGATACTAAGTTAATGAGCCATTAAGAGCAAGGTAGAAAATGGTGCAATGGATAGATAGACCACATGATGGATGGACCCCTCTCCATAATGGACGGATAGTCCCTTTATATGACGAATTCTAAGTTCTTGGGCCTAAGGCTGATGGATGGCACTCACATGGCTTAGGTAAACTCCATGGAACCCTAAATGGGAATACTTTGCACCCCATGATAGCCCTTAGTCAATAAGAACCTTATATGGAAAGAATCTCCTAAAATAAGTACATTTGTTAGGATCTTCTCTACAAGGAAAGATCTTTCTGCCGAAGAAACAGAGTCAATTTTCGACTACTATAAAAACCCAAAGCCCTCAAAAAATAAGGTATGCATAATTCATCCTAACTTTGGCACTCTAGAATTGTGAAAAGCTTTCTAACTTAACCTTTGGAGGGTATTTGGTCGGTACTACACCAGTACTCTCCTAAGGTCTTCTTGTTCAATGTTGTGCAGGTGTTGTCTTGAGCACATGAGAACCGTGTGACTTACTAAAGATTTTCAGCATCATCAATGTTCAATTTCAACTAATTTACATCTATTTGCTCCTTTCATTTTTTTTTTTTTAATGTCAAATTGTCTCAATTGATCCTCCCTTTTTTTTTTCTTTTTTCTTTTTTTTTTTTGTCACCGCAATAAAGGCTAGTCTACCATGCCATAGCATTATAATCTCTTATTTATGCCATATAATTTGGTATGTATTTTTACTTACCATATCTAGTAGAGAGGAAGTGTAGGTGGTTAAGGAGATCTTGCAGTTATATGCCATGGCATCAGGACAATGTATGAACTTTGAGAAGTCATCCATCTACTTTAGCAGTAATATGGGGGCAAATCACAAGGAGTGGATAAAAGATTGTTTGGGAGTTAGGGAGGTGGACAAGTTTGAGACATACTTGGGTCTGCCCACATTAATTGGCCGCTCTAAATATCAAGCCTTCTCTTTTCTCAAAGATAGGGTTTGGAAAAAATTGCAAGGATGGAAAGGATCAATGTTGTCAAGAGCGGGAAATAAGGTGCTCATTAAAGCGGTGGCCCAATCAATCCCAACCTATACAATGGGTGTGTTCCAATTACCGGTGAAGCTATGTGATGAGCTAAATTCAATGTGTGCAAAATTTTGATGGGGACAAGTGGGAAACAAAAGGAAAATACATTGGAAGAGTTGAGATTTTTTGACTAGACCCAAAAAAAGGGAGGGCTGGGCTTCCGAGACATCTGGAGTTTTAACCTTGCCATGTTAGCAAAGCAAGGCTGGCGGTCGCTACAATATGAAGATTCATTGGTTCACAAATGCCTTAAAGCAAAATATTTTCCAAGGTGCAGCTTTTTGGATGCACAAGATGTACCTAATAGCTCATAAGTGTGGAAAAGCATTTTGGCGGCTCAACCTATACTAAAACAAGGTTGCTGTTGGAGGGTGGGTAACGGGTCTGCAATCCGGGTTTTGCAGGACAGATGGATTCCCAACCATCCCACTAACAGAGTGCTTCACCCACCATTGGAGGAGGAGTGGGAATGGAGAGTCACTGAGTTGATAGATTGGACGTGTAATGCATGGGATCGCCAACTAATTGTCAGAAGTTTTCACAGCGATGACGTGGAGGCCATTATGCGCATCCCTTTGAGTCATGCCCATGCTGTGGATGCCCTGTTCTGGTTATACAGTAAAAATGGGGAGTGCTCTGTTAAGTCAGGCTATCAGACAGCCAAACAAATTAGAGGTGTGGAGGAGGAGCATGGGGAGTGTTCTATGGCAAGAAATGAAGGTGCTGTGTGGAGGGTTCTGTGGAAGCTACATATTTCAACCAAAATAAAAGTCTTCGCTTGGCGGGCTTTGCATGATATCCTTCTGACTCGCGTGAACCTGGTCCGTAGAAGAATAATTGATGATAGCATCTGTCAACTTTGCCAAAGAGAGAATGAAACGGTTCTCCATGCTTTATGGGAGTGCAGTGTGGCAAAGGATGTGTGGGCTGGGTGTTCGAGGGAGTTACAAAAGCACGTGGGTGGCCAAAATAATCTCATGCATTTGTTCGAGGAATTGCTGCATAAGTTGTCCGTGGAGGTCTTTGAACTTTTCTTGGTGCAGTTGTGGTTGATTTTGTCACAGCACAACGTAATCATTCATGGAGGCGTCATGCAGGACCCAACTAGACTGGGACAATGTGCTAGAGAATTTGCGGAGGAATATAGACAAGCGCAGGTTCTTTTATCTCTCCCAACAGTAACGCCATGATGCCGTTATACGTGGAATCCACCACCTAGCAGTTCTTTCAAACTCAATTTTGATGCCGCAGTTTTTAACAATATCAAGGCATCAGGTATTGGGGCAGTGATTGGAAATGATTTGGGGGAGGTAATGGTGTCAATGTCCACTAGAGGTCCTCAAGTTGCTGACAGCGAGGAGGCGGAGGTTTTGGCGTGTCGTAGAGCAATAGAGCTGGCTGTTGACTCGGGTTTCTTAGAACTGATTATTGAAGGTGACAATGCCTCTATCATGAAGAATATTGCTGGTCCGTGGCCAAGATTCTCTCGCCTAGGCCATTTGTATGCGGATATTCAATGCCTAGTATCTGGTCTGCAGTCTAAGCTTATTTCATGTGTACACCGTGAGGCAAATGGGGTGGCACACTCCTTAGCCCGTCATGCTAGGAATATAGATGATGATATAGTCTGGATGGAGGACTCCCCTCCACCTGCACTTGATGCATTGTACTTGGATTCTTGTTAAATCTCTCAATATATGAGTAGTTCAGTTAAAAAAAAAAAAAAAAAAAATTAAAGTTGCTCTATAGCTTCCTGGACATCCACCATGCTTAATTGTGTCATTGTTTCCAATATCAAGATCCCACAACTTATATTGTTCTGTTCAGACTGATGCCAGCTGATTCATTGTTTCATTTTAAGAAAATTTCATTTTTCCAATGTTCAAAATCAAAACCTCTCCGCCGAAGAAAAAAAGTAATGGAAAAAAAAAATCTAAGAGAGTGGCGTATAACCCCTTATTAGATTGGCTAAGGGATTTTTTTATTTTATTTATGTAGTGTGGATCAGATTCGGGAAATATCCTAACCCAACCTAAGAATTTTGGATTCGGCAACAATCCATCCCGGTTCCCTTTACCCATGATAAATTGGGTAAAACCCGATACTATCGGGTCAGGTACTCGTTAATTACCCAATGAATTTTAGTTATTATCCCACTCTTTAATACTATTTTCCCTCTAAAACATAAAAAGGATATGACAAATGGCCAACACAAATTCACATGAGCATTCTATTAGCTATTATCCCACAGAAAGCATATAATAATACAGGAAAAATGAAGTTGTATATATTTTTCCTAACCTTTTAAGAAAGTCCAAAAAATTAATTGATTTTAGAAATATTACAAATTCTATTATATAAATCTTATAAATTGTTATGTTACCAATTATAAGAGATAATTCAAAGACTCATTTATTATCTTATTAAAGTGTCACCAATCATATCATTTTTCACATCAATTTGTAAGTTTTTTATATTAAAATTCATAATAGCATTAGTATTCTCCAACCAAAAAAATTATAAATTAATTTAAATCCAACCAAATCACCACTAAGTAAATAAAAAATACTAAAACTATTACAAATATTACTATTGAATATTAACACACTAGTTAGCATCGGTCAAGTAAATTAGTCATATTAAAAATTAAGAACTTAATGATTTTAATTAAATAAAAAATTATAATACAAAAAAATTTAAATTAATTTTTTGTTTAGAAACAAATTAACTGCTAAATACACCTACTTAATTACACTCTCACACAAAATTCAACCTTAGCTCAGTTGCTAGAGCAGAGGACTGTAGTAGGAACAATTAAATTAATTCTTAATAAATTAATTATTAATAATTGATATTTAAATACATAAAAGGCCATCAAAAGTTATCGGCTTAGCCTCAAATTGTGTTTAGTCCACCAAGTGAGGTAAAAAAAGCTTCTGAACTTTGAAGCCACGGTTACGGAAATTTGAAATTAAGCAGTCGTTGGACGGTGTAAAAGTCCAAAAGTTTGTGTGCCATTTATAGACTATACGAATGAGAATATATTACGCGTCATGCTCTTATCTTGTGAAAGCATCTAGATTCCTTTTGTTTCTCAAAAAACGAAACCTTGATTTTCCTTTTGAGTCGTTCGTTATGGCTATATCCTGCATGACTTTGATTAGCCAATAGACCGGCATTTATAAGAGACTCCTAGCGTTATTCTCAAGTCTCATTTATCATATTAATTGATTCAATTCCTTCTCCAAAAGAAAAATTAATTGATTCAATTCCTAAAACAAGACAAAGTTTAAGGGGGTGTTTCGTAGCCTTCTTGTATGAGCTAGCATAGCTAGGCACACTTTCTTAGAATCTGCGATTACAAGAAATGCTTCACTACAAAAAAACTGTACAAATAGCAATGTTTTTAAAGCGCCATAATAGGTCATCTTATTGTAGCAATAAAAGGCCGTATTAGGTCTCCTTAGTGGTGGTTTTTTAAACCGCTTAAAAAAAAAAAAAACACGGCTATAGAACCTATTTTTTGTAGTGCTTGCTATAACGGGAAGAACACTTTTCTTTTAGAACTTACTATGATTAAAAAGAGATAATCAAAGTGGTAAACTCACCTTGCATTCTTGCAATTATTTTTGTTAGGTTCTAAATGTTTAGGATTAAATATTTAGATTTCTATTTTTATGTATGTTGACAAACCGAGATCAAAACATGTCTAGATTATGTATTAGACATTATTCATGATAGTACAAATCCGGATTCAAGAACTTACAGGCTGCAAAAAAGAGAAGTTAATTTCAGTGAGATTCGACCGATTGAAATTAAGCTTTAACCGATTGACAATCGTTGTCAGGTTTTTTTCTGCAGAATTCTATTTCAATCCAAACACTACAAAAACGTTTTGGGTTTTAAGTGAAACACTTTTTGGTATAAAATGATAACCCTAACTATGTTTTAGAGTTTCTTGGAATTCTTGTGAGTTACTCTTGAGGGATCTGAAAGGTTCT
The DNA here is from genome assembly GCA_033629205.1 of Lithocarpus polystachyus. Lineage (NCBI taxonomy): Eukaryota > Viridiplantae > Streptophyta > Magnoliopsida > Fagales > Fagaceae > Lithocarpus > Lithocarpus polystachyus. Next base: position 20,203,301 of record CM066167.1, read on the forward strand.
GTACCTTCTAACTCAACAAGCATTTGCCAGATCAAGAGATCTACAATGAAGAACTAGTGGAGTCAAGTTACTACTACAAGATCAACAATGACTGGTGATCTAAAACCTTTGAGTGAGATCTTAAAGTCATAAGCGTGGGAGCTTGCATTTAGCAAATTCAAGAGAGAAGAGTCCGTAGACTTGGAGCTGTACATGGTCGTGTTAGTAAGTTCTATTGGAGGAAGCATTAGGTTTAGGAGTTAAAACTTTTGTAAACTTCAATTCTTTCTAGTGGATTTATCTATCTTGAGGATAGATAGGTCAAATCCTCCTCATGTTTTTACCTTGAAACAGATTGGTTTCATTGGTTTTCTTAGATAATCATATCGTTGTCTTATTTAGTTTCCCGCACAACATGATATGATATTCTACTGTTTAACCTAGATCTCATAATTAACCTAAGTAACTATTTGACTAATTCATTAGGTTAAACAATCTATTTTAAAGGGATGTAAACAAACAAACAATTTTTCTTCTTTCTTAGCAAGGGTAGTAGAAGAGTTTTTTTTTTTTGGGGGGGGGGGGGGGGGGAGGGGGGGGGGGTTGGAGAGAGAGAGAGAGAGAGAGATATATATATATATATATATATATAATATTGTACGTAATATTTATTTTATTTGTAAATTTTTTAATTTATAATTTTCAAATCTAGATATAAAGAGAGAGAGAGAGAGAGAAACAAAAAAATTATTTTGTTTTGAGGAAAGATTGATAGTAAAAATACACTCACATTACACTTCTATTTGGGGTTTCTTATAATCAGTAATTCAACTTTCAAAACTTATAATTCATACCCTCGACTATCACCTACTGTCATTTGCTCATCCAAAAAATGTTGTTTTGAACAAAAAATTGACATTGTCAAAATTATAAAGGAGGTAAGATGCAAGTTTTGGAAATTAATAGTGTAAATTATAAGTTTTGAAAGTTGATGCACCGATTAAGAATCGACTCTAAACTCAAAGGATGTAAAGTGTATTTTAGCCAAACTCATAATATCACATCATATTCAAAGTTTTCCTATGTAGCAGTAATATACTTAAGTGTATTATTAGAATATAAAAATGTGAGTGGTTGACTAGTTTTTTTTTTTTTGATAGAGTTTCAACTTGTGGCGTCTTCTTCTGATCATTGTGCTTTTTATCATTAAACCAAGACATCAATCAGTTTTTTGTGTAAGTGAGAATTTAACCCCAGATCTCTTATTTAACCATCAGAGACTTTACCAGTTGAGCTAACCGAAATCAACATGGTTGACTAGTTAAGTGATGGTATTGGACATTATTAGATTGTTAAGCTTGTGAGTTAAGTAGTATCTCAACATAGTATAAATTTCTTACAAAGAAACTCCCCCAATAGTTTTTTTTCTTTTTTTTCTTTTTTTGATAATTTGATAGTTGAGGGCTGGAAGATTTGAACCCTAGATTTATAAGCTGAAATACCAAGATGTGTCAATCAGCTAAAAAGCTCTTGTCCTCCAAATGTTAATATTTAACTGTCACAACCCCAAAATGGAGTATAATTAAACTCTATTTATTCCTTCTCTCTCTTTCTCTTTCTCTCCAATTTATTCCTTTTAGATTCCAAATGGTGAAAGGTATTAACTCTAGCTTAACAGCTAAAAGGAGAAAACAGAAAAAATAATAACAAATTTTCAAAGTTTTTCTTATAAATTGGGCTATTACGTGGCCGTCAATATAAGACCATTCACGTCACGTGTATTAAATTATATATATGATCTACTAAATTATTAAAAATTATTAAAAAAAAATGATTCCCTTCTGTCTATGATTTTCATATATGGTTTTTTGGAATTTCCAGAATGTCTGCCCTCCCAAACCCGTAATTTCCGCTAATCATTTTATCCCAAATTATAAGTTTGGAGACTAATGTGTTGGACCGATCGAGGCCAGTCCAAGAGTATATGTTAAGACCCAATATCACAGAATTGGTCTCCTTTTAATATTCTAATGCTCCCTGTTTCTCACCGAAAAAAAAAAAAAAAAAAAAAAAAGCTCATTGTAATGGTCTTTAATTAATTGGTCTATAGCATTACTTCTATGAAGTCTTTCATTTTGCTAGTAAAAGTCTTGTACATACGACTGACTTGGCAAAAGATTTATCAATTTGCCCCTTCTACCTAATAATCTATAAATAGCAACCAAACTATAACACTTTTACACCATCAAGTTCTAGCTTCTAGCTTAATTTCAAACTTTCTCAGCCATGTCTTATAAAGTTTTTTCTCTGTTTTCATTCACTCTCCTCCTTCTTCTCCTTCTTCCCCTCCATTCCCATGCAACTTCAAGAAACATCCATGACAAAAAATTATCACCGTTTGAGTTTCTCAAACATCTTCAAGGATGTCACAAGGGAGAAAAGGTCAAAGGCATCCATAACCTCAAAGCCTACCTTGAGAAATTTGGTTATTTGAGCTATAACCATTCTCAAAATCAAACTCATACCAATAATGATGATTTTGATGAACTCTTGGAATCCGCCATTAAAACTTACCAACTTAATTACCATCTCAATGCCACAGGGTCCATGGATGCCAACACTGTATCAACAATGATGATGCCTCGTTGTGGGGTGGCAGATATCACCAATGGTACAAATTGGATGCGCTCAGGCAAGAAGAAACATCACCACCGCCATGGCTCTTTTCATACTGTCTCTCACTATTCTTTTTTCCAAGGAAATCGCAAGTGGCCAACTTCTAAGTACCATCTCACCTATGGATTTCTCCCTGGCACCCCAACTGAAGCAATAAGTCCCGTCGCAAAAGCTTTTGAAACGTGGGCTGCCAACACACACTTCAAGTTCTCAAGGGCTCAAGATCAAACAAATGCAGATCTCAAAATTGCTTTCCATAGGGGGGACCATGGAGATGGGGCCCCTTTTGATGGAGCTGGTGGAACCCTAGCCCATGCTTTTGCACCGACTAATGGGAGATTCCATTATGATGCAGATGAAAAATGGAGTGTGGGAGCAGTCCCAGGTTCATTTGACTTGGAGACAGTTGCCTTGCATGAAATTGGGCACCTTCTTGGGTTAGGGCATAGCGAAGTTGAAGGGGCCATCATGTGGCCTGCCATACGTTCAGGGGTGACCCAAGGTTTGCATAGGGACGATATTGACGGCATTAAAGCCTTATATAATTTTTAAGTGTTCACGGATTTGCAATATGCAATTATTAGCGGGTAGAGAATAAAGCATAGTGCATACGTGGCACTGGGACTATAAAACATGAAGAGAGAAAATAAAGTTTTAACCTACTCATGGTAGAAAGTGACCCTTGATTGTATTTTACTTCATTTTGTAATAATGCTATTTCATTTTTTCAAGAGTTTTGTAGTTCAACTGAGATCTTTTGATGTTTACATCGAAGATGAACAATGTTCAAATCCTTCAATATCAATTATCAAATCATAAAAATAAAGTTATGTAATAATGCTTCATTTTTATACTATCATGGAATTATACTACTTGGAAATTTGTATTGAGATAAATAAAACTTTTTAATATCTTTTTAACTATAATAACCAAAAATAATAATTTTTTTTTGGACTTTTTTATGATTGACTTTCAACACAGATGTCTTATAAATTTGGTACTTTCAAAAATAGGATAATAGTAAAAGTAGTCATCTTACTAATAAAGTTTTTAAAATTAATATGGATAAAAATGTATTTGTCTAAGATCCTCATCCAGTGAACCATTGTGAACGGAAAAACTCACGCAGAACTCAATGACTGAAAAAACAAAGGAGTCAAAAGATGAGTTTGTGGGATTGACTACCCCTAAGACCAGGAAGACAACCTGATAGGCAAATGTGATTCTTGAAAGATATATCCTAAATTTACAAGAGTAACGATCATAAACCTAGATCTAGGCCACTTATGAAAACAAGCCCTAAAATCTCACCCACTATTGCACCACAGGTGTCCTCTATTGATACCTCATTTTGTTTGTTCTCGATTAATTAAGCCCATAAAATTCCAAAAAAAAAATTGTTTAATTTTTTCCTTCAGATCCAAGGAGTCGAAAAAATTAAGTTGATTTGACCCAATTGAATGTCAAATTAACCAAATTCAAGAATCAAGAGCCAAAATGACCAAAACAGCCCTCGTTGATCAAACCTTGACCGATAGTCAAATGGACAAGAAAAAATCATTTGACTACCAAATTCTATCAAATCACACCAAAATACATCTCCCACAACATGTTTCCTATCATTCACTAAGTTTAACCATAGGAAACCAAAATTTGACCGAAAATTGGCAAAAAATTTAATCGTTCAATCTAGATAAAATTCATGCTCATATAAAATATTAAGTAATTTCCTTTAAAATGATTACTTTTGTTAGGACATATGTGTTTCATATGTTAGGAACATATGTCACTATTTTATGTAATTGGCTAATCCCTTGACAAAACGCACTTTACTTGTAATTGAGTAAATCAAGGATATGTTTAATACTTCAAGAAACATTGTTTCAAGTTCAAGTGTTAAAGCCATGCAAGTCTGTCCAAGAATCAACTGAGAAAAGTGTTGTTTATTAAAACTCGACAGCTAGCATCTATCGAGGCTTAGAGAGCTGTTTCAGCTCGAGGCTCGACAGCTGCTCGACAGATAGGGTATTTGTCGAGGTTTATGAAGTTCAGTTTTCCATGACTGTTTTTCATCCAATCCATGATTGTATGTTTGGGCTTTCTTTTCTCACAACCGTAAACATATATAAGGATTGTTTTAAGGGCCGTCAAGGGTTGCTCGCGTGTGTGAAAAGTTTGTTCATGCAAATTGTGACCAGAGACAGTATTTGCCCTAGATCATCTTTCTTGTGAAGAAGCTGCTGTGTTTGTACACCATAGGGTTTTGTGACCAAGCAAATTCATGATCTTCATCGTCTGGATGAACTGAAGAACTTTGCAGCCAACATCCTTCTCTAAGTTGGTGAATCAAGTCGTGTACTGGGATCCGTGCAATTGGTTAGTCACGTACTAGGAGCCGTACATCAAAAGGAGAGATTGTCACTACAGATCAAGTCCAATTGGGTATAGGTGTAAGGGTTTAATTGTAGGTTGGTATAAGGTACTGAGATTCCTTTACTTGTAACCACTTGTTGTGATAATAGTGGATTCTCGAGAGTGGTGACCTTAAAATCACCCAGTGGGGTTTTTGTCGCGTAGGTTTTCCCCATTCGTAAAAAAATCACCGTGTCAATATATTTTCCGCTGCATACTTTAGATAATTGGTGATTTGTTTATGCTACCACGTGCTTTGCATGTTAATTTGATTAATTAATAAACTTGGCTTATTAATCAATTAATTTATCACAAGGGGTCAATACATTCATGGCCTATCAAGTGGTATCAGAGCAGGCACACTCTGATTAGGTTTTAATCTTTGCTATGTGATCCATTGACCCCTGTTTGTCATGGATAAAGGATAGTCTCTTATTATACCTCCTTTATTTGATGGCACTAACTACGAATACTGGAAAGTACGCATGAGAGTTTTCTTGCAATGTCTAGATGAAAAGGTGTGGCAAGCTGTGGAGATAGGCTGGACCAAGCCTACAGAAGCCCCAGCCGACTGGGGTGATGCTAAAATCAAGGCGGTAAACTTCAACAGTAGGGCATTGAATGCATTGTTTAGTGCAGTCACCAATGAGGAGTTCAAAAAGATATCCTCTACTGAAACTGCTAAGGAAGCATGGACCATTCTCCAGACAACCTATGAGGGAACCAAGGTTGTCAAGGATTCGAAGCTACAGAGGCTTACTACAAGCTTCGAATAGATCAAGATGGAGGAGGATGAGTCGTTTGATGAGTTTTATGTCAAACTCAAGGACATAGTGAACTCAGATTTTAATCTTGGGAAAACCATTCTTGAACCCAAGATTGTGAGAAAAGTGCTCAGATCTCTACCCGAGAGATTCCATACCAAGATCACTACCATTGAGAAATCAAAGGACATCAAAAAAATTCCTTTGACTGAGCTGGTTGGAAATCTGCAAACCTATGAGCTAGGTTTAACGAGGATAGGGAAATTAAGCAAGAACAAGAGCATGACTTTGAAAGCCAAAAGCAAGAAATTCATGAAGAATGCCAATGCAAAGGGTTTCAACAGGGACCGTTGACAGTCTAGTTCTTCTCAATCTAAAAGCCAAGACAAAGGGAAGAAAGATGCTAGGGATGACGGTCAGTACACTGTTCCCTCAGGACCAAAGCGTTTCGGGTGTCAAGGCTTTGGACATATGAAACAGGAGTGCCCCACATATCTCAAGAGCATTGGGAAGAGCAAGACACTTGCTGCTACATTAAGTGACATTGAGCCTGAGGATGATTCTAACAATGAAGATGATGGAATCCTAAATACTTTCACTTTCACTGCCACTGTCAATCCTACTGAGGGGATTGTTGAAGATGTGGATGAAGAAGAAAACTTGGTGGAATCTAAGTTCGAAAAGATGGATGATCAAGATGATCAAGAGCAATAGGAAGAGCAAGGCACTTGCTACTACATTAAGTGACACTGAGTCTGGGGATGATTCTGACAATGAAGATGGCGGAATCCTAAATGCTTTCACTGCCACTGTCAATCCTACTGAGGGGATTGTTGAAGGTGTAGATGAAGAAGAAGACTTGGTGGAATCTAAGTTCGAAAAGATGAATGATCAAGATGATATCCATACAGCCTATGAGAAATTGTACAAGGTTTCTGAGAAGCACGAGAAACTATATAGGCTGGCCACCAAGAAGCTCAGTGATCTGGAGCTTGATCGAGAAGAGCTTTCCACAAAATTTGATGAAGCCAATTAGACTATTGGTGCACTGAGGTTTGAGAACAACTTCTTGGTTGAAAAGACTATGAAGCTTGAGGCAAAATTGTTCCAAGTCAGAGCTCAACTGGAGAGGACTTCAAGTGCAAAGCTTGATGAGATGCTCAATCTACAGAAATCTACCTTCGACAGAACTGGTTTAGGGTATGATTTCTCTTCTTCTTATATTGCTTCTTCTAGTAATACTATTTTTGTTCCTTTTACTAATAATGTTGAAACTGAGAACATTAATGTTAAAAATGAATTAGCTAGCGAGAACATAGACAAGGGTAAGTCTATCTTAGGAGCACCCCCTAAACTTGTTAAGAATGACACTAAAAAAAACCCTGGGGCTAAGAAGGCTAACTCTCAAAAGCCTAAACAGAAGAAGCAGCATCTCTGTCATTATTATGGAGCAGCCAGTCATACTCGACCTAATTGCTATAAGTGGTTAGCTACTCAACAGAGCAACGACATGATCGCATCGGGAAACCAGAATTAGTTTCCATCCTCTTTTACTCCCCTTGAAGATCTTCTCAAAGCCCTCATATTCCTTTCGAACTTGAGAAGTTTTAACTCTTCCCCCTTACTACCGAATCAAGGGTTTCCTAAACAGAAAGGTTCTTTCAAGGTGTGAAAGAAAAAGCCAAGTGATTCTGTCACTTACTCTATCTCTCTCCCCTTCTTGTTTTTTTTTTTTTTTGTTCATGCATTACTTGTGTGTCTTGCATCATTGTTTTGAGTCAGTCTAGTTTTATGCATTGTCTTGTTTTGTTTAACATATTTTTGTTTGGCTAGTTTTCAGTTTTAGTTTATTTTGTTTTTCATATAAAAATTTAAAAAAAAAATTTTGAAAAATACAAAAACAGTGTGTGTTTGTGTACATTGGTACTTGTGTATCTTGGATGGCCATTGAAACAAAGTTTTCTAAACTTCGTATCTTTTGTAGCTTAGATGATTATCTCTATGCACAACTAAGTAAGAGAGCTTTGTGGCTCGTGTTTATGATGTCTAAGATTAAGTAATCTTTTGTACTTAACATCCGTATCACTCTTTTTGACAGGAAGGACTAGAAAATCCTAAGAGAAAGGCATAAATAATCATCTCACCATTGTTGCCTGCCAATCATGAAATGACATCTGTATGCTTCGGCATAGTAAAAGTACAATGTCAATGACACCTGTATGCTTCGGCATAACAAAAGTGCATTGTCAAATGCTTAACATACTTAGGTATTTCTTTTCTCTCTCTTATATGCCCATGCATGATTTGCTTAATAGAAAAATATACAAAGAAAAATAAAAGCAAAAAGAACAAAATCCTTTATATATGATTGCAAACGTGTATTTTAGGAGATGTGGGAGATATAAGATGTACCTTGAAGGTAATAGTCCCCATCAAACAGTTATAATTGTGTGTGAGTTAAAGTGATTTTCTTATATCTTATATTGTCATAACATGTATACACTTATGCAATCTTGTGATGTTTTTTACACATAACATGCAATATTCTTTGCTGTTCTTGATACTTGTGCAGGTACAATGTGATTTGGTCATCACAAGAAATACTTGTGTTAATGTATACTCACTAAACTGTCTTGAATCATTTTTGAAATATAAAATTGGTTAGACTTGTTTAGTGTGTGTGTGTGTGTGTGTGTGTGTGTGTGTGTGTGTGTGTGTGTGTGTGTGTGTGTGTGTGTGTGTTTTGGGATCACTGTGCTTAACACTTTTAGTTGTTGAGAGATTAATATGATGTTTGGATCCTTGGTTGAGTTGCATATTTGATTGCATTCATGTCTGTGTTTTTTTTTTTTTTCCTTAAAAACTATTTTTAAAGCAATCTCAACAACTCCTCGACACCTCTCGATACCTAGCTTATCTATCGGGCTCTTCAGTTGCTTTTTATCGCAATCTCGATACCTCCCGATAGCTAGGTCGATTGATCAAGATATCTTCTGTTTCCTCGATAGCTTCTCGATAGCTAAGTCAATCGATCGAGATACTCTCTGTCCCCTCTATAGTTCCTCGACAGGTCCTCGATCCATTGAGCTTTTTCTTTTGCCTTGGACACTTGCTCGATAGATGCATCTGTCGACCCTATTAGATCTTGACACCTCTCAATGTATCGAGAATTACTGAGATGCTATAAAAGGGGCGCTCGCGATCTCAGACTCATTTTGCTCGATATCTCTCGATCTCTCTAGCCTTTTCACCTCCTAAAACCTCTCTCATTCACTCCAAACCACTTCCTTAAGAATTTTTTGGCCTTAATCAAGTTTTTCTTCACTTGGTAATTATCTAAATCCCTCATATTCATGCATTTCATGATTTTTAAACTAAGTTTTTGGGATTTTTTGAAAATTTTGGGGTTTTTCAAAATCAAAGAGGTTTTTGCAAAATTTTTTGGATGAGTTTTGTGTTTTTGATCTTAAAACTTCATGCATTGCATCTCATCTGCATTGTAACAATGTTTCATGCATTCTTAGATGTGTGTTTACCTTATTGCATACTTGTGTGGTGGTAGGATTGGATTGGGCTAAGCCCATGATGCAATTACTTTTGCATGTCACATGTTCATGCATTCCCATGCATACGATCTTCCTTTTCAATATATTTTGAACTGCCTCGGACTTTTTTAATTGTCTCTTTCTCCTTCTCTCCCTTCTGTTTGCGTTAGTCTGCTTCTATGGCAGCCAAACACAAATCTACTCCATCTAGGAACCCTCTTCGTTTCGGGGCATCCACTTCTTCTGACCCCACTCCCTCTCACATCCGATTTCATGATGAGAAGGCCAAATCGGACTTCTTTAAGAACTTTTCTCGACGAGGTGTTCATTCGGAACGCCAAGTCATTTTATCGGACTTCTTCAACACTGACCTGCCTACTGTCATTCACAGTAGGGGTTGGGAGCCACTATGTGACATCCCAGTCACTTGTCCATCCATGCTACTCTAGGAGTTTTACTCCAACATGCATGGATTCGATTATTCAATACCTCTTTTTGTTACTCGCGTTCGAGGTACGCGCATTGTGGTCACACCGGATATTGTATCCGATGTGCTCCATGTCCCGAAGGTAGAGCGTCCTGACTACCTCAGCTATAAGCGTCTGAAGACTGTGTGCTGATGTCTACTTTCTGTGAGCGTCCCTCTGATTGGGGCGAGCATCAGTTTACTCCATGTTCGACCTTTGTTAAAGGTCCTAGATTCATGAACATGATTATGACTTTTGTTTTACATCCCTTATCTCATTATAACTCCATCACAGAGCACCGTGCTTAGTTTTGGCTTTCTCTTTTAAAGAATCTCACTATAGATTTTCCCTTTCATTTCATTCTTTCTATAATAGATGTTTATAGGGATACGGCGAACCGTGATAAGCTCATCTTCCCTTCAGCTATCATGAGGCTTTTACGCCATTTTTATGTTCCCTTTCCCGTGTCCGACCATTTCTCTGTTATAGGTGCTATAGATGCCGCTACCATTAAACGGAGCGAGGCATAGTTTCGGTCGAGTCGGTTCGGGTCAACAGCTCCTCTCATTACTTCGGCTCCATCCACCTCTGCTTATTCTTCTTCTGCGGGTGGTGTGACTCTAGATGCTATCACGGTGCAGCTTCAGTGCATGGATGCTCATCTTGACGTGCTCATTGATGAGTTGTGTCAGGTGAACACCCGTGTAAGCCGTATTGCCATATGGCAGGCTTGCCTTGGTGGCTTCGTAGAATCTCCCTCTCCTCCTCACGAGGCATCTAACTACAACGACTCCGACAATGAGGATGATGGAGATGCTAGCTCTTCCAGTGCTGACGAGATGTCTACTTGACACTCTTATCCTTTGTCACTCGTGACAAAAAAGGGGAGTATTTTTGGGCTATGAGAGTAGTCATTGTTAGGGGGAGGGTTAGTACAGGAGATTTTTGTCAGGGGGAGTGTTGATATTGAGGGATGTAGTGAGGATTTTATGTATCTTTTTCTTTTCTCTCCTTTTTAGATACATTGTTCATGTACCTTAGGTCTTGTGACCATTTTGACATACATTGTACTTATATTTGGTTTATATATATTGATGTATGTTTTTTTCACCTACCCTTACATATGTTGTTTCTTTTCTCTCTTTATGCACATGCTTCTAATATATTGTATGCAATCTATTATTTCTGTTTCTTACCATAAACTCTCTTCTTGCAAAGTTTTTCAAGAGTTTGTGTTAGGGTAGATTTTATTGTATTGAACAAATGAGTGTGAGTTAAGTGATTTATGACTTCTCTCATATGTTCATTTGTTTGTTATGGTTTTGTCACAGATTTTCAAAGGAGGAGATTGTTAGGACTTATGTGTTTCACATGTTAGGCACATATGTTACTATTTTATGTAATTGGCTAATCTATTGACAAAACACACTTTACTTGTAATTGGGTAGATTTAGGATGTGTTTAATACTTCAAGAAACATTATTTCAAGTTCAAGTGTTAAAGCCATGCAAGTCTGTCCAAGAATCAAGTGAGAAAAGTGTTGTTCATTAAAGCTCGACAGCTAGCTTGACAGCTAGCATCTATTGAGGCTTAGAGAGCTGTCTTAACCCGAGGCTCAATAGCTGCTCAACAAATAGGGTATCTGTCGAGGTTTATGAAGTTCAGTTTTTCAAGACTGTTTTTCATCCAATCTGTGATTGTATATTTGGGCTTTCTTTTCTCACAACCCTAAACATATATAAGGATTGTTTTAAGGGCCGTCAAGGGTTGCTCGCGTGTGTGAAAAGTTTGCTCATGCAAATTGCGACTCGAGACAGTATTTACCCTTGTTCATCTTTCTTGTGAAGAAGTTACTGTATTTGTACACCATAGGGTTTTGTGACCAAGCAACTTAATGATCTTCATCGTCTAGATGAACTAAAGAACTTTACAGCCAACATCCTTCTCTAAGTTGGTGAATCAAGTCGCGTACTGGAATCCGCGCAATTAGTTAGCCACGTGTTGGGAGCCATGCATCAAAAGGAGAGATTGTTACTAGAGAACAAGTTTAATTGGGTATTAGGATAAGGGTTCAACTATAGGTTGGTATAAGGTACTGGGATTCCTTTACTTGTAACCACTTGTTGAGATAATAGTGGATTCTCGGGAGTGGTGACCTTAAAATCACCCGGTGGGGTTTTTGCCATATAAGTTTTCCCAATTCGTAAACAAATCACCATGTCAATTTATTTTCCACTGCATACGTTAGATAATTGGTGATTTGTTTGTGATACCACGCACTTTGCATGTTAATTTGATTAATTAATAAACTTGACTAATTAATCAATTAATTTATCACAAAGGGTCAATACATTCTTGGCCTATCAACTTGCAAACCCACATTGGAAGTAAAATGAGCAAGGTATTGAAAATTAACCATATATGTGGTCATTTTTGGATAAAGTGACATAAAGCTTGATCATGATTAATCGTGGTTAAATCTCAATTAAATCATGATCAAAACAACCTTGGCTTGGTGCAAAGGGTCATTGAAAAGGTCTTGTCACTTGATTTAGAAAGTTCAAATCACAAAAATTCCATTCAAGCAAAAAGAATTCGAGAAAATACCAAAGTGGAAATTTTGGGACAAAAACTTGGGTTCCATGCTACTTTTCCAAACTTGTAGCCTGTAAAATTTGAAAAGAAAGGCTACAAAGTTGGTATCTTTAGAAAGAAGATGTCAAAAGCTTTTCAACAACACCTTGTTTGAACTAAATAGAGGCCAGAAAGGCCTATAAGTATGTTTGCAAAGATGGGGAAAAAAAATCATGACAAACCCACAAAATTTGGTCCAAATCAAGTTAGGCTACCCTCTTTGTGCACAAATTTGTCACAACTCACCCATGGTTGATCCAAAAAGTTGATAATTTCATAAACTATGAGCAATTATCTACATCTTGAAAGAAATAAAATGGCATCTCAAGATTGTTGGGATTAGTTCCCTTAAATCCTATTGTATGATGCTATTAAGTATGACATTATGTATGATTTAATATTATGATTAATAAAGTTTTTTTATTATTATCTAAAATAATGGTAACATGAATATTCGGATATTATCATATAGTCCATGAGATGCATAGTATGTGATTTATGTGAAAAGCCATAGAAGATATAAATCACAAATTTTTTGTAAACTCAGAATTTTAGTTCGTTGTCGGTGATGAAATTGGGCATTTCATCTGCGAAGACTATAACATATCAACTAAGATGATTTGTCTTGATCATAGAAGTGAAGACTTCTAGTTGATGTGTTGATATGTTTTAAGAGTTAAGACATATTGAACTGGACCGCTGTGAGATTTATTATTCTCCTAACGATTGTCAAATGAATAATAAATCTCACGACTTCTTTTTACACGAACTCTTAATCTTGAGAGAATAATGGACCTAATTATGAAGTGTATGTCGCTTTGATATATCAGGAGTGAGATCTAAAGTAACAGTCAAAACATCAGTATGTTGGGAAGCCACATTTAGTGTTGATGAAACATATATTCTCAAGATGGAATTCATAGTCTCGTAACAGAGATACAAAATATTCCCTTGAGATAAGTTTAATGAGTTTGTTATTCAGAATGTTAGGCCTCACTATTTTAGTAAATAGTTACTAAAGTATATATTTATGAAATTAGATTTCATAAATATATGATGAATAACTTAAAGGATTAAACTGAGTTCTCAAGGAATAAGATGTAGTAAACTACAAAGTGGCAATCTACTTTAATGACTTTGTATTATTACAAATATTTTATGAAGGGGTTGCATGTACAATAAAGTTTTAGGATATAATTTATTAATAAGGCCTAGAATGCAATTATATTTATATAATGGTATTAAATATAATTAATGGTAACTTTGGACTTGTCAAGAGTTGACAGAAAAGCCTAAGGCCCATTGAAGCTCGTGTCTTATTTATTTCCTTTTGGTCCCATTCCAAGCCACATACTAAAGCCCAATTGAAAAAGTCCAAAAGGCTAGCCCAATTAGATAATCAGTTATTAAGGGAGAAACATACAGAATTTTTATAAGAGACATCTTCATGAAATGGCATATATGTGAGTGTTGGACACTCTCTCATTCTCTGTAGAAAAAACACATATAACTGATTGAGAGACCACACATCTTGGACACAAGTGGAATTGTAGTGAAGATTAAAAATGTTCCCGAGTACTTCTGATCTCTGTTTTGAAATTCAATGCACCAAGGTACACTCTCTTGATTCTATACTGTGAAACTTACATAGTGCATGTTATCAATTGCGAATGAAATAGATTTGTTAATTTTCCGCTGCGTATGTTTTGTATGCGATACAAACATGTTTTTTCCATCAAAGATCATCTCTTTATTTATATATATTGCTTGTACAAGAACAATAAAAAACCAACTTTGAAGGTTTCCCATGTGAACCACCCTACTACTTGGCTAAATAATCTTACCAAACTACACAAAGTTAATACCTTTATAAAGACTGTTGTACAAGCTTTCCAACCTATACCAAAAAAATGCCTAAAACAAACTTTGGTAAGGCCTCCAATCAAGTACGCATAGTTATTACCTCAAAAATGTAAAAAAAAAAAATAAATAAATAAATAAAACTGGGATAGTGGAAAAATTGAAACCAAGCGCATGCACACACATACCTTGCGCATGGGCCCCATTTCTTGGGTAAGTATGAGAAAGTTTGTCACGTATTAATAGCTATAAAACAATTAAAAACAGCATCACTCCACTAAAAAATGCCAGTAACAAACCCATAAAATTACCCAAACTAGTCCAAATTTCTTTAGAAAATTCATAAAGAAATGTCCTATAATCAAAATCAAGATATGCAAGGGTATCTTTATTTTCAATGTTTTCGTGCTCCCAGTTGCTTAAATAAATGCATGTATGTCTGATTAATGTATTAAGCATGTTTCGGATATTTATAATTGAGTATTGCCGTGCATGATTGGGCTAGAATTTAATTGCAAACTTATGATTAGTTTGTTAATTCTAATATTTAGATGATGAACATGTTCATGCATATTAATGTAGGTGTCATTTGATGTTTTGTTTTACATAATATTTAGATTATGTGTCTAACCATTTTATGTGAACGCACAATAGCACTTGTATTTTTTCCCCCCTTTGATTTACATCTCTGGCCCCATAAATTCTCAAAAAATATGTTTTTATCCATGGACTGTGGTAATGTCAAGAATAGACAAATTTATCCCATTTAGACGTCGGATCATTTAAATGTTTCAGGCCTGTTTGATAGGCGATTTTAAACACATTTTTAACTATTTTAAACAAACTTACACACATTTCTATACACTCTTTTACCCACAGATATATCAAAAACACCTAAACAACATTACTCAAACTCTTCTAGGAAATAACTAAAGTGCTTCTAATCGACCAGACTTTAAGCAGGTTGGCCGGTGGCCTGATAAGAGCAATGTTTCACCAAAATACTAATTTTCTACCTTTTTATATCAACCTAGGGGTTGGCCCGTGGCCTAATAATATTTTCAAATGATTTTACCGACTTGGAACAAATTTGCCCATCGCCAACCTAGGCTTGACCGCAGTTTGTCTAATATTTTATTGTTCCTTCGAAATAAATTCAAGCTCGGATTGAAGTAAATAGAATTTTCTTTAAAATTATTTAGTACCTTTTTCTATTTTTTTTTTTTTCCAATTCTTCTTTTGGGTAGCAAATTTCTTGGTTTAAATTGTATTTTCACTACATTCCTGATTGTTAGGTTGTCTCAAGAGCAACTCCACATTGTGACCAAGGTAGCCACAAGACCACACAGATTTGGGAAAAAAAAAATCATTATTATATATAAATTTTACAAATTTTATAATTTTTTTATTCTTAAAAAAATTTGTGACCATCCAAAATTTTTTAAGCCCAACATAATTAAACTTTGGACAAAAAAAACTTGATGGTAGCCTTGTAAACTAAGGTTGCAACTCTACTCAATATATATTTTTTATTGAATACAAATTTTTTTTTTAAAAATCTACTATTGGATTACATTTCTTTTTCTTAATCCTCTATACTTGCAAAATTTCAAGAAAATCAAAGACCAATAGCTATGTCATCCATCAAATATTTAAATTTCGAGTTTTTGGAGTCTAAAATTATACATAAAAATAAGTTTATGAATCGAATAGTAAATAACATCCAATTGACATGATATTTGACATGTGTTTTAAGAACATAAAGAACATGCAATTCAATAGTTAGATTTTCAAAATATGTAGTTATGTTAATCTATTTAATAAGGGTTGTAGTTGTAGCAAAGCTAATTAGATTTTCAAAATATATTGTTAATGGGACCTTATATATTGTTAAGGGGACCAAAGTTGTAGCAAAACTTTGTCCTTAAACTTTGGTCCCCTTAACAACATATAAGGTCTTTACAAACAAAAAGAAAAGGCCCAAGAAAATTTTTATTTAACTAAAATTTTGTAAGAGATATAACTTGCAATATTGATAATGAGAACACGATCTCAAAATAAGAAAATTCATAAAAGGAAATTGTAAAACTTTATGTATTTGCGTGTTTTTTTTTTTTGGTTAATGTAGAGGAGGATTTTGTTTCAGCCCCTGCAAGCTGTTTGTCCTCTTTGGGGAGCCAAGCCCGCAAGGTTTTATTTTCAAGCGACATGAGCAGTTTTTGAGACTTGCTCCCACATCGGCAAGAAATGCGCCCCACTCATGGTTTATAAGCTCTTAGAGCAACCATGAGTTTATGCGCCCCACTCATGCTCACGTCGCTCGAAAACAAAACCTGGCAAACAGCTTCCAGGGGCTGGAACAAAATCCTCCCCTACAGTTAATATATAGAATTCTCTTTTTATTAGATTTTTGAAACTGCCACTTGTCTCTCTAAAGCTTAAGAAGAGAAATTAGCGCTCAGTCATAGTATAAGGTTAGATTACAATATTACAGCTCTAGTTTTCCAATTTGTTTTTAGTTTCTTGTTGCAATTTCCTGTCAATATAGCTAGAATTTTGTAAAGAAGAAAATATATATAATAATAATAATAAATAAATAAATAACAACAGAATTTTAATAAAATTTTCCTATAGTCAACTGCGCTGCGTATTTCACACTCTGCGAACCCGCAGTTTACGCTAGTAATTTTTTGTCCAAAAATGTACTGTACGGCTCCGAGTCCGGTCTAAGGGTATTCGTTAAGACCCAAAAATTAGAGAACTGGTCTCCTTTTATAATTTTTATATAACGCTGATCGACTTGTACTCTGAAAGTCTGACCGAAGAATTGGAAGTCTTTCAATCTTAAATTTTGGCAAGTCACACTAATTAATATAAGACTGACTTTGCAAAAGAATAATCAACCTGCTTTCACATGATCACATCCAGTTATAGATTCTACTTGATAATCTATAAATAGCAACCAAACTATAACACTTTTGCAACATCAATTTCTGGCTTAACTTCTAATTTTCTTAAGGCACATTTGATAGACAATAATGGTAATTACATAGGAATAAGAATAAATATCACAATGAATAAAAGATGATGTAATGTAATACTTATTACTATTCATTTGTTTGGTGACAATACAATGATAGAACCCTAAAGATAATAGAATGAAAGCATTTTAAATCAAACTTAAGATATATTTTAGGAAATATCTTATGCATGTAATTATATTTCTTAAGAAATAATCTATATATATATATATATATATATATACACATAAAACTGAAGCCTTTGAAGTTTCCACAATTTTCCACGTCAACACAATATTTTAAAAAAAAAAAACATAAACTCAAAAAAAAAATAATAAAAAAAACTTTTAACGCAACATAAAACTTTTAAAACCCGATAAACACAAAACCCAATCTCTGCCTTCTCCTTCCTCAATCAAACCTTATTTCTCCCGTTCCCCTTCTCCTTTCCCGTTTCACCCACAACCCCCACAACTCAGCAGGCAGTAGCAGCAGCACCACCCACAACACACAAACACCATAATCAGACCATATCAAACTCACAACCCAAAAGCAAAAAACAATTCTGAAGATCTGCAATTGCCCAAAGTTAAAGTCACTACCAAACTTCGTTCCTATAACTTACAGAAATTCGAGATCTAGGGGAGTCCGATTCTAGATGAACGCTACGAATCATTCGGCCGTTGGGGAGACAATATGGTATGTTAGGTTTGGTTTTTGATTTTGTTACTAATCTTGCTTTGCATTGCTTTAAATTTTCAGATCCCACGCCCTCCTTTTCTTAGCCTCTTTTTTTATCAAGTTCCAAAATCAACCAAAGCCTCAACTATGAACACACCTATTTGCAATTTTCTCTAAAGATCGTCACCGCCCCTCCAACCAAATCAGTGGAGGCAAATTTTGTGGTAATTTTTTAAAAAAAAATTTATGTTTCCAAGCACAACCCACTTGAATACTAATTGTTTTCGTAGCCCATCACGTTTTGTATTCATCATGCTTAAATTTAGAAATAGTTTTGTATTGTAAATACCATTTTATAATATTTATTGGCTATCCTTGGCTTTGTATTATTGAAATTTTTTTTGTTGTTGTTGTTGTTGTTGTTGTTGTTGTTGTTATTGGCTATTGTTGTTGTGTCGCGTGAGAACTGAGTATTCTTTTCAATGGTTATGTATATAATGGTTGCTTTGTTGAGTATTCATACATTGAATCTAGATTTCAGGAACTATATTCTTATTTTAAAATTTTTGTAATTTAGGACTTTTGATTTATAGAAGTTATTATTATTTAAAGACTTTCATCAATTATTAATACTATTTGGGTTGTTGGTTTTAATTAAGGTTGAATGATGAGTAAAAGTAGAGCATGATAGAAGACATCTACAACACCAAGAAGCAAAAAAGGTAGAAAAATAATTGAAAGGGTTTTTTGGTATTGGTATTGGCAGAGGAATTTGGGTTAGGGTACGCTAGTAGACCTATGTGTTTTAGTTTTTTATTTTATTTTTATTTAATGGTTTTTTCTTTGTTTCTTAGGTTTAGATGGTTTATCCTTGATCACTGTTAAAATCTATTGTTGAAGCTTGAATGTTGTAGTGTAGTCATTTGACAAATGCAAATTAATTGTTATTTAATATTGTTGCTTTAAATTTAAAGGTGTTAAAATTTGTTGAATAAGTTATAATGATCATTGCAATAGAATATTTGCTCTCTAAATCTAAATCAAACGACTAGAAGATTGTCCTTTATGTTGGTTTGGGATTTTCATTTGAACATATATTATGTTGGTTGTGTGTTTTATGCAGTTTAGCTTCTTGAAAGTATGTTTTTGGAGTTGCAATTTCAATGGAATTATTAATATTCTGTTCCAATTTTGTTTTAGGCCCTTTTGTTCTGTTATAGTTTTCAATGATTTAATTTCAATTTTTTTTTTGGTAATGAATTTGTGCTGTGCAGAGAGAGTTGGAGAGAGATCTATCGGAGACCCTTCACTACTATCAAACCAGTCCCCTCTAATACCGATGAAGAGATTATTGTATTAATTGTTAATCTGACACAACCGGATGACGCATGGAGTCGAATATTATGTACATGAGATTGTTCTGGTATTGGACAGATTATATTTCTTCTCTTTTAGTTTTATACTCTTGCACAGATTGTTTGTTCTCTCTTCCATTATTATTATTATTATTTTATCTGAATGCAACCAAATGACCAATCTGTGGAACTTTGGCATATTTTTTATATATGTTTTATCTAATTATTAGGTGTCTATGTGTTGGGAGGAACTGGAGCATGACTATGAGAAGAAGAATGAAAAGCCACTTCAATTTGCATATTTTATAATTTTAATGAGAACCAAAACAGTCACAATGAATCTAAGAGGAGATATGCAAAACTTGAAATCTTTGACTTTCAATTCTTTTATTCGTTTGTATATTATATGACTAAACATGTACCAAACATTGACTTTGTCATCAGGCCATTTTTCATAATTGTTGGCGCATTCTAAGAAATCACAATGTGTATCACTATTGAACTCTTTTCTCTGTAAAAAAAAAGGGGTATTTGGTATCAGATGCTGACTAGTAAAAATAAGTTGAGTGGGTGTGTTTTGTTTGATTAAATGATGGAGATTGCTGACAAATTGTTTCTTATGATTTAGTGTTTATTTGTGTTTTACACATTTCAATTAGGTGTTGGATTTTGAATTTTTTCGTGGTTTTAATAGTTGAAGGATGGGAGAGAGGAAGGTGCTAAGCAAATACTACTCACCTGTCTTCAACCTAGAGGCTTGAAGGGCCAAGCACACATGATGCTTCCCATAAGTAGATGTTATTGGTGACAATTATTTAGGTATTCGAAGGTTCTGATTCAACTGCAAATGTACAGATGCTTTGCTGAGCTTACCTTCAAGACTGACCCACAAATTTTCAAATATATTGTTGAGTCTGGTGCTACCAAAAATTTTGAACCTGTGTGAAGTGGATGAGGTAAAATAAAATAAATACAAATAAAATTCTTGTAATCTTTTGTACATATAACATGGTTTTTGACTAAATATTTTGATTATTCTTTTAATTCATTAGGCAGCAGAGACAATAACCATAAAAAGAGAAGTTGGAGAGATGGAAGATGCAATGAAATCTTTAGAGAACAAAAACCTTGGATTTGAAAAGAAAAATGGACATCATTACTACATTGGATGGGATGAAATATATGAAGGTATTATTTGCTTTACTAATTCTACTTTTATTTATTAGGGTAGGCTATCATCTCATAGTGCCACAAATGGTATCTTTAAGTCTTAAATAGACTGTGCAAATTTTAAGATTACATGATGATAAATCAAAGTAGAAGGCCGTGAAGGTTGTCTCTGGCCTTTCAGGTATAGGTTTTTATTTTTTGGGATGCTCTTCAAAGCATATACTTGGTTTTGTGAAGGCAATGTTGCTTTTAAAATTTCCTTCAAATTCACTCACTTTCTTAAAGTAATTTTTATTTTCTTCAGTTTATAATATCTGGGTCTATACTTTTCATTCAACTTTTATGGGTGCAGTTCATTTTCTTGTATTTGATGGACTTAATCGGCAGACAAGGCACCCCCACATGGTAAAACTCTTTCTTATCAATTTTCAGCTTCAATCTTCTTGGGTTTAATCCTTATTCAAATATGTTAAAACTTTTCTGGTTTTTTTTTTAATTGGTGGTAGTTGAGACTTGAGCTATGAGCTAATGGATTGGGCTATGAGCTGCTAAAAGACTTGGCTCTGTTAGGTTTCCAAAATCTCAAGGTTATAGACATTATTGGCTTCAGGGCTCTTTATTGTATGCATTTTCTTATGAGACATTTTGGCTCTGTCTTTGTATTCAAAATTGAAGTTAAGGTAGTTAGATGTATAGTTTAGTGATCTAGGGAGGTGGATGAAAATTGTGAGTGAGCAAGATACTGATTTCAAACATTGTGATTTCAATTGGAGTGACTAATTGGTTGTTATACATAAAGCTCAACTTGGACATTGATGCTAAAATATGTTTGAGGAATTTCATCTTATTTTAGTTTTTTATGTCGCTCCTTTTTCAGATAATGATTCAAAATAGTTGTTTCTTCAAGTAATTTCTATTTGAAACCGAGGTAAACTACATATAGTTTCAATAATGTTTTATAGAAAGAGAATGATTGGAACTTTACTTTTAATTTTAATAAAGAGCTATATTCCATTTGCAATGAGATGTTGACTCCAATTCTATTGATGATTTACAAAAGTCCTTTCTCTATATCTGTTATCAAGAAGTTATTTATGAAATGGTTCCACATTGTCATTGACAATAGATTAATAGTTTTGTACATGAGCTATGATGCCACTTAGGTTGATTACTTGATGAACAAATTAGTCTCTTAATGGTTCTTTTAGTTTTTTTTTTTTTTTTTTTACCATGTGGTTTCTTAATTATCTTTTTATTTAACTAGCACATGCATTGCACGGGTTAGCGACTGATATTTTTTAAATTTGAAAGATAGATTAGTTATTTTTTATGATTTTTTATTTTCATAATTGTTATGTGTATATAGAAAGTTTGTTTATTTGGAAATATATTAATTTTAGAAATTAATACACCTACTAAGGAATAGCTATTACAACACTTTTAGATATGAATAGTTATTCCTTATTTTAAAGAATGACTATTCATAAGGAATGACTATTCCATGTAATATAAACATAACCAAACTATTGAATAACTAAACCATAGGAATAATTGTTACATTACAGTGCCTATTACAGTCTACCAAACGTACCCTTAGTTATAGCTTATAATAAAGCTTTTTCTCTGTTTTCGTTCACTCTCCTCCTTCTTCAACAAGAAATCATCACCCTTTGAGTTTCTCGAACATCTTCAAGGATGTCACAAGGGAGAAAAGGTCAAAGGCATCCATAACCTCAAAGCCTACCTTGAAAATTTTGGTTACTTGAGCTATAATAACCATTCCAAAAATCACACTCATACCAACGATGATGTAAAGCTATTTTCTATTTTCTATTTTCTATCTTCGGAGGGTTGGATAATGGTTTTAGGTTTTGAAAAAGAAGAGGGCTTTTTGGATTGCATAGAGAATTTCATCATCTTCTTCGAAATCAATCGGTGTCAACTGTGAAGATGACTAGTGGGTAATCGGAATTCAGAACACCCCTTCTGTGGCCAACTATTTCTTCCTTGATTTAGAAGAGAGTTAGTCTTCTATTTCTTCCATGACTCTTTCATTTATTTATTTTTTAGTCATACCACCACCACATTTTGCTTTATAACATTTTTTTGCCAAATTCTTATGCTACATCATCCTAACATAACTTTTTTTACTTACTAATAATCATTCACTAAACTTGTAGCTTTAGCATTTTCCTTTTTTCTAATCTTCGAATAGTGGTTTTTTTTAATGGAGAAATAATTATTTTTCACTGTAAATTATAATTTATTTTACACTACCTCTACATTTTATTTTGGGCTAAATCTAACAGAATTTAGTATTAAAAACCAATTTATTTCCTCCAAAACAGAATGTAAAATGATTTTTTAATACTACATTTTGTTAGACTTAACTGAGTAAGTGAAGTGAGGGAGCAACGTGTTACACAAGTTATAGTTTAAGGGGTTGATGGTTCATTTTTGTCGTTTAGGGAGAAAGTGTGAAATGAGATGTAGTTTAGGATGAAAAAAATAAATAAATAAATAAAAGTAATTTCCTCTCCCATTTATTTTTCAATCTTTCACTTAGACTTCGTTTTGGAGAATTGAATGGAATAAAAAGAATAATTTTAAAATATTTATTCTATTATCTTGTTTTAGAGTTTTAATTGGAAGAATGAAAAGATATTTGAGAGTTTAAATGAAGGAAATAGAATGATAGAAGGGAACGCTTTGGAGAAGAAGAAGATGAACTTCAATATAGCACTAAGAGAGTCAAGGATGGCTCAGATGATTATGGTAGTGGTGAGGATGCTATGCCTTCCTCTAGGTCCTACAAGGATAAACTCGTGGGAGTTGTTCTGGGTGCCTATGCACAAATGTGCTCCTTCAGTGATCCATTTGAGGACGTTACTGAATCAGATAATGAAGTGAATGAACTTGTTGAAGGGTTTGCAGCAGTGAAACATTCAAAGGACATCAAATCTAGGATACGTAGTGCATGGAAAAATGCCCTGATTGTCAAAGTTTTTGGTTGCACTGTAGGCTACCACTTCCTTCGTGGAAGAGTATTGAGCATATGGAGGCCATTAGCGAGAGTGGATTGGTTGGCCTTGGGCAAGGACTTCTTCTTGTTCAGGTTTGAATCCAAACAAGACATGGATAACATGCTAGCTGGTGGTCCATGGTTTATCGAAGGTCATTACATTGGCATCTGTGTATGGGAGCCTTATTTTAGGCCCTCTTCAGTAGAGGTTTCTACCATAGCTATTTGGGTTAGATTAAATGAGCTACCTGTGGAGTTCTATGACCCATCGGTCCTTAGGGAGATAGGCAGGGCTATCGGTCCAATCCTTAAGGTGGATGTGAACACAACGACGGAATCAAGGGGAACATATGCGAATATGTGTGCAGATTGATATAAAAAAAATAAATAAATAAATAAATAAGGCCAAAAACCCATTTCCATCCCTACATTTTCATGCAAAGATACAAACACAAATAGAGCAAGTAATGGATCTGGAAAGAACGAAGAAAACGAAGTATAAAATGAGAGTGAATGAGAGTCGGCCATGGCTAGGGTAGCTACATATGAAGGGATTGGATCCTTGTGCTTTGGTTGTGGAAGGCCTGGTCACCAAAAACCTTCTTGCACTCATGTGACACAAGCTCTAGTCAAGATTGACACAGTAATGATTAGTGATATTGTTGTAGAGAAGCAGGTGAAAGCCAAATCATCTTTTGGCAAAGATGACAGCTATAGGCCTTAGATACTGGTAAGTAGATGGAAACTTGGTTCTAAACCTAAGAGACCTCTAATGACAATTGGGTTGGAATGAAAGGATTCACCTAGTCCAATTCGAGTAACCAACCCATCAATGGCCTCCGCCAAGGCCCAGTTAGTCTTATATTAATTAGTCTTACAAGGCCTTGGTCTTGGATACAATCTATGAATTACACAACTTGGATCCCAGTTACATTCTATAAAATGTAAAATTACATTAGATAAACCTAGTTTATGAATCCTTAATCTAATTTTGGAGGTTAACTTACAAGGTGGGGAATGTGTTAGGCACCCAATTCACCTAGAAAATCAACCTTTTAGACAATAATGGCCAATATCATGTCACATCACTCAAACAATCAATATGCTATATTGCATGTCGTGGATCAAAGAAAACATTTGAACATGATTACTATATGATTAAAAACAGAATTCATTGCATTTGCATTAGAATCTCAACAACAAGGGCAGCAGCACGTTAAGGCCAAGGTGGTCATAGGACCACCCTGACCTGGAAAAAAAAAATTTTATATAATAATATAAAATTTTATATTTGTATACCCTTCAAAAAAAATTTGTGAACACCCTCATTTTTTTTATGCCAATAAAATTAAACTTTGCTCCAAAATTTGTTCTACTTAACAATATATTGGGGCCTTTCAAGCAAAAAGGAAAAGCCCAAAAAAAAATTTTTTGAACTAAAATCTAAAATATATATATATATATATATAAATATAGCAAGCCCAAATGCCTAATAGACTATAGACACCAGGGAAAAAAGCCCAAGATCAATCCTCACTCACTACTTAGACAGATTTTTAAATCAACAAAAATAATAATAATTAAATTTGTATAAACTAAATGTCCAATCTGCCAATTGAACAAATCTTAAACCATTGAGATCCTAACATAAGGGAAAAAAGAACCTTATCCTTAGCCTTCAGTAGTC
The DNA here is from genome assembly GCA_033629205.1 of Lithocarpus polystachyus. NCBI lineage: Eukaryota > Viridiplantae > Streptophyta > Magnoliopsida > Fagales > Fagaceae > Lithocarpus > Lithocarpus polystachyus. Next base: position 20,228,573 of record CM066167.1, read on the forward strand.
AGCGTCTTAGCAAGTAGTGCCTCCACAGCTCCGCCTCAGACTCAGCAACAACAACTCAGCAAGACCTCGCCCATGGTCCCAGAGCACATTGGCAATGGCAAGATCAGAGATTGCCTTGGGCTCGACTTGTTGCCGTGGCGCTGCCCCTCAAGGTATTTCAGTTCTCTCTCCTTTTCTCTATCTCATCTCTGTTGTGCTCTGAGAGTAAGATCAGAGCTCTCTCTGTTTCTCTTTGAACTGAAAAATGAGATTCTCTTTGTCTTTGGAATTGAATAGCTTTGCCTAATGTCTAATTGCCTTTATTTGACATTTTGACTTTATCAGTTTGTGAGTTTGTCTTTTTGTATATTGTGAATATTTTATATTTCTTTAACGTTTTGTGTAACTGTGTAAAAGTATGTAATATTGTTGATTGGCTATTCTCTCTTTAGTGGGTTGAGCCGAGTGGATGATGCACAGTGGGGTGTGTGCTAGGCTGCTAGTAGTCAATAAAGAAAAATAATGAAACAACTAAATAACAATGATTAATAATTTTATTAATATTTCAAATGAACTTATTGTTTATTGTTTATTCTTTTGCTAGAATTATGGACAAATATTTGATAAAAATACCACGTACCCAAAATTCATCTCTTGTGCAAGATTCATTTCCGGTGCAAGATTCATCTTCAGCTTCTAAGCAAATTCTTGTTGACTTTAACTTAGAAAATCTTCGTTCAGATCCTGAGCTACGAGAAAAGATATCACCTTATCATCCTAATAATCATGATGAAATAAGAAGATTTTATTTACAAAAAGGCCCTTGTCAGCCTGTCCATAAATACGCTCTAACAGATTTTTCTGGAAAGCCTCGTTGATTTAATTCTGATTGGTACGTAAATAGAAACTGATCGGAATATAGTATAGTCAAGGATGCATTATTTTTTCTTTTTATATTGCTTCCTATTTGGGCAAGATGTTGGTAAGCAAGGAGGAGTAGAGACTTTTGTAACGAATGGATTCAAACATTGGAATGAAAAAGAGAAGTTATTATCCCATGTTGGAGGAGTTAATAAAGCTCATAACCAAGCTGTCAAGAAGAGCGAAGATCTAATGAAGGAAAAGCAACACATTTAAAGTGTTTTGGTTAAGTAATCAAATCAAAATAAAATTGAATATCGAGTTCAATTAAATGTAATAGTTGATTACATCAGATTCCTTTTATGTTGGGGGTAAGCTTTTTGTGGTCACGATGAATCTCAAGATTCAAGTGATAAAGGAAATTTCCTTGAGCTTCTATAATTTTTGGTGGATCACAATGAATCTATCAATGAAGTGTTGCAAAATGCTCTGAAATACTGCAAGCTTACCAACCATGAATTCAAAAAGACATTGTGAATGTAGTTGCACGTGAAACATCCAAAGCCATAATCAAGGATCTTGACAATGGGTTCTTTTCAATATTAGTTGATGAGTCGCGTGATATCTTAGTTAAAGAGAAAATGACCCTCGTTCTTCATTATGTGAACAAAAAAGGAATTTTTATAGAGCGGTTCCTTCCTATTGTACATGTAGCAAGTACCACTACTTTGTTACTCAAATATGTTGTTGAATCTTTACTTTGTGAAGATAATTTGAGTTTATCGAGACTACATGGGCAAGGTTATGATGGTGTCAGTAATATGCAAGGTGATATCAAAGGTCTCAAAACTTTAATTTTGAAAGAGAATATGTCAGCAATTTATGTCCATTGTTTTGCTCACCAACTTCAATTAACTCTTATCGATGTTGCTAAAAATCATATTAACATTGCTGAATTTTTTATGTGGTTAGTAATTTAATAATTGTTGTTGGAGGCTCTTGTAATAGACAAGATGCTCTTCAAGATGCACAATTTGCCAAAATTAAAGAAGAATTAGAGAAGGGTGTATGTAGAAGTGGGCAAAGTTTGAATCAAGAGACAAATCTTAAATGTCCTAGTGATACACGTTAGGGATCATATTATAGGACTATTGTCAACTTGATTTTGATGTTCTTTGCTGTTGTTAATTTATTTGAGATTATTGAAAAAGATGGCCCCTTCGACCAAAAAGTTGAAGCATGGAAATCTTTATTGACTAAAGTATATTCATTTTGTACCATACATGATATTCCTATCTTGAATAGGATGAAATATTTGTAGTTAGTGAAGGCTGCGACGCAACACCAAACAAAATACAAATTTACATCATTATTGTGTTGAGTTATTCTACACAGTCATAGATTTGCAACTTCAAGAGCTTAACAACTGTTTTTCAGAGGTGAATACCGAGTTGCTACTTTGTACTTTGTATGGCTTGCTTGAATCCAAGTAATTCATTTGTGGCTTTTGATAAGGAAAAGTTGATACGTCTAGCAAAATTCTATTCATCTGATTTTCCTGGGACAGATATCTTGGCACTTGGCCCTCAACTTCAGAATTACATTTTTGATATGCGCAGCAATAACTTGTTTTTAGAGCTTCAAGAAGTTGGTGAACTTGCTGAAAAGTTAGTGAAGACAGGGAAGCATGACACATATCCAATAGTCTATTTGATTGTGAAGTCAGTTTTGACCATTCTTGTCGTCACTGCAACAGTAGAAAAAAGTTTTCCAACAATGAAATATATAAAGAATGAACTGCACAATTGAATGGGATATCTCTGGATGAATGATTGCTTGGTTGTGTACATTGAAAGAGATGTAGCTTGTAGCATTGATAATGAAACTAACATGCAACAATTTCAAAATATGAAAACTCGTTAAAGAAAATTGAAAACTTTATGTATTTGCATGTTTTTTTATTGTTGTTGTTGTCAATATATGAATTTCTCTTTTAATTAGATTGTGTAATTTATGCTTCTTAAGAAACACCCTGGGAAAAATTCCTGGAACCGCCACCACTCAAGAACATTATATGAGCATATTGTGCAATTCTAAGAAAATCATTAGTTTTAATATGATATATCTCTTCAGCTTAATGTAATCATTTGAATCAATAATAAGATTAAAACATGAGCATCTCAAGAACATCATATGAACATGTGTAATTATAAGAAAAGCATGAGATTTCATATGAATTTCTTCATCAACTTCACGTAATCATGAGATTTCATATGAATTTCTTCTTCAACTTCATGTAATCATGTGCATCAAGAATTTCAGAAGATTAACATGTGAAATGAGCTTCATGCAATTTATTAAACTACCATCATGACAAAACATGTTTGTTAAACTACCAAACAAACAAAATGTATCAAACATTCAATTAACAAAATAACACCTACATAAAAAGGGAAGAAAGCTCCCTAGAATTCTAAAGAGGAAAAAATGAAAACTTTGATTGCATACCGAATGGAGGATCACCAATTGCATGGTGATTACGCTCAATTTCTTCTTCTAGAGCTCTAGTGGAATGAGGTACTTTGAACCAAGGTTGTTAAAATTAGGATCCTATATAGGATTGTGGGAAGTAGGTAGGATCGTGAATCCTAGAATTGGATTGTGGATCATAAGATTCTACATTATTTAAGAAAAAAACAAAAAATACACATTGGTATGTTAAAAAATCACAAAAAATATACATTCATTCATAAAAAACCAAAAAATTGCATCCATTTGATGTAATTATCATACATCCATTTGCAAGCATTATTTAAAGAGACCAAAAATCTCAAAACGTGACACTCTATTAGGATATTATTTTTTATTTGGGTCTAATTGACACTCTATCTCTCTACATTAGAATAACAAAACTTGGTCTATTGGGATGTTTTTTTTCATTTGGGTTGAACTGAACCTTCTGTCAAGTTAAAGAAAATTACAAGAAACTAGGATCATTTGGGATCGTCAGAATCGTACGATCCTAGCGATCCTAAACGTTCACAAAGATTCTTGTAAGATCCGGATCATTTTGGGCAAGTAGGATCGTAAAATCGTAGGATCGTAGGATCCAAATGAAGATTTTGACAACCATACTTTGAACTGTGAATCTCCCTTTATATATAGAGGGAGATAAAGGTCTTGTGATTAGATTTGGATGACTATGAGACTCTTGAAGATGATAAATTCGACTTTTTAATTCAAAAAACTTATAAAACAAGAATAAAAGAAAATTGAATTACATTGCTAAGTTTTCATGTTTGAACAATTGTCAATATTTTGGCCATAACTTTTTGCTATAAAAAAGAAAAAAAAGATAAATCAGATTAAGTTTAAACAAGTTCCATTTGAAAGATAATTAAAAATGCAACAATTTTGACTCAAATCCAAATTCTAATGTTTACTATACTAAAATTGGCCTGCAATGTGAACCTGAAAACTGTTTCAATTTTCTACTTTTTTAATGATTTTCTTATAATTTTTTGAATTTCATCCAAATTTTGAATTAAATTTAGCCAATTGGGATCAATTAAGGATAATGGATATTTAGAAAATAATTTATTTTAATAAAACATTTACATGTTAAGACATTTAATTAAAATTCAGAATTAAGATTAGTTATCTATTAAAATCACATTATCCCATGTGCAATAGTACCTCCTTTTTCCTAAGCATGGACCAATGTGATAATGACACATAATTAATTCTTTAAATCACCAATCACAATGGTGTTAATTAGTTAGTGTAGCCCATTTTGGGAGGGGTTTTTGGGCCATATTGGAGTTGTTGACCTCTTGAAAATGCCATTGGATCAGTTTTCAAATAACATTGATGGCAATTTCCTTCAACGCGGTGGTCGGTTGCCACCGAGTACTGTAACATGAGAGAGAGATTTAGAATTCTCACCACAAACCCACAAAATCTCCCAATGATTCAAAAAGCAAAATAATAAAATCTCCTATAGATCAAAACTCACAACAAATTAAACCAATCAAGCTCAAATATATGACTGGGACTAACCTTCAACAATGGTAGATTGAGGAGGAAACTTTGAACTGGACTAAAGATTTGAGATCTAGGTTAAAGAAATGGCAAAAATTGACAGATCAACGGAGGAAATAGTGGTAGGTGAGTTTTGGGGATTTGGGGAAGAATGAGAGAGAGAGAGAGTCCTTGAAAATTTGGTGTGCATATGTGCGCATGTTTATACATACAAGTCGATCAATTCGGTATCGCAGCAATCCCAAATCCATCATCAACAACCATACTGACTAACATCGAAAACCCAAAAATGCCTTTGACCACCACCCTGTTCATCATTGGAAACCCTGTTATGCAGTTCGATGGGTATGAATTTGATTTGGCTTGTTAGTCCGAATCGATTCTTGTACAACCCCGATCATAATTGATTAAACATAATTGCGTGTGCCTATTCCTGATCATAGGGATGCATGTTAATCATTTAAACTTGATTTGTCTATAAATTTTAATCTAATGGTTCAAATGAGTCACATTGACACAATTTTTATCATTATGTACTTCAAAATTTATTTTATGTGAATGTTTAGGATATCTGACAATCAAAATGACAATTTTACCATGATGTGCAACTACAGTTTTGCCCTCGATGAGGTTAAACAAATGTTGCAAAATAAAGTATCTACATAGCAATACATTTTACTATTAAAAATTGTAGTGAGGAATTATTAATTTTGGAAAAAAAAAAAATAAAAGATGCATAATGATGAATACCAAAAATTATACATCATTAGACCAAATATTTTCACTAATTTAAGAACTGGAAGCCCCTTTTTAAATAACTTTACAAGATATATCAACTTATGAGTAATCACATTAAAACATAATAATATAATTCTACATTTTAAACTGATTAGGAACTAATATTTATGTAATTATCTTCACAATTTAAAGAATTCCAGTTATTCTCACATATTTGCAAAAGCAACAACTACTTTGAGTTACCATAAGCCTTATAGTTTAACAAACACCTCTAGAAGTTTTCATTGGAGATAAACATTCATGGTTTAAATTCCTCAAACCCTATTATAACTTTGAGCTTATAAGTCATGATTTTCCCGTAATTGCAAAATAATAAAATAAAATAAGAAAGCTATTTCTCCATATTTTAGATCGTTAGACCTGTCACACAATTGGCTGAAAACAATCAAAAAAGAAAAAGTAAAAAGTTACAATGGCTGTAGAAAATCTATATTAAAAACTGGAAAGTATATAACAGCGTTTTTTTCATTTGAAAATGAACAAAAGGTTTTTTTTTTTTTTTCCAATTTCCTCATATATTTTGTCAAACTCGACACCACACACCCATTTACTCCCTTTCTAAATTTAAAATTAAATTAATTTTCACCAAGGAACTCAACTTTAACAACAATCAAGATCACCTCACTGTCTCAAATAAATATTCAAGTTATAAACATACATAAGAGAGTGTACATGGTCCTTTTTTTTTTTTTATTGGATAGGTAATAAGTATTGAAGGAGACGACGGTGTAAAGCACTCAATGGGAATCTGAGTCCTGCCTTCAGCATTTGCTCGTACACTTTGACGTCATCAACACCCCTATAGTAACACTTTTCGGACTTGTAGGGTAGACGGAGGGGTATGTGGACGGGTATCTGATACTTCTCCCTAAGCGTATCAAAATTTGTTTGTTTGATGGAAGAAATGAAATCATTGACTGTCCACAATGGAAGCATGATGAACTCCCTAAGTCCATCAGGACCAATGACGGATTGAATGGGGGGTTCGGCACCAACTTGACCGTCATTGGAGTCACTCTCTGACCCATCCGTGTCCAAATCCTCATCCCTTGTGGAAGGTGAGGTGGCCAATTGATTCCTTTCGTCACTTAGGGTGCCGAGGTCATCCTAACTAGACGGAAACACCTCATCGTAGCCTACTCCTTCACGGACACACGATTGCTCACTTGACGCACTAGACATGTCACCTACATGTGACAAATAAACCCTAAGACTCTGATGGGTTCATATAGACAATGGATGTACAAAATTTAAATAAACCCTCGACTATCACCTATTGTCATTTGCTCATCCAAAAAATGTTGTTTTGAACAAAAAATTGACATTGTCAAAATTATAAAGGAGGTAAGATGCAAGTTTTGGAAATTAATAGTGTAAATTATAAGTTTTGAAAGTTGATGCACCAATGAAAAATCATCTCTAAACTCAAAGGATGTAAAGTGTATTTTAGCCAAACTCATAATATCACATCATATTCAAAGTTTTCCTATGTAGCAGTAATATACTTAAGTGTATTATTAGAATATAAAAATGTGAGTGGTTGACTAGTTTTTTTTTTTTTTTTTTTTGATAGAGTTTCAACCTATGGCGTCTTCTTCTGATCATTGTGCTTTTTATCATTAAACCAAGACATCAATCAGTTTTTTGTGTAAGTGAGAATTTAACCCCAGATCTCTTATTCAACCATTAGAGACTTTACCAGTTGAGCTAACCGAAATCAACATGGTTGACTAGTTAAGTGATGGTATTGGACATTGAACAATGATGACAAAAGTGATTGGGGTTAATATAACAATGTTAAGCGTAAACTCATTATTAGATTGTTAAGCTTGTGAGTTAAGTAGTATCTCAACATAGTATAAATTTCTCACAAAGAAACTCCCCCAATAGTTTTTTTTTTTTTTTTTTTTCCTTTTTTGATAATTTGATAGTTGAGGGCTGGAAGATTTGAACCCTAGATTTATAAGCTGAAATACCAAGATGTGTCAATCAGCTAAAAAGCTCTTGTCCTCCAAATGTTAATATTTAACTGTCACAACCCCAAAATGGAGTATAATTAAACTCTATTTATTCCTTCTCTCTCTTTCTCTTTCTCTCCAATTTATTCCTTTTAGATTCCAAATGGTGAAAGGTATTAACTCTTAACAGCTAAAAGGAGAAAACAGAAAAAATAATAACAAATTTTCAAAGTTTTTCTTATAAATTGGGCTATTACGTGGCCGTCAATATAAGACCATTCACGTCACGTGTATTAAATTATATATATGATCTATTAAATTATTAAAAATTATTAAAAAAAAATGATTCCCTTCTGTCTATGATTTTCATATATGGTTTTTTGGAATTTCCAGAATGTCTGCCCTCCCAAACCCGTAATTTCCGCTAATCATTTTATCCCAAATTATAAGTTTGGAGACTAATGTGTTGGACCGATCGAGGCCAGTCCAAGAGTATATGTTAAGACCCAATATCACAGAATTGGTCTCCTTTTAATATTCTAATGCTCCCTGTTTCTCACCGAAAAAAAAAAAAAAAAAAAGCTCATTGTAATGGTCTTTAATTAATTGGTCTATAGCATTACTTCTATGAAGTCTTTCATTTTGCTAGTAAAAGTCTTGTAGATACGACTGACTTGGCAAAAGATTTATCAATTTGCCCCTTCTACCTAATAATCTATAAATAGCAAGCAAACTATAACACTTTTGCACCATCAAGTTCTAGCTTCTAGCTTAATTTCAAACTTTCTCAGCCATGTCTTATAAAGTTTTTTCTCTGTTTTCATTCACTCTCCTCCTTCTTCTCCTTCTTCCCCTCCATTCCCATGCAACTTCAAGAAACATCCATGACAAAAAATTATCACCGTTTGAGTTTCTCAAACATCTTCAAGGATGTCACAAGGGAGAAAAGGTCAAAGGCATCCATAACCTCAAAGCCTACCTTGAGAAATTTGGTTATTTGAGCTATAACCATTCTCAAAATCAAACTCATACCAATGATGATGATTTTGATGAACTCTTGGAATCCGCCATTAAAACTTACCAACTTAATTACCATCTCAATGCCACAGGGTCCATGGATGCCAACACTGTATCAACAATGATGATGCCTCGTTGTGGGGTGGCAGATATCACCAATGGTACAAATTGGATGCGCTCAGGCAAGAAGAAACATCACCACCGCCATGGCTCTTTTCATACTGTCTCTCACTATTCTTTTTTCCAAGGAAATCGCAAGTGGCCAACTTCTAAGTACCATCTCACCTATGGATTTCTCCCTGGCACCCCAACTGAAGCAATAAGTCCCGTCGCAAAAGCTTTTGAAACGTGGGCTGCCAACACACACTTCAAGTTCTCAAGGGCTCAAGATCAAACAAATGCAGATCTCAAAATTGCTTTCCATAGGGGGGACCATGGAGATGGGGCCCCTTTTGATGGAGCTGGTGGAACCCTAGCCCATGCTTTTGCACCGACTAATGGGAGATTCCATTATGATGCAGATGAAAAATGGAGTGTGGGAGCAGTCCCAGGTTCATTTGACTTGGAGACAGTTGCCTTGCATGAAATTGGGCACCTTCTTGGGTTAGGGCATAGCGAAGTTGAAGGGGCCATCATGTGGCCTGCCATACGTTCAGGGGTGACCCAAGGTTTGCATAGGGACGATATTGACGGCATTAAAGCCTTATATAATTTTTAAGTGTTCACGGATTTGCAATATGCAATTATTAGCGGGTAGAGAATAAAGCATAGTGCATACGTGGCACTGGGACTATAAAACATGAAGAGAGAAAATAAAGTTTTAACCTACTCATGGTAGAAAGTGACCCTTGATTGTATTTTACTTCATTTTGTAATAATGCTATTTCATTTTTTCAAGAGTTTTGTAGTTCAACTGAGATCTTTTGATGTTTACATCGAAGATGAACAATGTTCAAATCCTTCAATCTCAATTATCAAATCATAAAAATAAAGTTATATAATAATGCTTCATTTTTTTACTATCATGGAATTATACTACTTGGAAATTTGTATTGAGATAAATAAAACTTTTTAATATCTTTTTAACTATAATAACTGTTAGGTTCTAAAAGTTTAGAACAATTGGCAAATCGTGAGCACACAAGAACGTACAAGCTGCAGAAAGAAGATTTTAGAATCTGCCTGGTTCGATCGATCGAAAAACAGGCTCGATCGATCGAGAATCGTATCTGCAGAATTTTATGTTGGCCCAAACAGCAGTTCTAGCTCATTAAGGATTAGGGTTTCAGATCTACTTCTCCCACTATATAAAGGAAACCCTAAGCACGTTTTTTACAGGGCTTTGTAGAGAGAAAAGAGTGTGTCTCTTTTGTATTTAGGGTTTTGTTCCTAAAACCTCTCTTATTACTTCTACCGGTGTGGTTTCCTGGGTCATCAGATCTTTGTGTTGTTTATTTTCCGATGCTTTGTTATTTTTTGCTTAATTGTGTTAACCTAGTTTTAATTAAATTATCTAAGTTAATAACTTGGCTAATTCTCTAGGTTAATCTGTTGAGTTTAAGGGGTCTAAACGAACTGACAAGTGGTATCAGAGCGGGTAGCTCTTTTGTTTTAGATCTTTTGATCTAAGAGTTGATCCTTGATCCCTGTTATCATGGATAATTTTAAGTGTCTTACTGTTTTTGATTGTGATGATTTGAATAAGAAGGCAACTGTTGTTTCTGTTGATTTTATTGATGTCTGTGAAACTCTTCGTAAGGAATTATCTAAGTCTTTGAAAATTGCTAAGAAATTTAAAGAAGAGTTAAAATTGGCTAATCTTGAAAAAGAGGAATTGATTGTTAGATTAGATGAATCTAATAAAAAGAATGAATTTTTGAGAAATCAAATTTCCTCTCAAGATGAGAAGATGAAAAGCTTGGAACAAGATTTAGTTGAGTCTAAAGCTAAAATTGAAAATTTGACAAATACCAAGCCTGCTGTTGTTAACAGAAGTGTTTCTGTCTCTCTTAAGCCTAAAGCTGAAAAAGTTTATGTTCCTCCTTTCAAGAGGAATAATAAAGAAAATGCTTATTTTGCTAGGTTAGACAAAGGTAAAAGTTCTGATGTAGACGCTGAAGTTTCTAAACCTATGTCTAAACCTATTGCTAGTGTGCATAAGAAATCTATTTTTGTGCCTACTTGTCACCTTTGCGGTGTTGTTGGTCATATTAGACCAAATTGTGCTTTGTTGAGGCAAAAACCAAAATCTGAGACTAGATTTGCTGTTAGGAATACTGATGTTCCTAAATTTGTTCCTGTTTGTCACTTTTGTGGTGTTTCTGGTCACATACGTCCTAATTGTCATAAATTGAAATTTAAGCATTCTGAATTTCAATCTAGGATATGTGATGATATTTTTCCTGCCATGAGTTCAAATAGATTGTTTCATATGCTTTTGAAAAATTTGAGCTTGTTGGCTTGTGAAAGGAAATTGCAGGATTTTAGTCTTTTTCAGAAGATTGGTGTAATTCCTCAAATACACTCTGCTTCACATGGATTTTCACCTACAAAGCTGAAGACTCGTGCTATATGGGTGAGAAAGGATTCTTTAAGGTGAGTGTTGTTGACTTGTCCCTGATTTAATTCTTTCAATTATTTGTGGACATGTTTTGTTTTTGTTTTTGGTTGTTTTGTTTTTTAGGTTGTTTTTTATTAAAAAAAAATCCAAAAACATTGAAAATTTTCAAAAAGACAAAAATATTTTATTTTGTGTCTAGTTTTAATTTTTCTTGAGGATTACATGAGTTATGATATCTCTCTCTTGATTTAGAACATATTTGACATTGTGGAGAAACTTAAAAAGTATGTGTTCTATAAGTGCTAAGCTATTGATGATTTTGTTTGTATATGTCTTAGTTTGTACATTTACTCAAGGGTTAATTAAGAAATTGATATTTCTTGTTTGTGTACCCTCTATAGCTTAGTTAAGCACTGTCATGCATTGCATTTGCATTTTTAATCATTTAGCATAATGTGTGCTTTTTGTTTTTGGTCATAAAATTTTTTTAAAACCAAAAATATTTTTTTGTGTTTTGTATTATATATCTTGGATTTATAATCAAGGTTGGCCATATTATCTTTACATAACATGTTTACGTACTTTGTTTAGCTTGGATGAGCTTATTTTATTGCACTTTACTAGTTTAAGCTTTGTAGTGCATGTTGTGTGGGAAGATGTTTATAGTTTTTGATCACTTTGTCTTGATCTTAAAGTCACATGCCTTTGTCTGTCGGACTTGAACTTAATGAGAAAGGCATAAATAACCATCTCACCACTGTTTACTAGCCAATCATGAACACCTTAGTGCATATCGTAAGATTTTGTGCTCGAGAAAGTGTAGCACATGCACAAAAAGAACATAAGGTGCAGCCTCGGATTAAATTAAATAAAATTGGTGTGTACATTATTGGGCTATAATTAATTCAATTTAAATAAAATTGGTGTGTACATTATCCCGGCTTTTATTAAGTTTCTAATAAATTAAATTGAATAATGAGGCAAATCAAGAAACTTACATGATTGCAAGCTTTTAATCTAGGAGATGTGAGAGTTATATGATGTAACTCTTTAGGTGATAGTCTCTTTCAAATTTATGTGATAAATTTTGTAGACTTTGTAATTGAATACTATTCACATATCACCTCACATGTCTCTCAAGTTTTTGCTAGTTGCACACACTACACAAAGTTACTCTTTGCTAAACTTTGTACATGTTATTGTGTGTGATTTTGTTGTGGCCATCCAAGATTATATGTTCCTTGATTTTGATGCAAAATTTGATTTTTTAAGGACAAATTGATTGAAAATCTTATTTTTGGAAGATCCGAGATATATTCATGTGTTTTTGAAAAACTTTCAGTCTCATACTCATGCATTTCATTCATGAAATATTGTGCTTTGAGGAGTTACTGCATTAAATTGCTCTGTTTTTCAAAAATTTGAGTTTTCCAGAATTTCGACCGATCGAATCTGTCTCTCGACCGATCGAAATTGCGATAAAAATTTTGGTTTAATTCTGTCTGACTCGATTGGTATTCAATCGATGCTCGATTGGTATTCAATCGATGCTCGATTGATCGAAACTGAAAAATTTTCAGTTTTTAGAGTTTTCGACCAAATTTTTTTTCATGCATTGTTTATGGTTAGGATTCACATGAGTTGCATTGTTTTTCTATGTCCATCTTGCAGTTTTGCAGTCATATCTCTCATTATTTTCACACATACCATGCATACACTTTGCTAAATTGGGTACTCAACTTGAATTAAAAATTGATTGATTAATTTTTGAGTTATGTACTTTTCTAGTATATGCTATTTTTATGTGTGAACTACAGAAAATATCTTTCTTAAGAGATATGATGGATAATCAATGTGCAAATATTTTCTCTACTCATGCAACTGTTTATGGGTCACATAGTGTCAAGTTTGCATTTATTGAAAGAGAGAATATTTTTCTTCATGTGTATCCTCAACTTTATTTTTTTTGGATTGTGTGTTTTTTATTTATCCCCACCTCCTAAATTTTTCCCCAACACTGTTTTTCCCAAACATTGTTTTGTTTTTCCTATTTTTATAGGGGGAGAAAAGTTTTTTTTAACCTTTGTTGTTCATAGGGGGAGTTGTTGCTCTTTATAGGGGGAGTTATCTCTTTTTTCTATAGAGCTAATCTGTTTTATGTTCCCTTGGTTCTCTTTTTTCTCTCATGTTTACTCTTTGTTTGAGTTGTATTTGTCAATACGTGACAAAAAGGGGGAGAAATCGATGAAATGTGGGAATCCTGTTTGTTATGTTTAGGGGGAGAATATAAAAACTTTTTGATGTATCTAACTTAGGGGGAGAGTTAGAATTTATTTGTGTTTCATATTACTGTTTATATGTCTTTCTTTCCACACATGTGTTGATGTGTTTGTTGAGTGTTTCAGGAAAGACAGGTGCATTCTGATCAAGACCTTCTACCTCTTCTTGGCAACTTCTAGGTTAAGAGTCTTAGATTGGAATTTGTGATGTAATTGGGCATTTTATTGTATTGGGTTGTTCTTGTATTTTAACATTTCATTTTGTATGAAAGTTTTGTCACGAATTGCCAAAGGGGGAGATTGTTAGGTTCTAAAAGTTTAGAACAATTGGCAAATCGTGAGCACACAAGAACGTACAAGCTGCAGAAAGAAGATTTTAGAATCTGCCTGGTTCGATCGATCGAAAAACAGGCTCGATCGATCGAGAATCGTATCTGCAGAATTTTAAGTTAGCCCAAACAGCAGTTCTAGCTCATTAAGGATTAGGGTTTCAGATCTACTTCTCCCACTATATAAAGGAAACCCTAAGCACGTTTTTTACAGGGCTTTGTAGAGAGAAAAGAGTGTGTCTCTTTTGTATTTAGGGTTTTGTTCTTAAAACCTCTCTTATTACTTCTACCGGTGTGGTTTCCTGGGTCATCAGATCTTTGTGTTGTTTATTTTCCGCTGCTTTGTTATTTTTTGCTTAATTGTGTTAACCTAGTTTTAATTAAATTACCTAAGTTAATAACTTGGCTAATTCTCTAGGTTAATCTGTTGAGTTTAAGGGGTCTAAACGAACTGAAAATAACCAAAAATAATAATTTTTTTTTTTGGACTTTTTTATGATTGACTTTCAACATAGATGTCTTATAAATTTGGTACTTTCAAAAATAGGATAATAGTTAAAGTAGTCATCTTACTAATCAAGTTTTTAAAATTAATATGGGTAAAAATGTATTTGTCTAAGATCCTCATCCAGTGAACCATTGTGAATGGAAAACCTCACGTAGAACTCAATGACTGAAAAAACGAAGGAATCAAAAGATGAGTTTGTGGGATAGACTACCCCTAAGACCAGGAAGACATCCTGATAGGCAAATGTGATTCTTGAAACATATTTCCTAAATTTACAAGAGTAACAATCATAAACCTAGATCTAGGCCACTTATGAAAACAAGCCCTAAAATCTCACCCACTAGTGCACCACAGGTGTCCTCTATTGATACCTCATTTTGTTTGTTCTCGATTAATTAAGCCCATAAAATTCCAAAAAAAAAAATTTGTTTAATTTTTTTCCTTCAAATCAAAGGAGTCAAAAAAATTAAGTTGATTTGACCCAATTGAATGTCAAATTAACCAAATTCAAGAATCAAGAGCCAAAATGACCAAAATACCCCTCGTTGATCAAACCTTGACAGATAGTCAAACAAACAAGAAAAAATCATCTGACCGCCAAATTCTATCATATCACACCAACATACATCTCCCACAACATGTTTCCTATCATTCACTAAGTTTAACCATGGGAAACCAAAATTTGATCAAAAATTGGAAAAAAATGTAATCATTCAATCAGGATAAAATTCATGGTCATATAAGATATTAAGTAAATTCCTTTAAAATGATTACTTGTGTTAGGACATATGTGTTTCACATGTTAAGAACATATATCACTATTTTATGTAATTGGCTAATCCTTTGACAAAACGCACTTTACTTGTAATTGGGTAGATCTAGGATGTGTTTAATACTTCAAGAAAAATTGTTTCAAGTTCAAGTTTTAAAGTCATGCAAGTCTATCCAAGAATCAAGTGAGAAAAGTGTTGTTCATTAAAAGTCGACAGCTAGTATCTATTGAGGCTTAAAGAGTTATTTCAACCTGAGGCTCGACAGATAGGGTATCCGTCGAGGTTTATGAAGTTCTGTTTTCCAAGATTGTTTTTCATTCAATCCGTGATTGTATGTTTGGGCTTTCTTTTCTCACAACCCTAAACATATATAAGGATTGTTTTAAGGGCCGTCAAGGGTTGCTCGCGTGTGTGAAAAGTTTGTTCATGCAAATTGTGATTAGAGATAGTATTTGCCCTAGTTCATCTTTCTTGTGAAGAAACTATTGTATTTGCCCTAATCTATTGAGGATGCATGATCTTCATCGTTTGGATGAACTAAAGAACTTTGCAGCTAACATCCTTATCTAAGTTGGTGAATCAAGTCACATATTAGGATCCGCGAATTGGTTAGTCACATACTGGGAGTCGTGCATCAAAAGGAGCGATTGTCACTACAGAACAAGTCCAATTGGGTATTGGGATAAGAGTTTAACTGTAAGTTGGTATAAGATACTAAGATTCCTTTACTTGTAACCGTTTGTTGTGATAATAGTGGATTCTCGAGAGTGGTGACCTTAAAATCACCCGGTGGGGTTTTTGTCGTGTAGGTTTTCCTCATTCGTAAATAAATCACCATGTCAATTTATTTTCCACTGCATACTTTAGATAATTGGTGATTTGTTTGTGCTACCACACGCTTTGCATGTTAATTTGATTAATTAATAAACTTGGCTAATTAATCAATTAATTTATCACAAGAAGTCAATACATTCTTGGCCTATCAAGTGGTATTAGAGCAAGCACACTCTGATTAGGTTTTAATTCTTACTGTGTGATCCATTGACCCTCGTTTATCATGGATAAAGGACAGTCTCTTATTATACCTCCTTTATTTAATGGCATTAACTATGCATACCGGAAAGTACACATGAGAGCTTTCTTGCAGACTCTAGATGAAAAGGTGTGGCAAGCTATGGAGATAAGCTGGACCAAGCCTACGAAAGCGCCGGCTAATTAGGGTGATGCTAAGATCAAGGCGGCAAACTTCAACAGCAGGGCATTGAATGCATTGTTTAGTGCAGTCACTAATAAGGAGTTCAAGAAGATATTCTCCACTAAAACTGCTAAGGAAGCTTGGACCATTCTCCAGACAACCTATGAAGGAATCAAGGATTTTAAGGATTCGAAGCTACAGAGGCTCACTACAAGCTTCGAAGAGATCAAGATGGAGGAAGATGAGTCGTTTGATGAGTTTTATGCCAAGCTCAAGGACATAGTAAACTCAGCTTTTAATCTTGAGGAAACCATTCTTGAACCCAAGATTGTGAGAAAAATGCTCAGATCTCTACCCGAGAGATTCCATGCCAAGATCATTGCCATTGAGGAATCAAAGGACATCAACAAAATTCCTTTGACTGAGCTGGTTGAAAATCTACAGACCTATGAGCTGGGTTTGACAAGGATAGGGAAATTGAGTAAAAACAAGAGCATGGCTTTGAAAGTCAAGAGCAGTAATACTGATGAGTCTTCTGATGATGAAGATTCTAAGATGAAGTCCTACATCACTAGACAATTCAAGAAATTCATGAAGAATGCCAATGCAAAAGGTTTCGACAAAGACCGAAGACAGTCAAGCTCTTCTCAGTCTAAGAGCCAAGACAAAGGGAAGAAGGATGCTAGGGATGGCGGTTAGTACACTGTTCCCTCAAGACCAAAGTGCTTTGGGTGTCAAGGCTTTGGATATATAAAACAGGAGTGCCCCACATATCTCAAGAGCATTGTGAAGAGCAAGGCACTTGCTGCTACATTAAGTGACACTGAGCCTGAGGATGATTCCGACAATAAAGATGACGGAATCCTAAATGCTTTCACTGCCACTGTCAATCCTACTAAGAGGATTGTTGAAGATGTGGATGAAAAAGAAAACTTGGTGGAATCTAAGTTCGAAAAGATGGATGATTAAGATGATATTCATACAGCCTATGAGAAATTGTACAAGGCTTTTGAGAAGCATGAGAAACTATATAGGCTGGCCACCAAGAAGCTCAGTGATCTGGAGCTTAATCGAGAAGAGCTTTCCACAAAATTTGATAAAGCCAATCAAACTATTGGTGCACTGAGGTTTGAGAACAACTTCTTGGTTGAAAGACTAAGAAGCTTGAGGCAAAACTGTACCAAGTCAGAGCTCAGCTAGAGAGGACTTCAAATGCAAAGCTTGATGAGATGCTCAATCTACAAAAATCTACCTCCAACAGAACTGGTTTAAGGTATGATTTCTCTTCTTCTTATATTTCTTTTCTAGTAATACTGTTTTTGTTCCTCATGCTAATAATGTTGAAACTGAGAAAATTAATGTTAAAAATGAATTTGCTAGTGAGAACATAGACAAGGATAAGTCTATCTTAGGAGCACCCCCTAAACTTGTTAAGAATGAGACTAAAAACCCTATGGCTAAGAAGGCTAACTCTCAAAAGCCTAAATAGAAGAAGCAGCATCTCTATCATCACTGTGGAGAAGCCAATCACACTTGACCTAATTGCTATAAATGGTTAGCCACTCAACAGAGCAACGGCATGATCGCATTGGAAAACCATAATCAGTTTCCATCCTCTTTTACTCCCTTTGGAGATCTTTTCAAAGCCCTCATATTCCTTTTGAGCTTGAACAGTTTTAACTCTTCCCCCTCACCACCAAATCAAGGGTTTCCTAAACAGAAAGGTTCTTTCAAGGTGTGGAAGAAAAAGGGCTCCAAGTGATTCTGTCACTTACTCTATCTCTCTCCCTATCTTGTTTTTTTTTTTTTTTTTTTATGCATTACTTGTGTGTCTTGATAATTGTTTTGAGTCAGTCTAGTTTTATGCATTGCCTTGTTTTGTTTAACATGTTTTTGTTTGGTTAGTTTTCAGTTTTAGTTTTTTTTTTTTCATATAAAAATTTTGAAAAAAAAATTGAAAATTTGAAAAATACAAAAACAATGTGTGCTTGTATACATTGGTATTTGTGTACCTTGGATGGCCACTAAAACAAAGTTTTCTAAACTTTGTATCTTTTGTAGCTTAAATAAGCATCTCTATGCACAACTAAGCAAATGAACTTTGTGGCTCGTGTTTGTGATGAGTAAGATTAAGTAGTCTTTTGTACTTAACACCCGTATCACTCTTTTTGATGGGAAGAACTAGAAAATCCTAAGAGAAAGGCATAAAAAACTATCTCACCACTGTTGCATGCCAATCATGAAATGACATCTGTATGCTTCAGCATAGCAAAAGTGCAATGTCAATGACATCTGTATGCTTCAACATAACAAAAATGCAATGTCAAATGCTTAACATACTTGGGTATTTCTTTTCTCTCTCTTATATGTCCATGCATGATTTGCTTAATAGAAAAATATGCAAAGAAAAATAAAAGCAAAAAGAACAAAATGTTTTATATATGATTGCAAGCATGTATTCTAGGAGATGTGGGAGTTATAGGATGTACCTCGAAGGTGATAGTCCCCATCAAACAGTTATAATTATGTGTGAGTTAAAGTGATTTGATCATATCTCAAATCATCATAACATGTATACACTTATGCAATCTTGCGATGTTTTTCACACACAACACGCAATATTCTTTGCTACTCTTGATACATGTGCAGGTACAATGTGATTTGGCCATCACAAGAAATATTTGTGTTAATGTATACTCACTAAACTGTCTTGACTCATTTTTGAAATATAAAATTGGTTAGACTTGTTTAGTGTGTGTGTGTGTGTGTGTTTTAAGGATCACTGTGCTTAACACTTTTTGTTGTTGAGAGATGATTTTGAAAGATCAATATGATGTTTGAATCCTTGGTTGAGTTGCATATTTGATTACATTCATGTCTGTGTTTTTTTCTTCCTGAAAAACTGTTTTAAAGCAATCTCGATAGCTCCTCATCACCTCTCGATACCTAACTTATCTATCGAGCTCTTCAGTTGCTTTTTATCGCAATCTCGACACCTCCCGATAGCTAGGTCGATCGATCGAGATATCTTCTGTTTCCTTGATAACTTCTCAATAGCAAAGTCGATCGATTGAGATACTTTGTGTCCCCTCGATAGCTCCTCGACAAATCCTCTATCCATCAACTTGATAGATGCATCTGTCGACCCTATTAGATCTTAACACCTCTCGACACCTCTCAATTTGTCAAGAATTACAGAGATGCTATATAAGGGGCGCTCGCGATGTCAAACTCATTTTGCTCGATATCTCTTGATCTCTCTAGCCTTTTCACCTCCAAAAACCTCTTTCATTCACTCCAAACCTCTTCCTTAAGGATTTTTCGACCTTAATCAAGTTTTTCTTCACTTGGTAAGTGTCTAAATCCCTCATATTCATGCATTTCATGATTTTTAACCTAAGTTTTTGGGATTTTTTGAAAGTTTTGGGGTTATTCAAAATCAAAGAGGTTTTTGCAAAATTTTTGGGATGGGTTTTGTGTTTTTGATCTTAAAACTTCATGCATTCCATCTCATCTGCATTGTAACAATGATTCATGCATTCTTAGATGTGTGTTTACCTTATTGCATACTTGTGTGCTGGTAGGATTGGATTGGGCTGAGCCCATGATGCAATTACTTTTACATGTCACATGTTTATGCATTCCCATGCATACGTTCTTTCTTTTCAATATATTTTGAATTGCTTAGGACTTTTCTGATTGTCTCTTTCTCCCTCTCTCCCTTCTATTTGCGTTAGTCTGCTTCTATGGCACCCAACTGCAAATCTACTCCGTCCCGGAATCCTCTTCGTTCTAGGGCATCTACTTCTTCTGACTCCACTCCCACTCACGTCTGGCTCTGTGATGAGGAAGCCAAATCAGACTTCTTTGAGAACTTTTCTCGACAAGGTGTTCATTCGGAATGCCAAGTCATTTTGTCGGACTTCTCCGACATTGACCTTCCCACTGTCATTCACAGTAGGGGTTGGAAGTCACTATGTGACGTCCCGATCACTTGTCCATCCATGCTGATCCAGGAGTTTTACTCCAACATGCATGGATTCGATTATTTAGTACCTCTTTTTGTTACTCGCGTTCGAGGTACGCACATTGTGGTCACACCGGATATTGTATCCGATGTGCTCCGTTTCTCGAGGGTAAAGCATCCTGACTACCCCAGCTGTGAGCATCTGAGGACTACGTCCAAAGACGAGATGATGTCTGCTTTCTGTAAGCGTCCCTCTGATTGAGGCGAGTGTCAGTTTACTCCAGGTTTGACCTTTGCTAAAGGTCCTAGATTCATGAACATGGTTATGACTTTTGTTTTACAGAGCCCCGTGCTCAGTTTTAGCTTTCTCTTTTAGAGTATCTCACTATAGATTTTCCCTCTCATTTCATTCTTTCTATCATAGATGTTTATAGGGATACGGCGACCCATGATAAGCTCATCTTCCCTTCAGCTATCACGAGGCTTTTACACCATTTTTCTGTTCCCTTTCCCGTTTCCGACCACTTCTCTATTATGGGTGCTATAGATGCCGCTACCGTTAAATAGAACAAGGCACAGTTTCGTTCAAGGCGATCCAGGTCAGTAGCTCCTCTCACTACTTCGGCTCCATCCACCTCCGCTCCTTCTTTATTTGCGGGTAGTGTGACTCTAGATGCTATCAAGAGGCAGCTTCAGCACATGGATGCTCATCTTGACGCGCTAACTGATGAGTTGTGTCAGGTGAACACCCATGTAGGCCGTATTGCCAGACGGCAGGCTCGCCATGGTGGCTTCATAGAGTCTCCCTCTCCTCCTCATGACGCATCCGACGACAACGACTCCGACGATGATAATGATAAGGATGATAGAGATGCTAGCTCTTCCAGTACTGAAGAGATATCTACTTGACACTCTTACCCTTTGTCACTCGTGACAAAAAAGGGGAGTAGTTTTAGATTATGAGAGTAGTCATAGTTAAGGGGATGGTTAGTATAGGAGATTTTTGTTAGGGGGAGTATTAATATTGAAGGATGTAGTAAGGATTTTATGTATCTTTTTCTTTTCTCTCCTTTTTAGATACATTGTTCATGTACCTTAGGTCTTGTGACCATTTTGACATACATTGTACTTATATTTGGTTTATATATATTGATGTATGTTTTTTTCACCTACCCTTACATGTGTTGTTTTTTTTTTTTTTTCTCTCTTTATGCACATGCTTCTTATATATTATATGCAATCTATTATTTCTGTTTCACACTAAGATGCCTTGATGAATTTTATTTAAAGTGTTTCGGAAATACAGGTTGTCAAAGTCGTCTTGCCATAAACTCTCTTCTTGCAAAGTTTTTCAAGAGTTTGTGTTAGGATAGATTTTATTGTATTGAACAAGTGAGTATGAGTTAACTGATTTATGACTTCTCTCATATGTTCATTTGTTTGTTGTGATTTTGTCACGGATTTCCAAAGTAGGAGATTTTTTGGACATATGTGTTTCATATGTTAGGAACATATGTCACTATTTTATGTAATTAGCTAATCCTTTGATAAAACACACTTTACTTGTAATTGGGTAGATCTAGGATGTATTTAATACTTCAAAAAACATTGTTTCAAGTTCAAGTGTTAAAGTCATGCAAGTCTGTCCAAGAATTAAGTGAGAAAAGTGTTGTTCATTAAAGCTCGACAGCTATCTCGACATTTAGCATCTATCGAGGCTTAAAAAGCTATTTCAACCCGAGGCTCGATAGTTTCTTGACAAATAGGGTATCTTTCGAGGTTTATGAAATTTAGTTTTCCAAGACTGTTTTTCATCCAATCCGTGATTGTATGTTTGGACTTTCTTTTCTCACAACTCTAAACATATATGAGGATTATTTTAAAGGTCGTCAAGGGTTGCTCGCGTGTGTGAAAAGTTTGTTCATGCAAATTGTCACCGGAGACAGTATTTGCCCTAGTTCATCTTTCTTGTGAAGAAGCTGCTCTGTTTGTACACCATAGGGTTTTATGACCAAGCAACTTCATGATCTTCATTGTTTGGATGAACTGAAGAACTTTGCAGCCAACATCCTTCTCTAATTTGGTGAATCAAGTTGCGTACTAGGATCCGTGTAATGGTTAGACACGTATTGGAAGCCGTGCATCAAAAGGAGAGATTGTCACTAGAGAACAAGTCTAATTGGGTATTGGAGTAAAGGTTCAACTGTAAGTTGGTATAAGGTACTAGGATTCCTTTACTTGTAACCGCTTGTTGTGATAATAGTGGATTCTCAGGAGTAGTGACCTTAAAATCACTCGATGGAGTTTTTGCCGTGTAGGTTTTCCCCATTTGTAAAAAAATCACTGTGTCTATTTATTTTCCGCTACATACTTTAGATAATTGGTGATTTTTTTGTGCTACCACGCACTTTAAATCTTAATTTGATTAATTAATAAATTTGGCTAATTAATCAATTAATTTATTACAATGGGTCAATACATTCTTGGCCTATCAACTTGCAAACCCACATTGGAAGTAAAATGAGCAAGGTATTGAAAATTAACCATATACGTGGTCATTTTCGGATAAAGTGACATAAAACTTGATCATGATTAATCGAGGTTAAATCTCAATTAAATCATGATCAAAACAACCTTCGCTTGGTGCAAGGGGTCATTGAAAAGGTCTTGTGACTTGATTTAGAAAGTTCATATCACAAAAATTCCATTCAAACAAAAAGAATTCGAGAAAATACCAAAGTGGAAATTTTTGGACAAATACTTGAGTTCAATGCTACTTTTCCAAACTTGTAGCTTACAAAATTTGAAAAGAAAGGCTACAAAGTTGGTATCTTTAGAAAGAAGATGTCAAAAGCTTTCCAACAACACCTTGTTTGAGCTAAATAAAGGCCAGAAAGGCCTAAAAGTATGTTTGCAAAGATGGGGAAAAAAAATCATGCCAAACCCACAAAATTTGGTCCAAATCAAGTTTGGGTGCCCTCTTTTTGCACAATAATTTTTCATAACTCACCCATGGTTGATTCAAAAAGTTGATAATTTCATAAATTAGGAGCAATTATCTACATCTTGAAAGAAATAAAATGGTATCTCAAGATCATCTCTTTATTTATATATATATTGCTTGTACAAGAACAATAAAAAACCAACTTTGAAGATTTCCCATGTGAACCACCCTACTTCTTGGCTAAATAATCTTGCCAAACTACACAAAGTTGATACCTTTCTAAAGACTGTTGTACAAGCTTTCCAACCTATACCAAAAAAATGCCTAAAACAAAGTTTGGTAAGGCCTCCAATCAAGTACGCAAAGTTATTACCTCAAAATTGTAAATAAAAAAAATTTAAAAAAAAGGACAAAAATCAAACTGGGATGGTGGAAAAATTGAAACCAAGCGCATGCACACACACACCTTGTGCATGGGCCCTGTTTCTAAGGAGAAAGTTTGATACAATGGTGTGTTTGGATACTGCTTATTTTGCTGAAAACTGAAAAAACAGCAAAATAATTTTTAAATGTGTAAATAGTGTCATGAGACCTATTTTTAATGAAAGTTTTGGTGCAAAAAAAGGTTTATGAGTCCCATGAACAGTGCACGGGACCCACTGAAAAAGAAAGAAACGCGCTTCTAAAAAAAAAAAAAAAGCCAAAACGCGAGATGCAGTGCTTTTTAACACTATCCAAACAGTTACTAATGAGCATGTTTCGGATATTTATAATTGAGTATTGCCATGCATGATTGGGCTAGAATTTAATTGCAAACTTATGATTAGTTTGTTAATTCTAATATTTAGATGATGAACATGTTCATGCATATTAATGTAGGTGTCATTTGATGTTTTCTTTTACATAATATTTAGATTATGTGTCTAACCATTTTATGTGAACGCACAATAGCACTTGTATTTTGTCCCCCTTTGATTTACATCTCTGCCCCGTAAATTCTCAAAAAATATGTCTTTATCCATGGACTGTGGGAATGTCAAGAATAAACAAATTTATCCCATTTAGACGTCGGATCATTTAAATTTTCGGTCTACGAGTTGAAATAACTAAAGTGCTCCTAGTCGACCAGACTTTAACCAGGTTGGCCGGTGGCCTGATAAGTGCAATGTTTCACCAAAATACTAATTTTTTACCTTTTTGTATCAACCTAGGAGTTGGCCCGTGGCCTAATAATATTTTCAAATGATTTTACCGACTTGGACCAAATTTGACTATCGCCAACCTAGGCTTGACAGCAGTTTGACTAATATCTTATTGTTCCTACGAAATAAATTCAAGCTCGGATTTATGAAAATAGAATTTTCTTTAAAATTATTTAGTACCTTTTCTTTTCTTTTTTCCAATTCTTCTTTTGGGTAGCAAATTTCTTGGTTTAAATCGTATATTCACTACATTCCTGATTGTTAGGTTGTCTCAAGAGCAGTTCCACATTGTGACCAGTGTAGCCACAAGACCAAACTGATTTGGAAAAAAAAAAAAAAAATTTCATTATTATATATAAATCTTAAAAATTTTATGATTATTTTATTCTTAAAAAAATTTGTGACCATCCAAAATTTTTTTAAGCCCAACATAATTAAACTTTGGACAAAACAAACTTGATTGTAGCTTTGTAAACTAAAGTTGCAACTCTACTCAATATATATTTTTTATTAAATATGAATTTTTTTTTTTAAATCTACTATTGGATTACATTTCTTTTTCTTAATCCTCCATACTTGCAAAATTTCAAGAAAATCAAAGACCAATAGCTATGTCATCCATCAAATATTTAAATTTTGAATTTTTGGAGTCTAAAATTATACATAAAAATAAGTATATGAATCGAATAGTATATAACATCCGATTGACATGATATTTGACATGTATTTTAAAAACATAAATAACATGCAATTCAATTGTTAGATTTTCAAAATATATAGTTATGTTAATTTGTTTAGTAAGAGTTGTAGTTGTAGCAAAGTTAATTAGATTTTCAAAATATATTATTAAGAGAACCTTATATATTGTTAAGGGGACCAAAGCTGTAGCAAAACTTTGTCCTTAAACTTTGGTCCCCTTAACAACATATAAGGTCTTTACAAAAAAAAAAGAAACGGCTCAAGAAAATTTTTATTTAACTAAAATTCTGTAAGAGATGTAACTTGCAATATTGATAATAAGACAACGATTTCAAAATAAGAAAATTTATAAAATGAAATTGCAAAACTTTATGTATTTGTGTGTGTGTGTGTGTATTTTTTTTTTTTTTTTTGTTAATATATAAAATTCTCTTTTTATTAGATTCCTGAGACTGCCACTTGTCTCTCTAAAGCTTAAGAAGAGAAATTAGCGCTCCGTCATAGTATAAAGTTAGATTACAATATTACAGCTCTAGTTTTCCAATTTGTTTTTAGTTTCTTGTAGCAATTTCCTGTCAATATAACTAGAATTTTGTAAAGAAGAAAAAATATTTAATAATAATAAATAAATAAACAACGGAATTTTAAGAAAGTTTTCCCATAGTCAACTGCGCTGCATATTTTACGCTCTGCGAACCCGCAGTTTACGCTAATAATTTTTTGTCCAAAACTCTACTGTACGGCACCGAGTCCGGTCCAAGTGTATTCCTTAAGACCCAAAAATTAGAGAACTGGTCTCCTTTTATAATTTTTATACAACGCTGATCAACTTATACTCTGAAAGTCTGACCGAAGAATTGGAAGCCTTTCAATCTTAAATTTTAGTAAGTCATACTAATTAATATAAGACTGACTTTGCAAAAGAATAATCAACCTACTTTCACATGATCACATACAGTTATAGATTCTACTTGATAATCTATAAATAGCAACCAAACTGTAACACTTTTGCAACATCAATTTCTGGCTTAACTTTTTCTCAAAAAAAAAAAATCTCTGGCTTAACTTCTAAGGGCATGTTTGGTAGACAATAATGGTAATTACATAAGAATAAAAATAAGTATTACAATGAATAAAAGATGATGTAATGTAGTACTTATTACAATTTATTTGATTGGTGACAACACAATAATAGAGCCCTAAAGATAATGTAATGAAAGCATTTTAAATCAAACTTAAGATATATTTTAGGAAATATCTTATGCATGTAATTATATTTCCTAAGAAATAATCTATATATATATATATATATAATATATATATATATATATAACCGAAACCTCTGAAACTCCCACAATTTTTCACGTCAGCACAATATTTAAAAAAAAAAAACTTTTAACACAACATAAAACTTTTAAAACCCGATAAACACAAAACCCAATCTCTACCTTCTCCTTCCTCAATCAAACCTTATTTCTCTCGTTCCCCTTCTCCTTTCCCGTTTCACCCACGACCACCACAACTCAGTAGGTAGTAGCAGCACCACCACCCACAACAACCGCAACACACAAACCACCATAATCAGACCATATCAAACCCACAACCCAAAAGCAAAAAAAAAAAAAACAATTCTGAAGATCTGCGATTGCCCAAAGTTAAAGTCACTATTGAACTTTGTTCCTATAACTTACAGAAATTCGAGATCTGGGGGAGTCCGATTCTAGATGAACACTGTGAATCATTCGGCCGTTGGGGAGACGATATGGTATGTTAGGTTTGGTTTTTGATTTTGTTATTAATCTTGCTTTACATTGCTTTAAATTTTCAGATCCCATGCCCTCCTTTTCTCAGCCTCTCTGTTTATCAAGTTCCAAAATCAACCAAAGCCTCAACTTTGAACACACCCATTTGCAATTTTCTCTGAAGATTGTCACCGCCCCTCCAAACAAATCAGTGGAGGTAAATTTTGTGGTAATTTTTTTAAAAAAAATTATGTTTCTAGGCACAACCCACTTGAATACTAATTGTTTTCGTAGCCCCATCACGTTTTGTATTCCAATCACGCTTAAATTTAGAAATATTTTTGTATTGTAAATACCATTTTATAATATTTATTGGCTATCCTTGGCTTTGTATTATTGAAATTTTTGTTGTTGTTGTTATTATTGGCTATTGTTGTTGTGTCGTGTGAGAACTGAGTATTCTTTTCTATGGTTATGTATATTATGGTTGCTTTGTTGAGTATTCACACACTGAATCTAGATTCAGGAACTATATTCTTATTTTAAAATTTTTTTAATTTAGGACTTTTCATTTATAGAAGTTATTATTATTTAAAAACTTTCATCAATTATTAATACTATTTGGGTTGTTGGTTTTAATTAAGGTTGAATGATGAATAAGAGCAGAGCATGATAGAAGACATCTACAACACCAATAAGCAAAAAAGGAAGAGAAATAATTGAAAGGGTTTTTTGGTATTGGTATTGGCAAAGGAATTTGGGTTAGGGGCAAATCTATGTGTTTTAGTTTTTTTTTTTTTTTTTTTTTTATTTAATGGTTTTTGCTTTGTTTCTTAGGTTTAGATGGTTTATCCTTGATCACTGTTAAAATCTATTGTTGAAGCTTGAATGTTGTAGTGTAGTCATTTGACAAATGAAAATTAATTGTTGTTTAATTTTGTTGCTTTATATTTAAAGGTGTTAAAATTTGTTGAATAAGTTATAATGATCATTACAATAGAATACTTGCTTTCTAAATCTAAATCAAATGACTAGAAGATTGTGCTTTATGTTAGTTTGGGATTTTCATTTGAACATATATTATGTTGGTTGTGTGTTTTATGCAGTTTAGCTTCTTGAAAGTATGTTTTTGGAGTTGCAATTTCAACGGAATTATTAATATTCTGTTCCAATTTTGTTATAGGCCCTTTTGTTCTGTTATAGTTTTCAGTGATTTAATTTCAATTTTTTTTTTTTTTTTGGGTAAAGAATATGTGTTGTGTAGAGCGAGTTGGAGAGAGATCTATGGGAGACCCTTCACTACTATCAAACCAGTCCCCTCTAATACCGATGAAGAGATTACTGTATTAATTGTTAATTTGACACAACCAGATGAAGCATGGAGTCGAATATTATGTGTATGAGATTGTTCTGGTATTGGACAGATTATTTTTCTTCTCTTTTAGTTTTATACTCTTGCACAGCTTGTTTGTTCTCTCTTCCGTTATTATTATTGTTATTTTATCTGAATGCAACCAAATGACCAATCTTTGGAACTTTAGCATATTTTTTATATATGTTTTATCTAATTATTAGGTGTCTTTGTGTTGGGAGGAACTGGAGCATGACTATGAGAAGAAGAATGAAAAGCCACTTCAATCTGCATATTTTATAATTTTAATGAGAACCAAAATAGTCACAATGAATCTAAGAAGAGATTGCAAAACTTGAAATCTTTGACTTTCAATTCTATTATTCGTTTGTATATTATATGACTAAACATGTACCAAACATTGACTTTGTCATCATGCCATTGTTCATAATTGTTGGCACATTCTAAGAAATCACAATGTGTATCACTATTGAACTCTTTCCTCTGTAAAAAAAAAAAGGGGGTATTTGGTATCAGATGCTGACTGGTAAAAATAAGCTGAGTGGGTGTGTTTTGTTTGATTAAATGATGGAGATTGCTGACAAATTGTTTCTTATGATTAAGTGTTTATTTATGTCTTACACATTTCAATTAGGTGTTGGATTTTGAAATTTTTCTTGGTTTTAATAGTTGAAGGATGGGAGAGAGGAAGGTGCTAAGCAAATACTACTCACCTGTCTTCAACCCAGAGGCTTGAGGGGTCAAGCACACATGATGCTTCCCATAAGTAGATGTTATTGGTGACAATTATTTAGGTATTCGAAGGTTCTAATTCTACTGCAAATGTACAAATATTTGCTGAGCTTACCATCAAGACTAACCCACAAAATTTCAAATATATTGTTGAGTTTGGTGCTACCAGAAATTTTGAACCCGTGTGAAGAGGAAGAGGTAAAATAATATAAATACAAATAAAATTCTTGCAATCTTTTGTACAGATAACATGGTCTTTGACTAAATATTTTTATTATTCTTTTAATTCATTAGACAGCAGAGACAATAACCATAAAAGAGAAGTTGGAGAGATGGAAGATGCAATGAAATCATTAGAGAAAAAAAACCTTGGATTTGAAAAGAAAAATGGACATCATTACTACACTGGATGTGATGAAATATATGAAGGTATTATTTTCTTTACCAATTCTATTTTTATTTATTAGGGAAGGCTATCATCTCATAGTGCCACAAATGGAATCTTTACGTCTTAAATAGACTATGTAAATTTTAAGATTACGTGATGATAGATCAAAGTAGAAGGCCATGAAGGTTGTCTCCGGACTTTCAGGTATAGGTTTTTATTTTTTAGGATGCTCTTCAAAGCATATACTTGGTTTTGTGAAGGCAATGTTGCCTCTAAAATTTCCTTCAAATTCACTCACTTTCTTAAAGTAATTTTTATTTTCTTCAGTTTATAATATCTAGGTCTTTACTGTTCGTTCAACTTTTATGGGTGCAGTTCTTTTTCTTGTATTTCATGGACTTAATCGGCAGACAAGGTACACCCACATGGTACAACTCTTTCTTATCAATTTTTAGCTTCAATCTTCTTGGGTTTAATCCTTATTCAAATATGTTAAAACTTTTATGGTTTTTGTTTTAATTAGTGGTATTTGAGACTTGAGTGAGGATCTTGCAAAATATGCAAAAGTGTTAGAAGTAGGGGCTAATGGTTTGGGCTATAAGCTGCTAAAAGACTTGGCTTTGTTAGGTTTCCAAAATCTCAAGGTTATAGACATTATTGGCTTCAAGGCTCTTTGTTGTATGCATTTTCTTATGAGACATTTTAGCTCTGTCTTTGTATTCAAAATTGAAGTTAAGGTAGTTAGATGTATAGTTTAGTGATCTAGGGAGGTGGATGAAAATTGTAAGTGAGTAAGATACTAGGCAGATTCTTTCAAACATTGTGCTTTCAATTGGAGTGACTAGTTGGTTGTTATACATAAAGCTCAACTTGGACATTGATGCCGAAATATGTTTGAGGAATTTCATCTTATTTTAGTTTTTTATGTCGCTTCTTTTTCAGATAATGATTCAAAATAGTTGTTTCTTCAAGTAATTTCTATTTGAAACCGAGGTAAACTACATTTCAATAATGTTTTATAGAAAGAGAATGATTGGAACTTTACTTTTAGTTTTAATAAAGAGCTTTATTCCATTTGCAATGAGATGTTGACTCCAATTCTATTGATGATTTACAAAAGTCCCTTCTCTATACCTATTATTAATAAGTTATTTATGAAATGTTTTCCACATTGTCATTGACAATAGATTAATAGTTTTGTACATGAGCTATGATGCCACTTAGGTTGATTACCTGATGAACAAATTAGTCTCTTATTGGTTCTTTTAGTTTTTTTTTTTTTTTTTTACCATGTGGTTTCTTAATTATCTTTTTATTTAACTAGCCCGTGCATTGCACGAGTTAGCGACAAGTATTTTTTAAATTTGAAAGATAGATTAGTTATTTTTTATGATTTTTTATTTTCATAATTGTTATGTTATAGAAAGTTTGTTTATTTGGAAATATATTAATTTTAGAAATTAATACACCTACTAAGGAATAGCTATTACAACCCTTTTAGATAAGAATAGTTATTCCTTATTTTAAAAAATGACTATTCATAAGGAATGACTATTCCATGTAATATAAACATAACCAAACTATTGAATAACTAAACCATAGGAATAACTATTACATTACAGTACCTATTACAGTTTACCAAATATACCCTTAGATATAGCTTATAATAAAGCTTTTTCTCTGTTTTCATTCACTCTCCTCCTTCTTCAACAAGAAATCATCACCCTTTGAGTTTCTCGAACATCTTCAAGGATGTCACAAGGGAAAAAATGTCAAAGGCATCCATAACCTCAAAGCCTACCTTGAAAAAATGTCAAAGGCATCCATAACCATTCCAAATATCACACTCATACCAACGATGATGTAAAGCTATTTTCTATTTTCTATTTTCTATCTTCAGAGAGTTGGATAATGGTTTTAGGTTTTGAAAAAGAAGAGGGCTTTTTGGATTGCATAGAGAATTTCATCAACTTCTTCGAAATCAATCGGTGTCAGCTGTGAAGATGACTAGTGGGTAATCGGAATTTTGAACACCCCTTTTGCGGCTAACTATTTCTTCCTTGATTCGGAAGAGAGTTAGTCTTCTATTTCTTCCATGACTCTTTCATTTATTTATTTATTTAATCATACCACCACCGCATTTTGCTTTATAACATTTTTATGCCAAATTCTTATGCTATATCATCCTAACATAACTTTTTTACTTACTAATAATCATTCACTAAACTTGTAGCTTTAGCATTTTCCTTTTTTTTTTAATCTTCAAATAGTGGTTTTTTTTAATGGAGAAATAATTATTTTTCACTGTAAATTATAATTTATTTTACACTTAACCTCTACATTTTATTTTGGGTTAAATCTAATAGAATTTAGTATTAAAAACCAATTTATTTCCTCCAAAACAGAATGTAAAATGGTTTTTTAATACTACATTTTGTTAGACTTACTGAGAAAGTGATGTGAGGGAGCAACAAGTTACACAAGTTTTAGTTTAAGGCATTGATGGTTCATTTTTGTCGTTTAGGGAGAAAGTGTGAAATGAGATGTAGTTTAGGATGAAAAAAATAAAAATAAAATAAATAAAAGTAATTTCCTCTCCCATTTTTTTTCAATCTTTCACTTAGACTCCGTTTTGGAGAATTGAATGGAATAAAAAGAAAAATTTTAAAATATTTATTCTATTCCCTTGTTTTAGAGTTTTAATTGGAAGAATGAAAAGATGTTTGAGAGTTGGAGTAGAAGAAAATGGAACGATAGAAGGGAATGCTCTGGAGAAGAAGAAGACGAACTTCAACATAGCACTAAGAGAGTCAAAGATGGTTCAGATGATTATGGTAGTGGTGAGGACGCTATGCCTTCCTCTAGGTCCTACAAGGATAAACTCGTGGGAGTTGTTTCAGGTGCCTATGCACAGATGTGCTCCTTCAATGGTCCTTTTGAGGACGTTACTGAATCAGATAATGAAGTGAATGAACTTGCTGAAGGGTTTGCAGCAGTGAAACTTTCAAAGGACATCAAATCTAGGACACGTAGTGCATGGACAAATGCCCTGATTGTCAAAGTTTTTGGTTGCACTGTAGGCTACCACTTCCTTCGTGGAAGAGTATTGAGCATATGGAGGCTACCAGCGAGAGTGGATTGGTTGGACTTGGGCAAGGACTTCTTCTTGTTCAGGTTTGAGTCCAAACAAGACATGGATAACATGCTGGCTGCTAGTCCATGGTGTATCGGAGGTCATTACATTGCCATCTGTGTATGGGAGCCTTATTTTAGGCCCTCTTCAGTAGAGGTTTCTACCATAGCTATTTGGGTTAGATTAAATGAGCTACCTGTGGAGTTCTATGACCCATCGGTCCTTAGGGAGATAGGCAAGGCTATCGGTCCAATCCTTAAGGTGGATGTGAACGCAACGATGGAATCAAGGCTGTTAAATATAATATTAGCAGCACGATGTGTTATACCATGTTGTATATGCTAGAGTAGATGCAGAAGGAGAAGCATAGAATGGGAACATCAAGAACATGAGAGTTACGTGATTCAGCCTTGTCGGCCTACATCCATGGAGGAATCCCTTAAGGGCTACATCTTTATTATGTATAAGAGTGTAGTACAATAACCTGTATTACAATTAACCCTAACATGAGTATATATAGACGACTAAATCATAGACTACTAGTATAAGCAGGAGTGGGCTTGGGCCTATTACATTGGGCTAATATGTCTAATATATCTCTAACACCTTCCCTCCAACTCAAAGCAGAAGCTCGATGAAGGCTTGAGGTTGGATAAGCATGAGAAGATCACTTAGAGATACCTTGAAGAATGCCTTTGAAGAAACCACAATGAAGAATGTGCCAATTGACCAATTTAGGAACTTCAAATGAAGAAACAGGGTCCAAAATTGGAATCTACGCGAAAAACTGAGCAAGATAGGCCCTTTCGAAAATTTTGACTTTTGGTCAAAAAGTCAAAGTCAACAGATACATGGTCCGAGTCGGTTCCCAGTTTCTGAGTCAGTCACGGATCGGGCAGCAGAGCAGCTAACATCATCCTATGACGTGTTGCTGACGTGGACTAGGGCTTGCATGGCATGCTGACGCGGATCCAGCTAGTTCTTCGGCGCGTGGAAGGCACGTGCAAGTAGTCCACCGGCGTGTGCAGGAGATGCCAGAAATCCTAAAGGCGCGTGAGAGTGCGTGTATGGTCAGATTATGGCCAGAATCTCAGGTTTTGTAGATCAGTGAACAAGGAGGCCGTTTGGACTGCGCGTTTCCCAAGAAGACGATCTGAAATTCAGGAATCTTAGGCGATGCGTGGGAAATTTTCCGAAGACAACTGCGGCGCATGGAGGCGCGTGGAAAGGCTTTGGGTGACCGGATTTCTGGGTTTTGGTCGTGGGAGGTCGTGGAGCACGTATGTGGTGTTGGTTTCATCAGGTGTAGCTTGGAATTACGCAGATCTGATAAGTTAAGTCACGGCTTGCTTGGTTGTTGGATTTTGACACAACACAGAGCCATGGTGGCTGCGAGATTCCATAGAGTCTAGATCCAGCAGACAAACATGTGTAACTTCAGATGGTGGTATGCACGTGAGAATCTTCTTTGCTGTGTAGAGATGTTTGTTTGATGCCAAGAACGAAGTTTGGCTCTGATACCATGTTAAATGTAATATTATTAGCGCGATGTGTTATAACATGTTGTATATGCTAAAGTAGATGCAGAAGGAAAAGAATAGAATGGGAACATCAAGAACATGAGAGTTACGTGGTTCAGCCTTGTCAGCCTACATCCACGGAGGAATCCCTTAAGGGCTACATCTTTATTATGTATAAGAGTGTAGTACAATAACTTGTGTTACAATGAACCCTAACATGAGTATATATAGACGACTAAACCATAGACTACTAGTACAAGCAGGAGTAGGTTTGGGCCTATTACATTAGGCTAATATGTCTAATATATCTCTAACAAAGGCGAACATATACGAATATGTGTGCAGATTGATATAAATAAATAAATAAGGCGAAAAACTCATTTTTGTCCCTACATTTTCATGCAATTCTCACTTTGGTCCTTATCTTTTCTTTTTTTTCCACCGCTTTTACTCTCTATCTTGAAAAACGTGTCTCGTTTTAGTCCTTTCTGCCAGTGCCCTACGGCCCCATCCTACGTGGCAGGCAGAACTATTAAAATAATAATAATAAATTTTATTTTGGCATTTAAAAATGTTACGTCAGCATCTAAATTAAAAAAAAAAAATTTATTAATTTTAACTAAATAAAAAAATTAAAAACAGAATTAAAAACCAAAATTCACATCAATTGAGATCTAAGTGTGTCTTGAACAAGAATAACAAGAACACAAACCCAAATCTAAGAACACAAACCCCAAAGTTAAAATCCAAAAATTAAAAATCTCAAAATCACTATTTTCTCAAACCTAGAAAATAAAATCCAAAAATCACAAACCTAGAAAATAAGAACATAAAAATTAAACTATAGATCCACATCAAATTAAACATAAACAAGAAATTAAACATGAAAAAAAAAATTAAAAAAAAAACAAAAAAAAATTAAAATCCAGTTCATCTTCAATAAGAACTCTAAAGAACACAAATTCAAATTTAAACATAAGAACACATGCCCAGATTTTCTAGCAATTTCTTGCCCTTTCTTGTCAACCAAACACAAAAACACAAACACAAACTGATTTCCAGCAAGAACAAAAACACAAACACAAACCAAGCAACAGATCTTCCTTGTCAACCAAACACAAAAGCAACAAACACAAACCCAGCAACTGACAACGATGAGGACAAAGACGTGGAGAAGCTTCTAGAGCCGTTCATGAAGGACCATCTCATGGCTCTAATCAAGAAGGGAGTGAGCAAGCACCCAGACTTGATTGAAATCGTGCATGAGTTTGCTGATGCGAACCCCGCCCACCGCAAGATCTTCATCCACGGCCTCGGCTGGGACACCACCGCCGAAACCCTCACCTCCGTCTTCGATAAGTACGGCGAGATCGAGGATTGCAAGGCGGTCACCGACCGTGTCTTCGGTAAGTCCAAAGGCTACGCCTTTATCTTCAAGCACAAGAGCGGCACCCGGAAGGCTTTCAAGCAGCCTTAGAAGCAAATCCTGGGCTACGAGAAAAGATATCATCTTATCATCCTAATAATCATAATGAAATAAGAATATTTTATCTACAAAAGGCCCTTGTCAACCTGTTCTCCATAAATACTCTCTAACAAATTTTTCTAGAAAGCCTCGTCGATTTAATTCCGATTGGTATGTAAATAGAAACTAGTTGAAATATAGCATAGACAAGAATGCAGTATTTTATTTATATTGCTACCTATTTGGGCAAGATGTTGGTATGCAAGGAGGAGAAGAGATTTTTGTAATGAATGGATTCAAACATTTGAATCAAAAAGAGAAGTTATTATCCCATGTTAGAGGAGTTAATAGAGCTCATAATCAAGCTGTCAAGAAGAGCGAAGATCTAATGAAGGAAAAGCAACACATTCAAAGTGTTTTGGTTAAGTAATCAAACCGAGATAAAATTGAATATCGGTTCAATTAAATGCAATAGTTGATTGCATAAGATTCCTTTTATGTCGGGCGTTAGCTTTTATGGTCACGATGAATCTCAAGATTCAAGTGATAAAGGAAATTTCCTTGAGCTTCTAGAATTTTTGGCATATCACAATGAATCTATCAATAAAGTGTTGCAAAAAGCTTCGAAAAATTACAAGCTTACCCACCATGAAATTCAAAAAGACATTGTGAATGCAGTTGCACATGAAACATCCAAAGCCATCATCAAGGATCTTGACAATAAGTTCTTTTCAATATTAGTTGATGAGTCACGTGATACCTTAGTTAAAAAGAAAATGGCCCTCGTTCTTCATTATGTGAACAAAAAAGGAATTAGTATAGAGCAATTCCTTGGTATTGTACATGTAGTAAGTACCACTGCTTTGTTACTCAAATATGTTGTTGAATCTTTACTTTGTAAAGATAATTTGAGTTTATTAAGACTACATGGGCAAGGTTATGATGGGGCCAGTAATATGCAAGGTGATATCAATGGTATCAAAACTTTAATTTTGAAAGAGAATATGTCAGCATTTTATGTCCATTGTTTTGCTCATCAACTTCAATTGACTCTTATTGTTGTTGCTAAAAATCACATTAACATTGCTAAATTTTTTATGTGGTTAGTAATTTAGTAATTGTTGTTGGAGGCTCTTGTAATAGACAAAATGCTCTTCGAGATGCAGAATTTGCCAAAATTAAAGAAGAATTAGAGAATGGTGTATGTAGAAGTGGGCAAAGTTTGAATCAAGAGACAAATTTTAAACGTCCTAATGATACACGTTAGGGATCATATTATGGGACTATTCTCAATTTGATTTTGATGTTCTTTGCTGTTGTTGATGTGCTTGAGATTATTGAAAAAGATGGCCCCTTCGACCAAAAAGTTGAAGCTCGATCTATTATGAGGTCAATTCTATCTTTTGAATTTGTCTTTGCTCTACACTTGATGAAAAACATTTTAGGGATCACAAATGAGATGTCAATGGCATTACAAAAAAGAAGAAAAAAATCAAGATATAGTAATTGCTATGGATCTTGTTAAAGTGTCTAAGCAACGATTGCAAGTGAAGAGAGATGATGAATGGAAATCTTTATTGATTAAAGTGTATTCACTTTGTACCACACATGATAAACCTATCTTGAATAGGATGAAATATTTGTAGTTAGTGGAACGCCCCAACGCTACACCAAACCAAATACAAATTTACATCATTATCGTGTTGAGCTATTCTACACAGTCATAGATTTGCAACTTCAAGAGCTTAACAACCGTTTTTCATAGGTGATACCAAGTTGCTACTTTGTACTTTGTATGGCTTGCTTGAATCCAAGTAATTCATTTGTGGCTTTTGATAAGAAAAAGTTGATACGTCTAGCAAAGTTCTATCCATCTGACTTTCCTGGGACAAATATCTTGGCACTTGGCCCTCAACTTCAGAATTACATTTTGATATGCGCAACAATAACTTGTTTTTAGAGCTTCAAAGAGTTGGTGAACTTGCAGAAAAGTTAGTAAAGATAGGGAAGCATGACACATATCCATTTTTCTATTTGCTTGTGAAGTTAGTTTTGACCATTCCTATCGTTACTGCAACAGTAGAATGAAGTTTTTCAACAATGAAATATATAAAGAATGAACTACACAATTGAATGGAAGATCACTAGATGAATGATTGCTTGGTTGTGTACATTGAAAGAGATGTGGCTTGTAGCATTGATAATGAGACTATCATGCAACGATTTCAAAATATGAAAACTCGTAAAAGAAAATTGTAAATTTTATATATTTGCATGTTTTTTTATTGTTGTTGTTGTTGTCAATATATGAATTTCTCTTTTTATTAGATTGTGTAATTTATGCTTGTTAAGGAACACCTTGGGAAAAATTCCTAGAGCCGCCACTGCTCAAGAAAATTATATGAGCATATTGTGCAATTCTAAGAAAATCATTAGTTTTAATATGATATATCTCTTCAACTTAATGTAACCATTTGAATCAATAATAAGATTAAAACATGAGCATCTCAAGAACATCATATGAACATGTGTAATTATAAGAAAAGCGCATGAGATTTCATATGAATTTTTTCATCAACTTCTTGTAATCATGAGATTTCATATGAATTTATTCATCACCTTCATGTAATCATGTGCATCAAGAATTTCAGAAGATTAACATGTGAAATGAGCTTCATGCAATTTATTAAACTACCATCATGACAAAACATGTTTATTAAACTACCAAACAAACAAATGTATCAAACATTCAATTAACAAAATAACACCTACATAAAAAGGGAAGAAAGATCCCTAGAATTCTAAAGAGGAAAAAATGAAAACTTTGATTGCATACCAAATGAAGGATCACCAATTGCATGGTGATTACGCTCAATTTCTTCTTCTAGAGCTCTAGTGGAATGAGGTACTTTGAACCAAGGTTGTCAAAATTAGGATCCTATATAGGATTGAGGGAGGTAGGTAGGATCGTGGATCATATAATTCTACATTATTTAAGAAAAAAACAAAAAATACACATTGGTATGTTAAATAATCACATAAAATATATATTCATTCATAAAAAACCAAAAAATTGCATCTATTTGATGTAATTATCATACATCCATTTGTAAGCATTATTTAAAGAAACCAAAAACCTTAAAACATGACACTCTATTATGATATTATTTTTTATTTGGGTCCAATTAACACTCTATCTCTCTACATTAGAATAGCAAAACTTGGTCTATTGGAATGTTATTTTTCATTTGGGTCCAACTGAACCTTCTGTCAGGTTAAAGAAAATTACAAGAAACTAAGGTCTTTTAGAATCGTCAGAATCGTACGATCCTAGCAATCCTAAATGATCGCAAAGATTCTTGTAAGATCCGGATCGTTTTAGGCAAGTAAGATCGTAAAATCGTAGGATCCAAATCGGGATTTTGACAACCATGCTTTGAACTATGAATCTCCCTTTATATATAGAGGGAGCAAAAGGTCTTGTGATTAGATTTGGATGACTATGAGACTCTTGAAGATGATAAATTCTACTTTTTAATTCAAAAAACTTATAAAACAAGAATAAATAAAAAATTGAATTACATTGCTAAATTTTCATGTTTGAACAATTGTCAATATTTTGGCCATAACTTTTTGCTATAAAAAAGAAAAAAAAAAATCAGGTTGAGTTTAAACAAGTTCCATTTGAAAGATAATTAAAAATGCAACAATTTTGACTCAAATCCAAATTCCAATGTTTACTATACTAAAATTGTCCTGTAATGTGAACTTGAAAACTGTTGCAATTTGCTACGTTTTTAATGATTTTCTTATAAGTTTTTGAATTTCATCCAAATTTTGAATTAAATTTAGCCAATTGGGATCAATTAAGGATAATGGATATTTAGAAAATAATTTATTTTAATAAAACATTTAAATGTTAAGACATTTAATTAAAATTTAGAATTAAGATTAGTTATCTATTAAAATCACATTATCCCATGTGCAACAGTACCCCCTTTTTCCTAAGCATGGACCAATGTGATAATGACACATAATTAATTCTTTAAATAACCAATCACAATGGTGTTAATTAGTTAGTGTGGCCTATTTTAGGAGGGGTTTTCAGGCCATATTGGAGTTGTTGACCTCTTGAAAATGCCACTGGATCAGTTTTCTAGTAACATTGATGGCAATTTCCTTCAACGCGGTGGTCAGTTGCCACCGAGTACTGTAACATGAGAGGGAGATTCAAAATTCTCACCACAAACCTACAAAATCTCCCAGTGATTCAAAAAGCAAAATAATAAAATTTAAATAATAAAATCTCCTATAGATCAAAACTCACAACAAATTAAGCCAACCGAGCTCAAAGATATGACTGGGACTAACCTTCAACAATGGTAGATTGAGGAGGAAACTTTGAACTGGACTGAAGATTTGAGATCTAGGTTAAAGAAATGGCAAAAATTGACAGATCAACGGAGGAAATAGTGGTAGGTGAGTTTTGGGGATTTGGGAAAGAATGAGAGAGAGAGTCCTTGAAAATTTGGTGTGCATACGTGCGCATGTTTATACATACATGTCGATCAATTCAATATCGCTGCAATCCCAAATCCGTCATCAACAACCATACTGACTAACATCGAAAACCCAAAAATGCCTTTGACCACCACCTTGTTCATCATTGGAAACCCCGTTATGCAATTCGATGGGTATGAATCTGATTCGGCTTGTCAGTCCAAATGGATTCTTGTACAACCCCAATCATAATTGATTAAACATAATTGCGTGTGCCTATCCTGATCATAGGGATGCGTGTTAATCATTTAAACTTGATTTGTCTATAAATTTTAATCTAATGGTTCGAATGAAGCACATTGACACAGTTTTTATCATTATGTACTTCAAAATTTATTTTATGTGAATGTTTAGGATATATGACAATCAAAATGACAATTTTACCATGATGTGCAACTACAGTTTTGCCCTTGATGGGGTTAAACAAATGTTGCAAAATGAAGTATCTACATAGCAATACATTTTACTATTAAAAATTGTAGTGAGGAATTATTAATTTTGGGAAAAAAAAAAAAGGATACATAACGATAAATACCAAAAATTATACATCATTAGACCAAATATTTTCACTAATTTAAGAACTTGAAGCCCCTTTTTAAATAACTTTACAAGATATATCAACTTATGAGTAATCACGTTAAAACATAATAATATAATTCTACTTTTTAAACTGATTAGAAACTAATATTTATGTAATTGTCTTCACAATTTAAAGAATTCCAGATATTCTCACATATTTGCAAAAGCAACAACTACTTTGAGTGACCATAGCCTTGTAGTTTAACAAACACCTCTGGAAGTTTTCATTGGAGATAAACATTCATGGTTTAAGTTCCTCAAATCCTATTGTAACTTTGAGCTTATAAGTCATTATTTTCCCGTAATTGCAAAATAATAAAATAAAATAAAGCTCTTTCTCCATATTTTAGATCGTTAGACCTGTCACACAATTGGCTGAAAACAATCAAAAAAGAAAAAGTAAAAAGTTCCAATGGCTGTAGAAAATCTATTTTAAAAACTGGAAAGTATATAACAGCGTTTTTTTCATTTGAAATGTACAAAAGGTTTTTTTTTTTTTTTTTTCAATTTCCTCATATAGTTTGTCAAACCCAACACCACACACCCATCTACTCCCTTTCTAAATTAAAAATTAAATTAATTTCCACCAAGGAACTCAACTTTAACAACAATCAAGATCACCTCACTGTCTCAAATAAATATTCAAGTTATAAACATACATGAGAGTGTACATAGCCCTTTTTTTTATTTTTTGGATAAGTAATAAAATTATATTAACTAGCCGTGAACCCGCACATTGCGCGTGATAATTATTTTTATGGTGATTTTATTAAAGTATTTTTATACAATTTAAACTAATTTAATAATGAGTAATGCATTTTGTAATCATATTTTTATTTATTATAGAAACAATTATAAATGTAATATTGGAAGAATCATAAATCATAAATATAAATTTTTACATACCAAAATGAAAATAATACAATTTTTTCGCAGAAATTCAAAAGGTAAGTTAACAAAAATATTCATTTTTTTAATAAAATTTATTTATAACATTTTGTGAATCATTAAAAAGAACATAAAATTTGAAAATTATTCTTTTAGTTTTAAAAAAACTTTCTCAAACCTTTTTTTTTTTTTTTTTGCCTACAATCCAAAACACCAAAAAATGTAACTAAAAAAATTAATAAAGTTTAACAATGATTAAGTGGACCAATTAGGAAAACAATTTGTTGTTGATAATCTATTATAGTTTTTTTTTTTTTTTTTTTTTTTTTTGCAGAAATTATAATTTCGTCCACCTAAAACATAAACAATTATTAGCAAAATCTAAGAATTAAATTTCTATATATGCATTGTTATAAAATAATAATAATAATAATTAAAATAAAATTGCAAAAGCTAAAATTGGTCACCCATTCAATTATTTTCGTTTGGCTAACCTTTGATTTTCTCTAAATAAATGACATTACAAAGTACTTCTAATACAACTATTAAGCATACTTTGTCTACCACAAAGGATTAAAAAATAAACAAAAATTAGTTTAGTCTCATAGTTTAACATCTAAATTGAGTACTATAAAAAATCATACTCTGTAATAAAATAAATACCAAATTATATAAATCATGCTATGTAATAGAATAATATTATATTATTATATTCTATATTTAATTTTTTATAACGCAATAGGATAACATTTAACAATCAAAGAGAACCAAAAAAAAAAAAAAAAAAAACCAACAACAACAACAATAATTTAAAAAACAAAACTAAATTGCATTAACTCAAAGTAAAGTTTTAAAGAATATAAAAAATTATCAAAAGCAGAGATGCAAGAAAAATATAAAAAAAATCCACCAAAAAATTGAGAGAGAGAGAGAGAGAGAGAACATTTTCTTTGTGAGAGAAAACTATGCATAGAATGAAAGAGATAGTGACAAATTTATAATAAGAATGTGTAAATAAGAAGAAACAAAAATAAAGAAAGATAAGGAAAAGATGAAGAATGATATTAATGTAGAAGGTAGTAAAAAAATGAAAGGTTAGAGAAGTAGTGGGAAGATGAAAAGGTAAAGGAGGGAGAAAGGTTGAAGAAGTGTAAATATTAAAAAAAATAAATGTTAAAAACAATTATAAGAAAATTAGAAAGAAAAAAAAAATAATGATGTGGACACTGATATGGCTCAATTAGAGCATAACAACAATAAATGTTATGCTTCTACTTATATTTTTATATTTATATATATATATATATATATATATATATATATATATATATATATATATATATATATAGCTATAGATAAAGATGAAAAATCGCCTCTTCAATTTATAAATTACTGATCCCTATTAATACACAAACATAATTGTATTTTTAAAAGTTTAGATTCACAAATATTTTCCCCAGACCTTAATTTTCACATTTGTGTCACATCACAGTCATCATATTTATCCTAAATTTTCACAATCAAGGGTGATGATCAAATTTTGAAAGATCTCTGAACAAAAATATTGTGAAAATTGCATTTACATGATATTTCTGAAACTACTACATATTTACATTTCGCACAATGCGTTTGAACCCCCGCCCCCCTTTTCCCGAGTTCAAATGAATATGTTATTGTGGCTTTCATAACCATATTAGATGCACAAGTCACAAGATCAACAAACCAAGACATTATTGAAACAAACTCATTGAAGGATTAGTACTCAAAACCAATTGGATTAGTGAACTTTCCTTTCCAATGAATTTGGCCGATTACAATATATTACATAACTAAAATACCACTACAAAATAGCATAATTTTTATAATAAACTTCAACACACACGAACACGAAAGTAGTATATAGAGTTTTTTTAAATATCATGCTGATTTTCCCATGGATCGAAAACACTTCTTTCCGTATTCTTCTCTCCGCTAGAAATGTCGTGTTTCACATTTTTCTTTCCTACATGCATTTGACAAAAAGTAAGCAATGCCCAATCTTAGGCCTACTAAAAAAAAAAAAAATTTCTTTTTTGAAAAATATTACTGGGACAAGTAGATAATGGTGGACTGAAAGAGGAAATAAGTTAAAATAAACGACAGAAGTCATCCAATTGAGCTCATTCAGGAATCTAAGGAGAAACAGCAATGTATATATATGTTCAAGATGTATCATTTCAAGGGAATACGTCCATAAACAGCTCAGGCAGGGAGCAATCCCATCTAATTATTATATTTTCAAGAGTCTACCTAGCTGTATGTTTCTCACACATTGAAGAATCAATCCAAGAACGAAAAATATAGCAACTCTCAATCAGAAGATTTATGATTTGAACCATTAGAAAGGCACCTACTGCCATGGAATATCCTATTAGTTCAGGTAAGTCCTGCTGATTTAAAAACATCAAGAGAGAGTGGAAGTTCCACATGGGGTACACGAAAAAGATACTAACAGGTGAGGTTTAAAACAAGAATACCCTGGTTGAACATATGTCTACCTTCTGCAAATAACTGTTGTAAATATCATGAAAGGGGTTTGGAGTAACAGAATTCATAGACTATCAATTCCAGAAATTTAACTGCTTATAAGCAAGCATTTTCTTTCAAAATGACGAACCCTTACCGTGTAAGACTTGCTTGGCAAATGGCGCTAATGTTACATAAGCATTTGTGGCATAAGCTGTATGCTGAAATTCTTCTGTCAACATCAAGAATACATTGATTCAATATAAAATAGTGATAAATGCAGAGTTGAAATAAGGGCAAACTTTCAATTGGTCAACTG
This sequence comes from Lithocarpus polystachyus, assembly GCA_033629205.1. NCBI lineage: Eukaryota > Viridiplantae > Streptophyta > Magnoliopsida > Fagales > Fagaceae > Lithocarpus > Lithocarpus polystachyus. The sequence continues at coordinate 20,272,886 of CM066167.1, forward strand.
AAAGAACAGAGTTTTAAAGGCAGATTTTATCACATTACAGATCTTTTAGATATGGATAATTGGACAAAAATTCCGTATTTTATTGACCAAAAATAGCCCTTTTTTTTTTTGTATAAGTAATGTAGATTTTATTCAAATCATAAAAAAAAAAAAAAAAAAGAATCACCCAAAGTATTCACGGCGTATACAGCTGGAAATCATAACAATCAAGTACAGAAGTTACAAAAATACATTAAATCATAGATTGAAAAAATAGAATATCTTTCTACAATAGACATCCAATTAGACAGCAATACCAAAAATAGCCCAGCTACAAGTTAGCATTCCACACCCCTTTGATTTTTAAAAGACCAAGGTAGGAAGAATCTGGTTAAAAATGCAAAGCGCTCACAAGCTTGTCACAAACACTAGGCTAGACTCTCGGCTAGACTTGCTTCTAATAAGCAGAGCTAAATTAGCACAGTGAGCTAGTGGTTTAAAATAGCATTCCACACTGGGCTAGTGGGCTACCCATGAGCCTCAATAACAACTGGCTGGGCCGCTCATTAGCCCAGTGGGCCGTCGAGTTTCTGGGTCGGGCTATGGGCTATTTTGATGACCCTTAAATGAAATGAACATTAAAATTCCCGATAGTTTATGCTCAATAATTAAAACATGCAGAGCTATTAGGGTGACATTTATAGACTTTTGATATCATGCATGATGGAAATTCGCCATGTTGGGCAAACTAATAAATTTGCTAGACACCACCCACGGAGGTGCTTTAGTGGTAGGAAGCCCTCCAACTCTTCAACTTGTGAGTCCGAGGTTAAGAGTTCAAGCATTGACACTCCCCATTAATTATGCGGATGGTCCCACGCCATTCATGAGTAGGGTTCAAGTGGGCCTGAGGCAGTGAACTCACCTGTTAGCTCCCTTTTCTCACCTTAAAAAAAAAAAAAAAAAAAAAAAAAAAAAAAACCAACAACAACTAATGATTGTGTCAGACAGATGAAAAAAATTCTCTACCAACACTCATATTGTATACGGTTAGTCACTACCGCTTCAAAATCTAATGTAAAATTATTTTCATTAGAAAAATGTGAAATTCCATTCACATATTGAAAATCCTATCAGTTATGCCACAATTTGTGCAGAAAGGGATGTAGCATAATGCCATAATCAACTAGTAGGTCTAACCCAAAAAAAAAAAACAACAACAACAACAACAACTAATGATTGTGTCAGACAGATGAAAAAAATTCTCTACCAACACTCATATTGTAAATGGTTAGTCACTACTGCTTCAAAATCTAATGTAAAATTATTTTCATTAGAAAAATGTGAAATTCCATTCACATATTGAAAATCCTATCAGTTATGCCACAATTTGTGCAGAAAAGGATGTAGCATAATGCCATAATCAACTAGTAGGTCAACCAAAAAAAAAAAAACAACAACAACAACTAATGATTGTGTCAGACAGATGAAAAAAATTCTCTACCAACACTCATATTGTAAATGGTTAGTCACTACTGCTTCAAAATCTAATGTAAAATTATTTTCATTAGAAAAATAAGAAATTCCATTCACATATTGAAAATCCTATCAGTTATGCCACAATTTGTGCAGAAAGGGATGTAGCATAATGCCATAATCAACAAGTAGGTCTATCTTGTTCAAACTTTTTTTTTTTTTTTTCCTCTTTTCAGAACATAGCAATTTTCCAAATTATGTAGCACATTGAATGTAATTAACAAATAAAATTTACAAAACTTTTTGCACGGTTTTTAGCAGTTCAGCAAGAAAAGTTATCTAGATTTAAAAAAAAAAAATATATATATATATATATATAAAAGGTCAAAAGAGAAGATTCTTACCAATACACGATCTAATATAAGCTTTATGACAAGTTGTTCTGTTTCCTCTCTTCAGTTCAGAACCTAGGGAATTTGTAATACAATAAATTACCATATGATAGACAGAAAGGTATTGGCTTCAAGCAGTGCATTAAAATAAGAAAGAAAGAAAAAAGATACAATGTAAGGATTAATAAAAATGACGAATTTTGAACAAAAGGAGGAGAGCTTCATGCATTGGTTATGATTAGTCAAAACAATCCTGAAAGAAATATTAGGAGCATTGACCATTTCAAAATATTGTTACTAACACCTAAAACTATAGAAGGAACTAGTGTTAGGCATTAGCAATAAAACCAGCCCATCATGTAGATTGCAGAGAATCTTTTTCGAGAAGCCCATCTAGTTGCTGGGCACATACCTGCTGGCTACTGCATATTTTTATAGGTATAGTGCAAGAGGAGCCATCCTCATCCCTAATTGCCTAACAAAGAATAGATCTAGGAATCCTCCACAGTCAACACAGCACCTAACACCCTGTTCTGCAGGAAGTTTTTGAATTTACCAGTTACCACTACCACTAATTCTAAACCTTACAACATCCCTAATATTCTTGACAATACAGTCCTCTCTAAGAGAATCCTACTATTATTAATTCTCTTATATCTTTGGAGCCAAATCTGATAGATGGTAGCAGCAAAAACAACCTTACTGATGATCTTTAATCCTTTGCCTTTTAGATAATTCAAACCACACTTCAACCCAGCTGGAAATCTGACTCTTGCACAGATCTTCAAAAGATGCAACCAATAAGTATTTGACCTTTTTTTTTTTCCACTTCACTAAGTAATCAATAAGTATGTTATGGGCAAAGTCTTTCAATAAAAAATCAGCCAAGAGCAAATAGCAGCAGTATCATATACTGGTAATACTAACATATGCATGATATCTATGGTTGCCTTGCTCTGCTTATACATGATATCCTGCTTATTCATATTCAACAGTGGACAATGAATTAAAGGCATAAAACCAACCTAGTTCCTTGTGCTTTATTTTCATTTTGTCTATCAATTGTAACATCGTCATTCTCTGATCATTCTCCTGCATATGCATATCTTGCAGCAAAGAAGCCATAAGTTGTGCATGACCTGCAAACAATGCTCATATTAATATAGACACATATAATCATCAATTGTGAGACATGCATATATTTAACAACATAGAAAGGGAAGCAATAAAATTAAAATTTTAAAAACTAAAGAATGGGAGGAACAAGTTGAGCCTTCAAATGCACAGTAGAACTGTCCAGCAGTTCATCACAGTATACATTCAGTGATAACCAACAATAGTTTTTTTTCTGGATGGAAGAGGAACTATGTCCCATGTATCATTCTAATGGAATGTTTTCCTCCAGCCTGGAATAGATGATAAAGACTCCTGGATAGACTTAGGGTCCATTTGGTTGGGGTGAAAACAGGGAGGATAGAAAATGGGGGAGAGAAAAGGGTTTTTTGGATTGTTTGGTTGGGGTGGAAAATTGGAGAGATTTTGGCTGGGCTTAGGTATTTTCTCTCCAGCCCCACCAAAATATTATCTCCCCAATTTGGGGTGATTTTAGGAGAGAAAATGAGTAAGGTAAGAGAGAAAACACCAAATCTGCCACTCCCTCTCCACTGTATCTGCGTACTTAACATTGTTCCTTTTTCTTTTCCTTTTTTTCCACGTGTATCTTAAGGAAGCTATGGTTTCAACGTCTTTCAATGTGTTTTTTTTTTTTTTTTTTTTTCCTTTGAATCAAATAGTGTCTTTTTTTTTCTTTGTTATTCAACGCTGGATTTTTTTCTTTTTTAACAAATGGTGGCTTTCACCATTAAAATGTAATAATAAACAAAAATAATATAATATAATATGAATGATGTGTTAATTTTTATAAGATATTATTCTTTTTTCTTTTTTTTTTTGATATTGTACCCTTTTTTAAATTTCAAAGACCAAATCAAAATTTGTTTAATTTGAGACCAAAATCAACCCTATAATTTACCCAAGAAATAAAAGCACAAAAAGGTGGAGACAAATGTTACAAACCAGGAAATGGGATGACAAGCACAAGTAAACTTATCTTTATGCAGCATAGTAGAAAGAGAATCACAATCAAGAAGTGGATTCCAAACTAGGGAAAATTCTCAATGGGACTTGGTCGACAAGGACTGTACACTAGAAATAGTTTTTTGGTAATAGTTCTAGGAAGGTGACATCAACACTAAAAAATGATGGCAAAGAGTAAGGGAATAACACTTGTATGTTGTATCCCTTCTAAGTACAAGAGTACCTAGGAAAAATACATTAAGAGATCTAGGATCAAGTATATCACCTCCTGGACCTAAGATGTGAAAATTAGAAAATACACCCAAAAAGCTTAGGAGATAAATGGAACAAGACTTTCACAGGAGACAAGATAATATGAGGGATATAAGCACCAAGGCCAACGGAAGGCATGCAATTGATAAGATAAGAGGCTGTCGGCTGGAAACCACAGACGCGGCTGGGAGGGTGCCGCACTGGAGTCCGACACGGCCCGACACGGTGTGCGGCGTCCAACGCTGCTGCCCACACGTCGGTGCCGTGTTTTTTTTTTTTTTTTTTCACGGATTCGCGCCGACTCGACTTGATTGGCGCTGAATCGGCTTAGATTCACGCCAAATCGGGCCAATATCGGCCAGAATAGAGCCGTATCGGCCATATCGTGTCGTATCGGCCGGCAACCGAAACGACCGAAACAGGCCAAATTATGCACTGAATCACGCTGGAACAACCAAAATCAGCTTTGAATGAGGCCCAAACATCCTAAATCTGTCCTTCTTCAAATTTTTAAGAATATTTTAATAGTAAAAATATATTAAAAATATAAATAAAAATATTTTTAATAATTTTTTAATCGCCGAGTCCTGCCGCACCAGCACCCACCTTTTTCAAAAATTGCCAAGTCCTGCACCCGCAGCCGCACCCGAATCGGAAAACGCACCCGTGCTTCATAGGCTGTCAGCACTACATCACTCCAATATGGTTTTGGAACACTAGCATGGAATAACAGTGCACAGGTATTCTCCAAAAAATGTCTCAACCTACACTTTTGCACACCATTTTATTGTATGTAAACATATAAATTAATTATGCATTGCATGCTGTGACCATCAAGAAATTGAGAAAAAAAAAAATTTGTATCAAATATAAACGAGCATTATCAAATATAAAGATACGAATTAAAGTATCATAAAAAAATTACAAAATACCTAAAGCCCAAATATGATGGGACTCTTTTATTTATTTTTGATGTTTTTATTTTTTTTTATATATAAGTAAAACTAAATTTCATTGAAGAAAAACAGGCATAGCCCAAGTGAACAAGACGTGTACAAAGAGAATATGATGGGACTCTTATTGCCTTTTTGGAACCCAAATATTTGATATGCTAAGTGATGCAGGACAACCAGAACAAAACTGAAACAACAATAAAATAAAAGGATATAACCTAGGAGTCAGCACTTAGGCCTTGCTTGGAGTCAGCACCTAATCCTTGCTTGGAGTCAGCACCAAGCAGGAAAACACTAGAAGTTAGCACCTAGGGTGGACTTGAAGTCAGCAATAGACCAAAGAAAGACCAAACGACCATTTTTTTCATTCATCAAAATATCAACTATCTTGTCAAGGAGTAATATAGGTTACTTATAAAAGATTACTAAACCCTAGTTCTAATTGGCTAGGAAACCCTAATTGCCTTATTACGAAAATAACCTTGCTTCCAAATTAAAATATTAATAGCCTAATAAACTACTGGGACCTAAAACATAAAAAATACAATTGACTTGCGAACATAAATAATACAAAATAAAAATCTTCTTACGTCTCCCGCATCATTCTCCCCTAGTTGGAGAAAACTCGACCTCGAGTTTTAAAGCATTGAATGAATAAAATGCTGACAAATAACACTTGCTTCAAGTCTAAAATCACCTTAGGGAGCACAGGGAAAAGAAAAACCTTGAATTCCACCACATCAAACTCATTTGGAATAACAAAATCAATGTGTGGAATCAGTATAATCTCCTCTTGAACCTTATGAACCATAGGAAGCACTGTGCTTTTAACCTCTTCGACTTCACCAAGATGTAGATCTTCAAGGACTGTGGAGGGTTGATCAGAAGCACATTCAACAACTTCAACTTTCACATCATGTGCACCCTCAAGCTTGCTGGGTAGTTTTTGAGTGGGTGCCATTATCTTTTCTAGCTGGGCATTAATCCTAGTGATTATTTGCTCCCCCAATGTCCACGAAATAGGTGAAACATTCTGATTTGCCTTTCTTACAACAGCAAAAAGTGAACTAAGAAGATCCAAGAAAATGTCTTCACTTTCATTTATGACCAGACTCATAATTGTTTCCATGGCTAAAAGTACAGTAGGTGGATGGTTGGACCTAATCATCTTCAAGAAACTTTGAAACATCTCAACAACCAATGCATCACACTCAAGATCCAACATCACCAAGCATAACTTGACCTTTGCAATGGTATCAAGAATTGAAGTCAACTTCTTATAAGAGCGAGTAGACACATGAGACATATTTTTGCATGCTACCACAATCAATTGAAATATTTCCTTCATTTGCTCATCCTTATATGGGGCATCTGGTGCTGTTAATCTTGTAATCTCAATAATGCAAGATACTACTGAAACCTTCACATCCATTTCAGCATGTCTCAAGTTTATTATTGAACAGAGCCTTTACTGAGGGAAAAAGTGCATCTTGCATTGATTTAGATGGTACTTGCTCCACGTATGCTAACAAATTTTCAACTTCATCAAGAAGAGTAAGGTCATCAATGGAGGAAGGAGGAAGTCATGGAAACTTAGGGGCACAAAACACAGAGATTGAAAGTTGAAATTGATGTTCTTTTTTCTTTTTCTTTTTTCTTTTTTGTGGGGGCCAGGTTTTCTACTTTTAAAGGAAAACTGGTGCTGTGTAAGCTGGGCTTAGGGCTTGTTATTAAAAGGATCGGGCTCTGGGTTTTGCAATAGGATGACTTTTTTTTTTCTTTTTTTTATTCGGTGCTGGCCTATTGGATTGAGCTAAATTTAAAATGGGCTATGTTGGGTTCTTTATTTGGGCCAGGTAAAATTGTGTTTGAGCGGCTAATGGGTCAAGTTTTTTTTTTTTTTTTTTAAACAAAAAGCTTGGTTATATGTTAATGGCTAAAGAAGGGAAATAGGGGAATTTAGATAGGCCAGTGGGTTACCTCATGAGATTAAATAGATGCAGGCTTGGCGTTGCAATAGAACCAGTGGCGTGCAAGGCTGAGGCTTCCGGTGGTGTTGTGGTTGGCCCTTCCGGCAGCTTGTGATGGCTGTGGGCAGCGGCTTTGGAACGACGGGGTGAGATCAGTATTAATGAATTCTTGCGGTACTGTTCTGGTGGAGTGGGTTATGGGTTTTCTAGATCTGGATTCCTTTATGGTGGTTGGCTTTTGTGTGGGTATTGTGGTTTGATGGGATGAGAAACACGGCAATGAAATTTTTTTTTTTTTTTTTTGGGTGATATTTTCTGTTGTTTCCTGCGGTGATGCTTCAACAGATTGGCGTTTGCTTTGATACCAAAATTGACGCAAGACAACCAGAACAAAACTAAAACAACAAAATAAAGGGATATGACCTAGGAGTCAGTATTTAGGCTTTACTTGGAGTTAGCACCAAACAAGAAAACCACTAGAAGTCAGCACCTAGGGTGGACTTGGAGTCAGCATCAGACCAAAAAAAGACCAAACGACCATTGTTTTCATTCATTAAAATATCAACTATCTCCTCAAGAAGTACAATAACTTGCATATAAAGGATTACTAAACCCTAGTTCTAATTGGCTAAGAAACTCTAATTGCCTTATTACGAAAATAACCTTGCTTCCAAATTAAAATATTAATAGCCTAATAAACTACAAGGACCTAAAACATAAAAAATACAATTGACTTGCAAATATAAATAATACTAAATAAAAATCTTCTTGCGTCTCCCGCATCACTAAGTGAAAAAAATTATTGACACAACTCACTCTTAGACACAAAGGACAACCTATTATGCTTCCTCAATTAAAATGCTTCACATTGCATGGACGCAACTTGATGACATGAAGGAACTAACAGCTTCAGGATCTAAAGAGAAGGATGACTGAGAAGACAACGATGCTAAACAGAAGAAACGGATGAATAAAGGGTACTTGAACAGAAAGAGTTGCATAAATCAAGATAATAAAGTTCACCACCAATCTAACCGTCATCTAACCGTGAGAGATCATAAAAGATGCAATACAAAGGTAAGAATATTGCAACACCAGTTTACTTACAAAAAAGAGACTAAATGGAAATTAAGAAAAATATAGGACTGAAGATCATGAAAAAGTGGAAGGTTAATGTTTCCAAACCAGAAACATTACTGGCGGAGCCATCTACCAAAGTAGTGCAAAAAAGACTAGTTAGATGCTCAAGATATAAAAAATCCCAGTCATATGATTAATCTCACCCAATTCAATGACATAGGGTTCTTGGGTGGCAAGACAAGCAATGGGAGTATTTATCTGAACTGGAGTAGTAGCGAAAGACATAACAAAATGAAATTGCAGAGACACAATGTGACAAAACTCTTCCCCAGGAATGGAAAGTATGCTGGTGGTTGAGGTCAGTATAAGAGACACTGAAGCATTCTCCTCCTCTTCAAGACTAACTTGGTTAGTAGTAGGTTTCCCATAAAGATCCCAACAGAAGTCTACCATCTGATGCTCAGAATGATAGTAAGTGCCATTTAGAGAACCAAGTCTTCTACCACAACCTTCTTCCCCTTACGCATGACCCCACGTCCTCCAAGACCACACCTAGAAAATCTAACACACCCCATAGAGACAAAGGCAGGTTTATTACGAGTCAGTGTAACTGTATTAATATCACATAAGGAGGTCTACTTAAGTCAACCAAATGCTTCACTCAAAGAAGGTCCTTACCATAATCTGTGACTTCACTAGATCAAAGGCCAGAGGCAAACTAGAAAAAAATATAAAATTGAGCTACATGCATATGATCTCTTTGTTTTTACATGGTTTTAACATCAGCAAACATAAGGGGTAAAGATTGAACTCTTCTCATATATCCTTAAATTAAACACAATAATCTTCCAAAGAGATAATTTAGAGCATGGGAGAAGTAATTCTAATGAAGATCATAAATGCATTTAAGATTATTAAGAACTCACATCTGGTGACTCCTTCCCTTAGTTCCTTAGTTCTCTCCTTTTTTGTAATTAATTTCCTTCTTTATTCTTTTTTATTTTTCCTTGTAATTTTTGGACTGCTTTGTGCACTTTTTGCATAAAGTAGCTTTTTCAATATACATCTTTCTTACTTATAATATTAAAAATAAAAAAAATAAAAAATAAAAAAGATTATTGACACTAGAATGCAGTTGCTAAGCCTGTTTCCACACAATTTTTTGCAGTGAATGAATATACAACTTATCTTAAACTCTATGTTGTTCCATAAAGAACTCCTAATCTGTGCATTCTCAACTTTCTAATAAGCTAGTTAGGATTTGTAGTAGAAGGTAGATCGTTAGTCGGATGGTGAAAATTTTCCTTCCAAAAAGAAAGGCCTCAATAGCTTAAGCCCCCTGTGCATAGTTCCTTCCATTGAGACAAATTGAAGTAATAGAGAGCATATTAGCAGAGGATAAATAATTGAATTTTATACTCTCTTTTGATTCCATAGCAAGACTTGATCAAAACAAACGAAGTAAATAAAGTGTGGGCTCATGAGAAACACTAGAGACTAGACAATCAAACAATGTTAGAGAGCTAACATTGTATGAGTAGTACCATTGCATTGTACTCTTCTAGAAGATTCTTAAAGAAGTGTCTGATACTCTTCTAGAAGAGTCTAGTATATCCTCTTGGTAAGGTGTCCCCCACTGTCTGTCTTTGTCAAGAATATTCTCTATTCCTTGTAATCAAAGCTCGAATATATATCAAATATAGTGGCTAAGGGCTAAGTAAGATTTTCAGCCCCTCTCTTTGAATCTTCTTACTTGAATTCTCTAAATATTTTCCACTAACAAAACACGAGTGGGCAAATTTAACATCATAAACCTGACCAACCAGTGTGATGCTTACAACAAAAAGGCTTTTATTTTTTATCAAGAATTGTGCTCTAGTTTTGATGTAAGGCCTTCTTGGCACCTTTCATAGGCTATTTTAGTTATTATATTATTGTCTTAGTATTAAGTTTCATTAGGTCAGAAAGTTTGTTCAGTTGTAATTCATTTTTACTTAATGGGCTGCCAAAGGCCAATGAGGCTTATTTTATGTTTTGTGTTCTTTTCCTAATTGATTTAGAACTTCTTTTAATTACTTTTATTTATTATTTAGAGTCCTAGTGTTTTTTAGGAAAAGGTTATTTAGAAGTTCTAGTCCTTCTAACTCAACTATAACTCCTAGTGTTTCCAACAAAAACGTCCAGGGTTCAAATCCCTCCCTCCCCCAACTAACAAATTATCAAAAAAGAAGCTCTAGTCCTTCTAGAAGTAGTAGTGGAAATAACCTATAAAAGAGTCTTTTTACGTATTCAATAAAAGAGAGATATAAAGAGATTAAATTAATAAAAATTCAGTAGCATATATTTTATGTTTTGATGGTGTCATTGCCTTCTCCTTCCTGAGTGTGATTGCTTGGGAAACCTTGGTGTTATTGCCTAGGACTTATCTTTCTTTGTTTCTCGTTCAATTCACCATTTTAACACCAATAGCCAGACCCATCAAGATCCTTTGTTTTTTTTATTGATTAACCTACCAAAACCCTTAAACATCAAACCCTAATGACGCAAGGAGAGCAACAAAATTTATTCCAAATTTTATTATTTGAAATAAAATAATAAAATTTAGGCATTAATATTGTTTAGGATTTTATGGAATGTAATTATGGTTTTATGTACTCCTTGAAACCTATTAAAAAAAGGCTCCAGGAATAATTTTGAGAAATGCATTTTGAATAAAAATTACTTATTAAAGATGCTTCTCTAAAGCTTGGTAGTGATTCCAAATTTCCAATCATCCTAAGGTGGTGAAGTCTAGGGCTCCTTGTTTTTACCATAGTTTTAAAAATTGGACCGGACCGGACTGGCCAATCCAACCAGTTCAACTGGGAACTGGGAGCCAATCTGGTCCAGTAAAAACCCCCAAAACCGGTCAAAAACTGGGGTTGAACCAGAAATTTTTAAAAAAAGGTTCGATGTCCAGTTCGGTTTTTAAAACCATGGTTTTTACCCTTTTGCTTTCCATTTTCTATCCTACTTGTCCTAAATATACACGGACCATATCACCATCAGATAATTTCTTGCAAAATGTTTCAAAATGCACCGCGCATCATCAGCTAGTACTAGTTAGCTGTAGGAAAAAAAAGGTATCTTGAACTTGCATTTAATAAAATTTAAACAATTCAATTTGCTTAAATTTTGTTGAAAACACAATCCTTTCAAGATTTCATTGTTTATATTTGTTTTACCATTATTTTTAACAATTGTGGCAATAAAAAATCTTACATGAGCAACTTTCACAAAAGCAATCCAAAACACCTCCTAATCTGATATAAAACAGGTAAGAAACAATTTCAAATCAAGATATAACAGTTAATGAACACAATACTGGAAGGGAATAAAAGGTAGAAGACACAGACCTGTTCACATTCCTTTCTAGAAAAGCAATAAACTATCCCAGACTCATTATTTGAATAAGATTCTTGGATGAATTCAGCAATTTCATCAATCACCACCTTATCAACTGATGAGTTTTGCCGCACCTATAGTTCAAGACAGTATGATATCTCATAAATTATTAATACAGAAATATTGAAGGCAATATATAAACAAACACACCCACTAAAAACTATACCATATAAAAGAGATTCGGCCTATTGACTGTGCTGACAAATTTAATACATTTAGGAATGTGCAGCATATCCATCAGATCAGTTTGGACCTTCTGTGTCGCAGTTGCCTGAAAAACATATGACAAAGACATAAACTTACATAAACAACGGCGTATTAGGAATTAGAAATTGAAACTTTGGATGTTTTTCTTTAATGATGACAAGAAATAAAAATAAAATAATAATGAAGACATACAGTCAAAGCAACCAAAGGAACATTAGGAAACTGAGTCTTGAGGATGCCAAGATTCTTATAGTCAGGTCGAAAGTCATGACCCCACTGACTACAACAATGTGCCTCCTGCAAAGTAAACCATATAATACACAACAAAGAGTTGCACAATAAATAAAATTACAAAATGGTTCTTGTGGTTGGGCCCAAATGATGGTTTGTGTCTTTCTAAAATTTTTACTATTCTGGTGCTTTTTGATCTTTACTTTTACAATATATTTTAATTAACTATCTACTTAGTTTTACTCATTACTGCATTTGCAAAAGTAGTAGTGAGACTGTAGATCATTTGTTGCTGCATCATGAAATTGCCTATGGAACTTTGGACTTTAATCTTTTATGTTTGGGGTTCTGTGGATAATGTCCAAAAGTGTGGTTGGCTACATCAAGATGGAGGAATTGGTTTGGTAAACATTTTTATTTTGTCTGGAATTTAGTTCCATTACGCCTATTATTGTTAAAGGGTGGACTTCTGTTTCATTAATCTCTTGACATTCATGCATCAAACTGCACTAGTCTGACCACAATGGGGTTATTGCAGGAGGAATTTGAAGAGCATGCAGAGAAAGCCAAGACCCTGCCAGAGAATACGACAAACGAAAACAAGATTATTCTCTATGGTCTCTACAAGCAAGCCACTGTTGGACCAGTGAACACCAGAAAGTACCTGAGCCAAATTGTATGCTCATTTTAACTCATTGTTAGTCTTTGTACTCATGTTGCGTTATAAAAAGAGTCATGGCCTTTTGTATCAAGTGGGAGTGAAGAAGACTACTGTAGGCAAATGATCTGAGAGGTCTATGCTGCCCAACCTGAACAGCCCACTCACTTATATATATTCAAGCAGAAACAAAACAGCTCGAGCTAAACCAAAGCTTTGTTAAAGCAGGAATTGTAGTGGGTTTCAAGGATTTGACCAGACATAATTTATAATCAAAAGAAACATACTTAGTACGAGTACAATTGCCATAACCACATCTAGTAGAAGTACCTGATGAAACCTGATTCATTCACACCATTCAGAAATAACTCATTACCAGTTTGAAAACTACAGATCATTATTTTCCATTCAATTTAAAAATTTGAACACAGACATCAACAAGATATCAAGCAGATGCGGCAGCTTCTTCCAGAAACTGTTTCACCTTGGTGATATAATCACTCATCGCTTCATCCTTGGATTTCCCTGGTGGAGAAAACGTTCAAATTTTCTTAGTATAGGCCACAATAACACAGAGCAACTAAATTAACTAGATTGTTGCAACTGATCAGTAAACCATTACCTTCAACAGAATAGGAATTTGATAACAAAAATTGTTTGAACTACTTACTAATAACATATCAATATCCGAGGTAGGTGGGATCCCCGATATACTCGGCAATTTGATCAAGCCGCACATTTACATAGTCATGGTTATTGCCATCCTGAACCACAGCAGTTTCTTGTTCCAAATCCTTGCTAACAAGATTTCCAAACACACCCTCATGCTTACCATACAAAACCAAGACAGGTCCCCCCCGGCGAGGCAGTGCAGTCTCAAGAAAGTCCTGTGACACACCTTGGATTAACTCCCTACTCTCATCCATCGATACATCACACATTCTCGGTCCAACTACATCCACAACCTCCCCTTTCTTCAAGTACAATCTCCCCCCTTTCAAATCCTTGCTAATTATCCTAACCCGAATGTGACTCTTAAGCCAAGAAGCCTTAATGCTAGTGGTCTTTGTCGTTGTGGTTGTCTCCATCTTCCTCTTTTTTGACTTTGCTGCTGCTTCTCTCAACTTTTTCAAGCAAATCTCCTCTTCTTTAGACCCCAATTCAGCAAGATGTTCGAGTCGAACTTGCACTTTCTCTTCACTCTTAGAGAGCTCCAAAACAACCTCGGACTTACTACTCTCCAATACCTTAACGATTCGACCCTTCAAACCCACATCTCTCCCTGCAATTACTCTAACGTTTTTCCCAACAGAAAACCTAAATGGTTCATCCACCTTCTCGACAAACCCTAACCCCTGCTTCCCAGTGTGTCTCTTCTGTACAACAATTTCAACATCCTCTTTAGCGTTCTTCCCAATCCCCCTCCCTTCTTTCCATCCGTATCCGGCGAGCAAAGCCTTGCCGAAACCCTCAACTGGCGTATCATCAAACTCTTGAAAACCATTATCTTCAGGTAACCTCTGCAAATCATCCCTCAGCTTCTGCAGCAACATGTTCTCCACACCCGATCGCGGCGGCGGAGGAGGAGGCGGCAGTTCCTGTTCGTGGACGCCGCCGCCATTGGATTCGGATTTTGGGGTTTTGTTGTTGCGGATAGTGAGGCCGTAGGATATGGCAGTCTTGTCGTCGAGGGAGTCAGGTGCCGCGGCCTCGAAGGAGAGTGGCGGCGCGGCGGCGGCGGAAGAGGAGATTGGGAGTTCGAGATTCTTCATGCGTTTGTGAGGTCTCCATTCGTTCTCGATGGGAGCGATTACCGGAATGGGTCTTTTGGGTTGGGTGGTTTTGGAAGAGGCGTCGAATTCGGTAATGAATTGAACTTGCTTGGAATCTTCGGAGGGTTTGATAATGGGTTTAGGTTTTGAAGAAGAAGAAGAAGAAGAGGGCTTTTTGGATTGCAGAGAGAATTTCATCATCTTCTTCGAAATCAACTAGGTCAATCGGTGTGAAGATCACGGGTGGTAATCGGAACAGCCCTTCTGCCGTCAATCGGTACAGCCCTTCTGCCGTCAATCGGTGTGACTGAATAAGAGAAACGAGGGAGAGAGATGTACCAGAGAGTAGGCAGGGCGGTGGCTTCGACTGATAATTTGGTGCCACAGTCCCGATTTTTTTATGTTTTCAAATTTGAAATCAGTCCATCCGGGGTGTTTTTTTTTTAGTTTGATACTTATAAAAGTTTTTTTTTTTTTTTTTTTTTTTTGGACACCTAAGAATGCCAGGTGTAATTAGTTTTTGTTGGAATATTTATTCTAAAATTTTTTATATATTTCAGCGTAATGATATATTTTTTCTATTTTTCAAAAGAGTTTACTTAAATAAAAATTAAAAATATTTATTTTACTTAAATATAAATAATTCAAATTTTAAAAATGTATAATTTAAAAATGTATGAAAATAATTAATTTTTTCAATATAATGATTTAGAAAAATTCTTTTTCTTTCATGTTATTGGTTTCACATAACACATTCTGACGTGTGGGCTATTCTATGGTAATAATCTATATATATATATATATATATATATAAAATCGAAGCCTTTGAAACTCCCACAATTTTTCACATCATCATTTTAATTTATAATTTTTTTTAATTTTTAAAACTAAATAGTGAGAGAATCTTAACAGGAGACTCTCTCTCTCTTTTTTAATTTATAAATAATTTTAATTTTTTAAACTAAATAGTGAGAGAGTCCTAATAGGAGTCTCTCTCTTTTTTTTTCTTTAATCCTAAAGTGTTTTTTTTTTTTACGTGAGTCTTTTTTTTTTTTTAACCTAAAGTAAGTCCTTAAAAAAAAATCTAACGTGAGATCTAATTAAAAAAATTATTTTTTTTAATTCTAATTTTAATGTAAGTCTTTTAAAAAATTAAAATTTTTGGTTTTACATTATATATAGATAATAACAATAATGTCACAAGCTCTCAGAATATGATAATGCAATTTATAGATCTACTATCAAGATAATATAGATTAGATTGGTAGTAAATAGTAGATTTAATTGCAGTTGAGTATTATGTGAAGTTATCACCATAGAATAGCCCACGTCGGAATGTGTTATGTGAAACCAATGATATGAAAGAAAAAGATTTTTTCTAAATCATTATATTGAACAAATTAGTTATTTTCATTCATTTTCAAATTATACATTTTTAAAATTTAAGTCATATACCAATAAGTACTTTTAATTTTTATTTAACTATCCCGTGCATCGCACGGGTTAGCGGCTAGTTTCACATAATACTCAACTGCAATTAAAACTACTATCCACTACTAATCTAAATTATGTTATCTTAATAGTAGATCTATAAATTGCATTCTCATTTTCTTAGAACTTGCCACATCATTATTATTATCTATATATAATGTAAAACCGAAAATTTTAACTTTTTGAAAGACTTACGTTAGAATTAATTATTTTTTTTAATTAAACCTCACATTAGAAATTTTTTTTTTAAGGACTCACTTTAGTTTTCAAAAAAAAAAAATGACTCACGTAAAAAAAATTTTGGATTAAGGAAAATAGAGAGATTAGGACTCTCTCACTATTTAGTTTAAAAAATTAAAAATTAAAATGATAATATGAAAATTTATGGGAGCTTAGAGGCTTCGATTTTATATATATATATATATATATATATATATATATATATTTCATTAAAATATTTATTTTTATCAATTTTTTTTCTCTCTCAAATCATCTATTTTTCTCTTTTTTTTGTGTGTATATGATAAACAAATATTAGAAAAATAGATGTGAATGTGAATGGTAATTGTGTATATTTATACCGCTATAATAATAACAATTTCAATTTATATAATTTTATATGAACTAATTTGAGTAATTTTTGAAGTTGTATGTGCAAAATTTACCCCTTATCGTATAATACATGGACTAATAGATCAAGAATTATGTTGAGTCAAATGAGACGAGCGAATGATTTTTTTTTTTTTTTTTTTTGGTTAGAAGAAAAGAGGTGAGAGAAAAAAAAAATAGAGAGAAATTGTTTTTTTAAGTCCTACCAATTTTTCATTTTCCATAAGAAAACCCTTTCGGGTGTCCCACAAAATGCTAGTTAAGAGTTTTGATCAAAATAACTCATGGATGTCATGAGGTATTAGAAACCTCAACATATTTATTTGGCAATATTATGGGAGACTTCCAAATTATGGTCTAAGTTGTGCAGGGTTTGAATCAGATCTTAAAATGTATAGGGTATATAGTTCTATACTTGACAATTTATTACCTATTTATATAAATAGTTTATACCTAGTCATCCAATATAATAATTTTCCCATCTTCGAGTCCGTTTAGAAATAGTTTATTTAACTGAAACTGAAAACCTTTTGTTGAAAATATTGTAAATAAAGGTAAAAACTAACTAAAATAGTATAGTAGGATCCATGAATAGTATTAAAAAATGGTGTGGGACTCATGAATAGTAGCAAAAATAAGTTTAATAGTAAAATAAGCTGACTTTAAAAATAAGTTCACACTAAAGCTAACCTTGAGTTGTTTATGTTCCAAAACTTGCACCACAAATCTAACCTCGTATTCTGCACACACAAAAACTTGACTTGAAGCTATTGTATTTTTGTGAGAAATAAGCCCGATTTGTTTTCGCACAAAAAACTATCCTAGAGCTGTTTTGGGTACAATGTGATTATTGTATATAAATAGACCCTAAACTATACCCGCTACAATGTGATTATTGTACATAAATAGATCTTTTGTCGAACAAAAAAATGGGTCATAATTAAGATGATAAGATCATAAAAGAATCATGAAAATTAGAGCATTGACATGCTTTGGCCAAGAAGACTAATGAGATTGGAGAAAGAGAATTTGTTTAAATAACTAAAAAAACACGCTTTTTTAGTGTCGAGGGCGTTTTTTTGCGCGTAGCCACGCGTCTTTAAAGTGACTTTGCTAAGCCCGGATTTGTTTTGGGGAGTCCAACCCGGAACTCGACATTGGGCTGCATAGTCCAATGGCTTCCGGTGTATTTTTAAGCCTACAAAATAAATAAACCCCAAAGTCTTAGAATCATGATAATGGTTGAATAAATAAATAAATAAATAAATAAATAAATAATATGCTAAGCATGATAGCTTTGATTAAATGGTGAGTTGGTATGTTATTATCATGTATATTAAGTGATGTCCAATGTTAGAAAATAATTAATTAGGTGTCAAATGTCCAACAATGGGATGAGTTCAATAGTCCATGTCAAGTTGCGGTTCAAGGTTCATGTTCGATATAATAAAGTATGTCCGGTAATGGTCCATGTCCAAGTAATATATGTCCAAGTCCAATGGTGGTTCATGCCCAAATAATATAAGTTCGGTAGTGATATAGATTCAATTTATTAGTACATATGTTTATTAATGAAACATTAGTGAGATCATCTTTATTAAATGGTGAGATAATGGCAAGATGACGATGAGTTAACATATACTTAATAATGTAATTTCAAAGATAGAGAAAACATTGACTTATCTTTTATGTTTTGCAACTCTAGCCGTAGCATCAGTGGACTTAGTTTTTTCAGCAACCTTCAGACTTTACAGCTCCAGCCGTACAACACCAGTGGGCTTAACATTTCAGCAACCTTCATATTTGAAAGGGAAAAATGGGTACAACTGGAGGGAGAGAAAGCATGTCCAGCCGTGTGCATCAGTTGGTTAAATCTGTCCCCTTAATCATGCACTTAAATGATTTTCCCCATGTAATGCTCTTTTAGCTTTTTGTCAAGTTTGAGTGATGTTGCCTTCCATAAGAAGGGCTTTTGATCTTATAAGTTTTTGCCTTTCATAAGAAAAGGCTTTTGGTAATGAGTTCTTGGAAGAGTGTTTGATATGTTTTAAGATATGTGGAGATGGTAAGAAATACATATATATATATATATATATATATATATGTGTGTGTTGTGAGATATGGTGTTTATATTATGTATGAAAATTATATGTAGATACTTTGTTGGACATGGAATTTAAAGATATATGAGAGGTATGTATGGGTATTTTGTGAGGAATGTATTTGTGAAATATATGGAAGTGTGAGATAAATGATATCAAGGTTAAATGTGGTAAATACATGAGATTAGGGCTGCTGCTGGAGTGGTTTTTTGTGCTATGTCATGAGTTATGTTGCTTTCTAAGAATAGAGATTTTTGTAAGGGAAATAAAGAATGAGATAGAGATGTGTTTTTGGGCAACAAAAATGATGAAGTTTTACAATCATGGAGTGTGAGAAAGATGGGTAATGGATAATGGTGTGTTGTAATATGTGTGTTGTGTTGTTATTTATGAAGAGGAATTTGGTAAAGGAGATAGGGAAGTAGGAAAATATGTATGGCAGAAAAATGAGTGGAGCTTCAAAATCATGAATTGGGAGAGGAATGGATCCCTTAGTGTGTAACTTGGTCCTCTTTATATAGAGCCAAGCTATGTAACTAGATCATAACTTAGTTGAAGGGAAAATAGCAAATAAAGAAAAGTCCTTGACAAGGTAAGTGGTCTTTTGTTTTTCAACCAAAAGAAGAAATTTTGGGACATCATTGTTGATGACACAGTTGGATGATGTCATTTAAATGACATCATTTGCTTGGAGGAGAATACTTGGCATTAAACTCATAGTTAAACTAAAAATGGTAAAGTAATCTTTATGAAATCCTCTTGTTTCTTTGGGTATTAATGGACAAATGACATCATTTTAGGACATGTGTCAATCTGCTGGAGCTTCAACAACTTAGTTGGAATTGTTACAACTTCTGCAGAAGCTGTTGCAGCTTCTGCTGGTGCTGTATTTTGGTATTTTCAGCTAAGTTTCCTCTTTTGGAAAAAATTATATGTTTAATCCATATATAATTTTGGTAAGTAATAGACTTGTTGGTTGATATTTGATGAAGTTTTAGAGATGTAATTATGATCTTTTTGTATTTTAACCAAATCTTAGAGTATAAATAGAACATTTTAATGCTAGATATGAAATGCTAATATATATTTAGCCATGTGCTTGGAATTGATTTATATGAAAATAATGATATGATATAATTCTATTTTAAAACTTATATCATATGATGGACATTAATTTTTAGGTAAAGAGCATGGGGAGTTTTATCATTTTAAGTATTATGTGATATGAGAGGCTTGCCAAATGTTACCTATTGCACACTGACCCGTCAGAGTTCAGGGAATTGGGGAAGACATGCCAAGCAACATGCTTTCCTTTATCAACTTTGAACCGCTAGAGCTTTACTGAACATACTTCTTGGCCCTCCAAACCACGACTCCCAAAATGCCCCCGATGAGACTCATGAGCTTGGATCATGAGCTAAAAATGAGATGTTGTGCCACGAGCTCGAACTATGGGCTTTGATGAGATTATATCACCATGAGTTTTGGATTATGGGTTTCGGTGTCATTTTGTGAATATGAGCTCTTTTGAGCTTTAAAAGAGTTTTTCCTAAAAGTGCATGATAGTGTTAATGTGGTGTAAGTCGCCAATGAAATGAAGCCATGTGGCGTGAAAAATTTGTCTTCAACATTCAGCCCCTCGAGTTCATGGGCTTGCTTTGCAAGGGCTTGTCTTGCAAGGGCTTGTTTTGCAAGGGCATGCACAAATGAAGATGTTTCTTGAAAAAGATTGGCCATAGAGTTATGTAGTGGAAGTGCTTCTATCGACATATTTGATACTTTTTTTTATCAATACCCAATTGTAACCCCCAGAAATAAAATCCTTTGGATTCGTGAATCAAGCCCCCGAGTGTAGAGAGGCGTTGGACGAGCATAGATTTAGAAGGTAGGAAGCACCGTGACAAGTTCAATGGTGGAATCTTGGCACTTTGATGTTTGAAATAGTGTATGCACTTGTAGTAACGATCTTGTATAATGGTTATTCACTTGAACATGCTTGATTAATCAAATTTTGACTGTTGGAGGTGTTTGTATAGATTGCAATACTGTTGGTATTCAGAACATGAGCAGCTAGAGTTCTGATTTGGATGTAACCACTAGATTCCTTTGAAAGAGAACATGGCAATATCCAGATGATCAATTTTTTGTTGCAAAGGGATAGTTGAGATTAATTTTGTGTGTTTTTTTATTATGAATAATTGTAAATATATGATATGCACTAAAGAGAGTAAAGTTTGATATGACAGGTACATTTTAATAGACGCGGCGATGATTCAAACTGGTAGACTAATTGTGGACGAATCAAGCTTGAACGGACACAAGGTGGACAGATTTGAAGGCCACGTGTCATCTCTGAGTATTATAAATGGAAGCAACTTGCATCTCACGCATAACCCTAGTTTGTAGAATCCCAATGGAAGTAGAATCCAAACATGAGAAGGATTTCGCAATATACGCACATCAATAACAATCCTATAAGAAAAAGACTTCCTACGCAAGAAAGGAAGGTCGGTTTTTTACTACTATAAAAACCAGAAGGCTCTCACAAATCAAGGTATGCATAATTTAGCCCAACTCTGGCACTTTAGGGTTGTGAGCAATCTCTGAATTAACCTTCGGAGAATCTTTGGATGGTACCACACCGGTATCCTCTTGAGGTTTTCTTGTCTTGTGCTGTACAGGTTGTTTCGAGTGCGTGAGGACCTTGTAGCTTACTGATGATATTTTGACATCATCAGTTGGCACCGTCTGTGGGAAATGCAAGGAAAAGCCATACTTCACACTTCCTAGACGAAAAGTTGCATGGTACTCACTCGTTCAATGGCAACCACCACGAATAATCAAGGGGACGAACCACGCACCACGACTCTCGAGAGGCAAGTTCAAACCCTCGCAGCAGCAGTAGAAAGTTTTACAAAACAGAACCACGACCTAGAGGAGCAATTGTGGCCGAAGAATGCAGCACATAACAACCAAGAGGAGGACTAGGAGGCTAACAGTGCTGAGAAAAGATATCAAGAGGGGTCAGAAGGAAGCAATGCCCCAAGCAGGTCGGAACAGCAGGATACGAGCTGCCTATCTACTGCAAATCTGGTCCTACCTCAAATAGTTGCAGAGATACAGATGATGAAAGAGCGCATGGACTTTATGATAAACGCCCTCAAAGGACGGGTGTTTTACGACCTTAATGACCTAGTTCGTCGAACGAACTCCCAATTCACTGTGTCCGTCAATTTATACCCCCTTCCACCCAAATTTCATATGCCGTAAGTTGAAAGCTATGACGGGTCTAAGGATCCGTTGGATCATCTAGAGTCTTTCAAAACACTGATGCACCTGCAAGGAGTAGTAGACGAAATAATGTGTAGGGCCTTCCCTACAACGTTAAGGGGCTCCGCCAGGGTTTGGTTTAGCAGGTTGACACCCGACTCCATCAGTACCTTTAAGGAGTTAAGTGCTCAATTTGCTTCACACTTCATCAAAGGACACAGGTATAAGAAGTCCATGGCGTGCCTAATGAGCATTAAGCAACGGGAGGACGATACGCTGAAGTCTTACATCACCCGTTTTAACAAGGAGGCACTTTCAATTGGTGAAACTAATGATAAAATACTCGTAGCCGCGTTCACAAACGGGTTACAGAAAGGTAAATTTCTATTGTCCTTTTATAAGAATGACCCAAAGACATTGTCGGATGTGCTTTACAGGGCAATTAAGTACATGAACGTGGAGGATGCACTGTTGGCCCGAGAAGAGAAGCTCTCCAAGAAAAGGGAAAAGCAAGAAGACGTACACTAGGATAAGGGGCGAAAGATAGCTAGGATAGGAGATAAAAGAGAAGATAAATGCTCTAAGCCTCTCGCTGGAAGATTCACGAGCTTCACCCTACTGACAGCCCCGATAGACTAAGTCTTGATGCAAATCAAAGATAAAGGAGCCCTTACTTTTCCAGGCAAACTGAAAGGAGACCCCAATAAATGGTCTGAGGACAAGTACTGCCGTTTCCACATAAACCACGGTCACGACACGGCTGACTGCTATGACTTGAAGCAGCCGATAAAAACTCTCATTAGACAAGGGAAGTTGCAAAGGTTCGTCAACAAAGAAAGATCGGACTCGCCACAAGAGCAAATTCCCATACGGGAAAACGAGCGTCCAAGGCTGCCAATAGGAGATATAAGGATGATTGTAGGAGGCACAGCAACCTCCAGTTCATCCAAAAATGCTCGAAAAACTTACCTCAAAATGGTTCAAAACGTCCAGCTAATGGGCTTTATTCCAAAGATAGCATGGGTTAACACCCCCATTATCGGATTCTCGGAAGATGACGCTCGACGCCTCCACCACCCACAAGACGGCGCATTTGTTGTTAGCATTCAGGTAGAAGACTACAACATGCACCAGATCCTGGTCGACAACGGAAGCTCCGCTGACATCTTTTATTACTCGGCGTTCCAGCAGATAAGGATTGATAGAGAGCGGCTGATCCCAACTGACGCTCCACTCGTTGGGTTCCGAGGAACCAAAGTATACCCCCTCAGAGCAGTTATCCTACCTTTCACAGTTGGTGATTATCCTCAGCAAATCGCTAAAATGTTACGTTCCATGTGATCGATTGCTCATCTGTGTACAATGTCATCATCGGACGACCAACTCTTAACTCTTGGAAGGTCATAACTTCGACCTACCATTTAATGATCAAGTTTCCTACTGAGTACGGAGTAGGAGAAGTACGTGGAGATCAGGTTGCAGCACGAGAATGTTATATAGCAATAATGGAGATGGGCGACCATATGCAGACAATGAGTATAGAGGAATAGTGAACGAGGGCGGAACCAGTAAAGAGACTCGAGGGAAATCCTTTGATGGCTCCAGACCAGACAGAACTACCAAGATCGACACTCTCGCTAACCTAACGGTTCACCAAGCACTCGTAGTGTTCCTCAAGGAGAATCAAGATGTGTTTGCCTAGAGCCATGAAAACATGCCAAGAATCGATCCTTCAATTATGGTGGATAGGTGAAGGAGAATTACATGTTTGTATCGCATACAAAACATACGCAGCGGAAAATTAACGGATCTACTTCTTTCGCAATTGATAACATGCACTATGTAAATTTCAGAATATAAAAATAAGAGAGTGTACCTTGGTGCGGTGAAATTCAAAACCAAAGAGAAGAAGTTTTTGAGAATACTTTCAATCTTCACTACAATTTCACTTGATGCCCAAAATGTTTGGTCTTTTAATCAGTTCTATATGTTGTTCTAGAAAGAATATGAAGAAGTTTCTTTTTTTTTTTTTTTTCATTTTTATGAACATACAAACTATTTCATTCTAATATAAAATTCTGTATGTTTCTCTCCACATAACTGATTTTCTAATTGGGCTAACCTTTTGAGCCTTCCCAATTAGGCTTTAGTGTATGGTTTGGAATGGGACCAAAAGAGAACAAATAAGACACTAGCTCCAATGGGCCTTGAGCTTTTCTGTCAACTCTTGACAAGTCCAAAGTTACCATTAATTATATTTAATACCACTATATAAATATAATTGCACTCTAGGCCTTATTAATAAATTATATCTCAAGACTTTATTATACATGCAACTCCTTCATAAAATATTCGTAGTAATACAAAGTCATGAATATAGATTGCCACTTTGTAAATTACTACATCTTAATCCTTGAATACCTGGTTTAATCCTTTTAAGTTATTCATCATATATTTATGAAATCTAATTTCATAAATATATACTTTATTATTACTAAAATGGTTAGGCCTAATTCTCTGAATAACTGAACCCATTAAACTTATCTCAAAGGAATATTTTATATTTCCATTAAGAGACTATGAATTCCATCTTGAAAATATATGTTCCATCAACACTAAATGTGGCTGCCCAACATACTGAAGTTTTGACCATTACTTTAGATCTCACTCCTGATATATCAAAGCAACCTACATTTCATGATCAGATCCATTATTCTCTTAGGATTAAGAGTTCATGTGAATACAAGTTTGTAAGATTTATTATTCATTTGACAGTCGTTAGGAGAATAATAAATCTCACAGCGGTCCAGTTCAATATGTCTTAACTCTTAAAACATATCTACATATTAACTAGAAGTCACCACTTCCATGATCAAGACAAATCATCTTAGTTAATATATTATAAACTTTGTAGATGAAATGCTCAATTTCATCACCGACTACGAACCAAAATTCTGAGTTTACAAAGAACTTGTGATCTATATCTTCTGTGACTAAATCACATAAATCACATACTATGCATCTCATGGACTATATAATAATGTCCGAATATTCATATTACCATTATTTTAGATAAGAATAAAGCAACTTTATTAAACACAATATTAAGTCATACATCATTTCTCACATAATGTCATACATAATATTATACATAGCATCGTACAATAAGATTTAAGGGCATTTATCCCAACAATCTCCCATTTGTCCTAAAGATTATTGTGCACTAATCTAACTCCCATTCCTTCCAAATGTGACTTGAAGGTCCTTTGGGGCAAGACTTTGGTAAAGGGATCTGCTAAATTATTTGCACTTTCAATCTTTGCTACTATCACATCTCCGCAAGCAATAATGTCTCGAATGATGTGGTACTTTCTCTCAATGTGCTTTCCTTTCTTGTGATTCCTTGGATCTTTAGATTGTGCAACCGCTCCACTATTATCATAAAACAATGTGATAGGAACTTGCTCCATTCTCACTACACAAAAATCAGAAAGGAATTTCTTGAGCCAAACAGCTTCCTTTGCCACCTCACAAGTAGCACATATTCAGCTTCCATGGTGGAGTCCGCAATACAAGATTGCTTAACACTCCTCCAACTTATGGCTCTACCTCCCAAGGTGAATACACATCCTGACGTGGACTTTCTGAAATCTAGATCCGATTGAAAGTCTGAATCTGTATAGCCAATGGGAATCAAATCCTCACAACGGTAAACAAGCATATAATCTCTCGTTCTCCGTAGATACTTAAGAATATGCTTTACAGCTTGCCAATGTTGTGGTCCTGGATTTGATTGATACCGACTGACCATGCCAACTGAAAAGCAGATATCTGGTCTAGTACAAAGCATGACATATATGAGACTTCCTACTGCAGAAGTATAAGGAACTTGTCTCATTATATTTACTTCCTCTTGAGTCTTAGGCCTTTGGTCATTAGACAGAGGAACTCCATGTCTGAAAGGAAGTAAACCTTTCTTGGAGTTTTGCATGCTAAACTGTTCTAGAACCTTATTTATATATCCAGCTTGTGATAAGCCTAACATCTTATTCTTGTGATTTCGCCAAAACTTGATCCCTAGAATAAAATTAGCCTCACCCAAGTCCTTCATATCAAATTGGCTTGAAAACCAAAACTTAACTGATGACATTACCCCTACATCATTTTCAATGAGTAGAATATCATCAACATAAAGCACTAGGAACATTACTACTGTATCTTGATGTCTTTTGTACACACATGGTTCATCAAGATTTTGTTCAAAATCAAATGACTTGATTGCTTGATCAAATCTGATGTTTCATGACTTAGATGCTTGCTTAAGTTCATAAATAGACCTATTCAACTTGCATACCATATGCTTTTGGTTCTTTGCTATGAAACTTTCTGGTTGCTACATATAGATTTCCTCTTCAAGATTGCCATCAAGAAATACAGTCTTGACATCAATTTGCCAAATCTCATAATCATAATGAGCAGCAATGGATAAGAGAATTCTGATAGATTTTAGCATTGCTACTGGTGAAAAGGTTTCCTCATAACTAATACCTTCTTTTTTAGTATACCCTTTCGCCACTAACCTTGCTTTAAAGGTTTCAACCTTTCCATCTATCTCTCTCTTCCTCTTGTAAACCCATTTGCAACCAACAGGTTTAATGCCATTAGGCGCCTTTATAAGATCTCAAACTTGATTGGAATACATGGAATCTAATTCAGATTTCATAGCTTGGACTCAATAATGTGCATCTATATCATTCATTGCTTCTTCATAAGTGTAAGGATCAGTTTCGGCCTCCTCTAAGATAGCTTTATAAGTCTCTCCAAGGCCTATGAATCTTATAGGTGGCCTAACATTCCTCCCACTATGACGAGGCACCTGTGTACTTGACATCTAATGAGTAGTATCTTGTGGTGTATCCAATACAGCCACATCATCCCTAGTTTCAACCATTGGTTGTTCAATTACAGGTTCATTCATTTCAGCCAACACAACTCTACTTCTAGGAGTAAAATTATTCATATAGTCATTTTCTAAGAATTTAGCATTTGTACTAATAAAAACTTTGTTATCTTTATGACTATAGAATAAATAACCCATAGTTTCTTTTGGATAACCCACAAGCAAACATACTTCTGATTTTGGTTCCAACTTATCAAGCTTCCCTTTTAACACATGTGCTGGACAACCCCAAATGTGGAGATATTTCATACTAGGCTTACGCCCACTCCACAATTCCATGGGTATTTTGGGAACAGATTTTAATGGAACTAAATTCAAAAGATGTACTGTTGTATCTAAGGCATAACCTCAAAAAGAAATAGGTAAAATTGAGTAACTCATCATGGACCTAACCATTTCTAAAAGAGTCCTATTCCTTCTTTCTGCTACACCATTTTGTTGGGGAGTTCCAGGTGCAGTCAATTGGGATACAATCCTATTTTGAATTAAGTAGTCCTTGAAATCCCCAAGAAGGTATTCGCCACCACGATCAGATTGAATGGCCTTTATGCGTTTACCCAATTGATTCTCAACTTCAGCCCTAAACTCTTTGAATTTTGCAAAGGCTTCAGACTTTCGTCTCATTAGGTACACATAACCATATCTTGAGTAATCATCGGTGAAAGTGATGAAGTACTCATAACCTCCTTTTGCTTGGGTTGACATAGGACCACAAACATCCGTATGAACTAATTCAAGCAATTCTTGGGCTCTTCTACCTTTTGCATTAAAAGATCACTTGGTCATTTTGCCTTCCAAACAAGATTCATAAACTGGAAATTCATCAAAGTCCAATGGCTCTAAGAGACCATCTTTGATCAGTCTTTGAATTCTGTTTGGATTAATATGACCCAAAAGCAAGTGCCAAAGATATGCATCATTAATAGAAGGAAACTTTCTCTTTAATGATTTTACATGTGAGTCATTATCTAATTCAGAATTATATAATTCGTGCTTATCAGGAGTTAAAACATAAAAACCATCCACAATATTGCCAGAACAGATAATTGCTTTACCCTTCTTTATTACAACATTGTCTTTAAGGATAACACAATATCCATTTTTACCCAAATAAGTTGCAGAAATTAAATTCCTACGAATATTAGGTACATACAGACAGTCATCTAATATTAAAACTCTTGAGTCAAAATATAAATTAAACACTCCAATAGCTACAATCGGAATCCTACTCCCATCAACCAAGGTTAGAAACAATTCTCCTTCTTTAAGCTTTCCGGTCTCTTGGAACCCCTGCAAAGAATTGTAGATATGATTAGTACAACCTGAATCCACACACTAGGAATCCATGGGATTTTGTACCAAACATATTTCAAGGAGGAATGAGCTATTCATACCCTTATTGGCAGCCTTGAACTTTGGACAATTCCTCTTCCAATGTCCTTTTTCACCACAATGGAAACATTTTCCTTTGAGCTTCTTTCCTTTGTCGGAAACTCTTAAGGCAATTTATTTACCCTCTTGCTTAATGAAGTCCATCTTCTTCTTCTTCTTACCCTTGCCTTTCGACTTAGGTTGAGAAGTAGAAGCTTCACCCACATTGGCTTCAACACTAAAAGTACCAAGGATGCCTTCCGCCTCTACCAGATCATTCATTAATTCAGACAAAGAATAAATCTTTTTGTTCATGTTATAATTAAGTCTGAATTCCTTGAATGATTCTGGTAGTAACTGGAGTGTCATATCCACTTGGGATTCTCCATCAATATCGGCACCTAAAACCTCTAATGTATTCAGATTAGAGATCATTGTAAAACAATGCTCTCTCACTGAACTACCTTTAGCCATTTTGGTATTATAAATTTGCTTCATGGTTTCTTGCCTTGCAGAACGACCTTGCTTACCAAACATCTCCTTCAGACTTAGCATAATATCTGAAACTAGTTCTACATCTTGCATTTGATGCTGTAGAACATTTGAGATGGACGCTAGGATACAGCACTTTGCCATTTCATTAGATTTTTGCCAACGATCATATCGTTGTTTTTACTCAAGAGGAGCATCTAATGAAGGAAAACTAGGACATGGTTGAGTAAGCACATATTTGTGCTCTTCAACAGTGAGAACTATGTCCAAGTTTCTTTTCCAATCAACATAATTGAATCCGGTCAGTCTGTTTTGATTAAGAATGGTAACAAGTGGGCTAAATGATGCCATGTTCAAATCTGAAAATAATAAACATGAATATAATAAGTAAACTGGACATTATCAATTTAGCATATAAGCACATAATATGGAACCTTAATAAAACCATAATATAATATATGCAACGACAACTCAATCCCGTAATTAATATTCCTCGGAAGTGAGGTCATATCAATCACTATGATCAAGCGAGAATTATTCTCATTATTAATGCTATCATGGTAACTCTTATCAAACAAAAATAATTTGCCGCTTTACCTTCAGCCTCTAAGTAATAATGACATAGCTCCGAAGGGAGGTTACATTATACTTATTCTAGTGTATACCATTGCTTAGAATCAATATGAGTCACCAAGTAACTCCACGGAAGCGTGGTCGTTCTTAATGTAAAAACACACTTCATCTATCACTAAGAAGTTTAACCTGTAGTACCATGAATTAAACACCCTCTGAAGGGAGCAAGGCATATACGCCAAGGCGAGGTGCTTAATCACACTACTATAAACCGACAATGGAGGCCGTGAGATCCAGCCCTTGAATCTCTCTCCCACTAGATGTTTTAAATTAAAGGTTTTTATTTTTTAAACATGCATAAACTAATTATACACAGCCTTGCATTTTATACTAAGCACTTTTCCTTACGAAAAAGGCGTATGAAAAAATAGTGAAAATACAAAAATTTAGACAGAAACTTTCGCGACTGTTTTGCGGGTATCCCGCGACTAAGCTCTTTCCGCAAAAACAAGTTAAGGAAAAAATTGAAAACACAAAAATCAGATAGAGACTTTCGCTACTGTCTTGCGACTGTTTTGCGAGTAAAGCTTACCCGGGAAAAATCCATGTTTTTAGTTTTTCCAGAACAATTGCAAACAATTTTCTATGACTTTTCATGAACAAACAATTACCATATGAATATGATATGCAGAATTTGAACAACCATAGTTTCAACAACATCATAACATTAATATCAGTTTTTATCAAATTATAGTTTCAATAACCATGCAGAAAATTAAATGTATATAAAATCTTCTAACATGATGAAACTATTATCTCTAATTCCAAAACTTACAAAAACATGTTATACAGATTTGAAATGAAAACCTGGCTCTGATACTAACGAAGGAAAATTACATGTTTGTATCGCATACAAAACATACGCAGCGGAAAATTAACGGATCTACTTCTTTCGCAATTGATAACATGCACTATGTAAATTTTAGAATATAAGAATAAGAAAGTGTACCTTGGTGCGGTGAAATTCAAAACCAAAGAGAAGAAGTTCTTGAGAACACTTTCAATCTTTACTCTAATTCCACTTGATGCCCAAGATGTGTGGTCTCTCAATCAGTTCTATGTGTTGTTCTAGAGAGAATATAAAGAATTTTTTTTTTTTCATTTTTATGAACGTATAAACCATTTCATTTTAATATAAAATTTTGTATGTTTCTCTTCACATAACTGATTTTCTAATTGGGCTAACCTTTTGGGCTTTCTCAATTGGGCTTTCTCAATTGGGCTTTAGTGTGTGGCTTGGAGTGGGACCAAAAGGGAACAAATAAGACACTAACTCCAATGAGCCTTGGGCTTTTCTGTCAACTCTTGACAAGTCCAAAGTTACTATTAATTATATTTAATACCACTATATAAATATAATTGCACTCTAGGCCTTATTAATAAATTATATCCCAAGACTTTATTATACATGCAACCCCTTCATAAAATATTCGTAGTAATACAAAGTCATGAATATAGACTGCCACTTTATAAATTACTACATCTTAATCCTTGAGTGCCCGGTTTAATCCTTTTAAGTTATTCATCATATATTTATGAAATCTAATTTCATAAATATATACTTTAGTATTACTAAAGTGGTTAGGCCTAACTCTCTAAATAACTGAACTCATTAAACTTATTTAAGGGAATATTTTATATCTCCGTTAAGAGACTATGAATTCCATCTTGAGAATATATGTTCCATCAACACTAAATATGGCTGCCCAACATACTGAGGTTTTGACCGTTACTTTAGATCTCACTCCTGATATATCAAAACAACCTACATTTCATGATCAGGTCCATTATTCTCTTAAGATTAAGAGTTCATGTGAATATAAGTCATAAGATTTATTATTCATTTGACAGTCATTAGGAGAATAATAAATCTCACAGCAGTCTAGTTCAATATGTCTTAACTTTTAAAACATATCAACTAGAAGTCACTACTTCCATGATCAAGACAAATTATCTTAGTTAATATGTTATAGTCTTCGCAAATGAAATGCCAAATTTCATCACTGACTACGAACCAAAATTCTGAATTTACAAAGAACTTGTGATCTATATCTTCTGTGACTAAATCACATAAATCACATACTATGCATCTCATGGACTATATGATAATGTCCGAATATTCATGTTACCATTATTTTAGATAAGAATAAAGCAACTTTATTAAACATAATATTAAGTCATACATCATTTCTCACATAATGTCATACATAATATCATACATAGCATCGTACAATAGGATTTAAGGCACTTATCCCAATAATAGGTTGAATGTCTCGCCCGCCTTCCTACCAGTCCGCCAAAAGAAGCGGGTATTCGCCTATGAACGAGACCAAGTTATTGCGGAAGAAGTTCGCAAGCTCCAAGAGGCAGACTTCATTGGGGAAGTATACTACCCCGATTGGCTCACGAATGTGTCGATGGTAAAGAAGGCCAACGGGAAGTGGAGGATGTGCGTAGACTTCACAGACCTAAACAAAGCTTGCCCAAAGGATAGCTATCCCTTTCCACAAATTGACACCCTAGTAGACTCCATGGCTCGACATCAATTGCTGAGCTTCATGGACGCCTTTTCAGGCTATTGCCAGATCAAAATGGTCGAAGGAGACCAAGAAAAGACTTCGTTCATTACCAGCCAAGGCCTCTTCTGCTATAAAGTGATGTCGTTCGGCCTCAAGAATGCAGGCACGACATATCAAAGGCTCATGAATAAGATATTTGCACATCAAATTGGGACAAATGTCTAAGTAGACATAGACGATATGCTAGTGAAGAGCTAAAGGGAGAACGATCATTTGGAGGACCTCAAGGAGATTTTTGATACCCTTCGCTCTTACAACATGAATCTTAACCCAAGCAAATGCGCCGGGGTGACAGCAAGAAAGTTCCTAGGGTTTATGGTGTCCCAAAGAGGTATCAAGGCCAACTCAGACAAAATCCGTGCCATATTAGAGATGGCACCCCTGAAGAATGTGAAAAAAGTGCAGAGCCTCAACTGCAAGATTGCTGCACTAAATAGGATTGTAGCAAGAGCAACGGATAAGTGCCTACATTTCTTCCGCACGTTGGAGAAATCCTTTGAATGGACGACTGAGTGTTAGCAGGCGTTCGATGACTTGAAGGCTAATCTTTCTTCCCCACCACTACTAAGTCTCTTGAAAGCAGGAGAAGAACTGTTTCTCTACTTGGCCATATCCCCAGCCGTCGTCAGCGCGGCCTTGATTCGAGAAGAAGACAAGGTGCAAAAGCTCGTGTACTACACCAGCGGGGCACTTCAAGGTGCAGAAGAAAGATAGCCACCGATGGAAAAGCTTGCCTTCGCTTTGATTATAGTGGCTCGCAAGCTCAAGCCATATTTCCAAGCCCACACAATAGTCATCCTGACTGACAAGCCTTTAAGGCGGGCAATGAGCAATCTTGAAGTTGCAAGATGAACGACACTATGGGTAAATAGAATTAAGTGAATTCAACGTGTAGTACCACCCGCGTACGGCCATTAAGGGACAGGTGGTTGCTGATTTCATTGCAGAGTTTACTAATTTAGATGACCAGGGGGTAGAAGAACGTCCTCAGTGGAATATATACACAGATGGGTCGTCCAACAAATAGGTAGGCGGAGTAGGCATTGTTCTTCGTTCTCCAGAAGGCGACGAGATTGAATGCATGGTTCGCCTCGACTTTCTTGCGACCAACAATGAGGTTGAGTATGAAGCTTTGGTGGCAGGACTAGACCTCGCTAAAGCAGCAAGAGCCATGAAAGCAGTTATTCACTGTGACTCTCAGGTTGTCACCAATCAAGTGAACGGTAAGTATGAATGTAGGGCCGAATAGATGAGGAAGTACTTGGAGTAGGCAAAGAAAAAGATGGACGACTTGCAGGCTAAAATTGTCCAGATCCTAAGAGGAGAAAACCAGAAGGCCGACCACCTTGCTAAAGCTGCATCGACAGATCACATGATCATCCCCGCCAAGGTACTTTCCTTTGTTCAACTTTCACCATTAATCGATACCATCGACATGTAGGAGATAGAATCTGAGAGCAACTAGACCACACCAATAGTCTCTTACTTAAGGGATGACATAATACCAGACACTAAAGAAGCCGTAAGAAAGCTGAAGGTCCAAGCAGCACGGTTCGTCCTAATAAAGGATGTCTTATACAAGAGAGGCTTCTTGCGCCCGTACTTGAAATGCCTAGGTCCTGAGGAAGCAGACTATGTCATGAGAGAAGAACATGAAGGAATTTGCGGGAATCACTCGGGGTCGTGGTCGTTAGTCCACAAGCTAATCTGAGCTGGATACTACTGGCCTACTATGCAAAAGGACGCCTAGGTGTACGTTAGAGCCTACGACAAGTGCTAGAGATTTGGTAACCTTATAAGGCAACCGACAGAGGAACTCACTCCAATGACAGCCCCATAGCCGTTCGCTCAATGGAGTTTAGATATTATGGGTCCCTTCCCAACAGCGGTCAGATAGTTGAAGTTCTTGGTAATAGGTATTGACTACTTCACTAAATGGGTAGAGGTGGAGGCCTTGGCTGCCATCACGGAGAAGAATGTGCGCAACTTTGTGTGGAAAAACATTATCTGCAGGTATGGAATACCTAGAGTCTTGGTCTCAGACAACGGAAAGCAATTCGACAACGATTCCTTCAGGGACTTTTGCTCACAGCTGGGAATCAGGAACCACTACTCCTCCCCCATCCACCCTCAAGCCAATGGCCAAGTTGAAGTCACAAACCGATCCTTGCTTAAAATCATCAAGACTCGGCTTGAAGGGGCAAAAGGTATATGGCCGGAAGAACTACCAAGCATGCTATGGGCGTACAGAACGACAGCCAGAACACCTACAAGAGAAACGCCGTTCCAACTAGCATACGAAACTGAAGCAGTTATCCCAGCTAAGGTCAGACTTACAAGCTTCAGGGTGGACAATCATGATGAGAGGAGAAACAACAAGGCCATGCGTTTGTAGCTCGATCTAATAGACGAAGTCAGGGTGACAGTTGAGCAAAGACTTACACGGTATCAAGACCTTATGGCCAGGCATTACAACTCCAGGGTTAAACATAGAGACTTCAAGGTTGGAAACCTTATTTTAAGAAAGGTGATAGGTAGTACTAAAGATCCCACTCAAGGGAAGCTTGGTCCCAACTGGGAAGGCCCCTACAGAATCATTTCATGGTCAAGGAAAGGCACCTACCACTTGGAGACCCTAGACGGACAGAAATTGCACCATCCATGGAACACCGAGCATCTCAAGAAGTACTACCAGTAGATGATATCAGAAAGAGCAACACTTTTCAAATTTATTTCCTTAGTTAATCCGACACTCCTCATTTTCCAGTTTATTTTTTTAGTTAGTTTTTGCTATAATACTTTTTAAAGCCCAAAGAGCAGGGTTTTTCTTTAAAGAACAATTTTTCTACTTATACTTACGTTTATCATAAAAAGAGGAGTTTATTCAGACATGACTTGTGTATTTCTCCTTCTACTTTGATTACTAAGTCTTCAAATAGCAGTCCACAAGTGGACGGATTAAAAGCCCACAAGTGGATAGGATTCTTTATTTTTTACAAAGTCTACAAGGTGGACAGATTCCAATAAAGTCCTTAAGGTGGACGGTATTAGTTATAACGTCCACAAGGTGGACAAATTCAAATGAAGTCCACAAAGTGGACAAGATTCATTTACAAAGTCCACAAGGTGGACAAATTCAAATGAAGTCCACAAAGTGGACTAGATTCATTAACAAGTCCACAAGGTGGACGGATTCCAATAAAGTCCTCAAAAGTAGTTAGTTATGACGTCCACAAGATGGACGAATCCCAATGGAGTCCGTGAACTGGACGGGATTCATCATTATTTGCATGTCCACAAAGTGGACGAGATTCATTAAGTCCTCAAAGTGGACGGAATTAGTTATGACGTCTGTATGACAGACGGATACCAAGGAAATCCTTATTGTGTACGAGTTCAACCAGAAGGGTAACAATTACAAAGTGGACGGTACCAATGACCATAAAGTCCACATAGTGGACGGTATCAACAGCCATTTGAATGAAGTCTAATACACATAGTGAACGGATTCATCTTGTATTATGATTTATTATCATAAATTGAGATTTATCCACAAGCATAAAAGTAGATGGATAATAAAGAAAGTATAATTTATTTAATGAAAGCTCATGAAGGGCAGATGTTCACAACAATACATAAGTTGTTCTTAAAGATCTTACAAGCCATTACAAAAAAATAAAAAAATTAAATACACTACTGCTAGGCAATGGAGTCTTCTTCATTTCCCTCCACTGAGATTGGAACATTAGGCTTATGGGCATCATCCTCGATTGATTAAGGTGCATCTTTGGGAGCAGACTCACCGTCAACATGGGGATCATCCACCGGGGCATCATCAGCAAATAGATCCTCTGTGCTCTCGAATTGAACGGGCAGAACCGAGGTTTGGGCTTGAGCATCAATAGAAACACCTGACATGTCCAGGTTTGGATAAGAAGCCTTCACTTGATGGAGGCAATTGTCAAATCTGTCAGCAAAGGTGCCACCTAACTTCGTTAGGTACGTCTTAAAGTCACGATATTCTCGCACCGCGTCTTCCTTAGCTTGACGGAGCTGATCCTTGATAGTTTTGATCTCTCTTTCTTTATCTTGAAGGACTTGCTATAGCACCTCCGTCTGCTTCTCAAGCCCACCCCAGACTTGCTCTGACAAAGCCAGCTTCTTCTCCCAGACCACCTTCCAGGCCTTGAGTTCAGCCAGCTCCTCCTCCGTCGCCGTTGCTCTAGCCCTTATACGATTCAAAGCTGTCTCATAACTGAGGCAACGGCCCATCAACCCTTTCATCATCACCATTTCCTAGAAAAGAGAGTTAGATGCAAGGAAAGATGAAGGGAAAGGAAATAAATAAGGCGACGGACATAATATTTACCTGAGTAATGCTAGAAAGTCCCGTCTCCCCCATAGCCTCTATAGCATGGTTGCCCAGGTCCTCATAATCGTCAAGAGAGATAATGGACAAGAGTTTTTCCAATGCGTACTTCGAATCCTCAAGGAGGAGGACGGGAGGTTTCTCTGTGACGGAGGGGCCGTTCATCAAACCCTTGCCCACTCCTGGCCCAAGGGAAGGAATTGCTTTCTTGGTCTTTGCCTTAAGACCCACAACGGGTTTAGGGACGGTCTTGGGCTTCTTAGGAAGACGGTTGGATTTTTTCGGTTGCTTCCTCTTCGCGGACGGATGGGAAATACCCGTCCCCTTTGAGGGTTGACCCCCCTCCTATTTCTTCTTTGCAGTTGCTTGCTGCTTAATGAAGGCTCTCCTCTTGGCATCATCCATTTATGCAAAAGTGGACGGGAATACAAGCTAAAAGAGGAAAAGAAAGGAACTACCGTCAAGCTTGTGGTGACAAACTTACATTGACGCACTTAGAGTTTGTAGCAACGGGCAGCTTGAGTGGATTCTAGTCCCTCACAGTACCAGTAAAGTGTATCAAGGTTGACCAGTTTGGCCTACGTCCTCTCCTCTAACTTTGTTTTCCTGAAAATCTTCTCCAAAAAGCTCTACTGCTCGAGTGAAACTTATGGACGGTCCCAAATTGTTAACAAAAAAGAAGAGACGGTTAGAGGAGTGGAAAAGTTAAAATTAATAAGTTTATAGACGGATGCATACCAAATAAGGGCATTATGCCCTATGTTGTGTTGACGGGCATGTATTTGATTTCCCCAAGACGACCCATCCATGTGTCACTCTTCATAAAAAAGTAACAACTCTTCCAATTTCTATTGGAATTGGGCCTATCGCACACAAGCCTCAACAACGGACTCCTAGCCACAAAACTATACATCCCCCTTGACTGGTTGATCTCTATTGGACGGTAATAGTGAAAGAATTCTTCCATCGTCAACCGTCGAGCTCCGTCGGACATGGCCTAATACAAGACCTCCACTCCTAGGAAAACCCTCTAGGCATTGGGGGAGATTTGGGTGACGAACAGACCAAGGTAATGAAGAAGGTAACGGTGGAGTGAACTTAAAGGAAACTTGAGCCCTGCCTTCAACATCTGCTCATAAACCCCAACTTCTTCCACTCCCTCGTAGTAACACTTCTCTACTTATAGGGTAGACGGATAGGAATGCTGTCAGGAATTTGATACTTAAATCTAAGTGTCTTGAAGTGCGTGTCTTTAATTGTGGACCTGAAATCATTAACTGTCCACAAGGGTAGCATTATGAACTCCCTTAGTCCGTCAAGACCAATAACAGACTAGATCGGGGGCTCAGCTCCATCTAGGTCGTCACTAAGGCCACTATCTGGCTTATCCGTCTCCAAGTCCTCATTCCTTGAGGAAGGAGAGGTGGCGGACAAATTTCTCTCTTCACTTGAAGTGGCAGGGTCTTTTGACCTGACGGGTATACTTCATCGTAGCCCGCCCCGTCACAGACAAATGACTAGTTACTCGACGCACTAGACATTTGTCACCTACACGTGATGGTAAACCCTAAGACACTAATGAATCTAAAATAGATGACGGTGATACAAAGGGAATGACAGTTCATTAGTAAAGGGACAAAAGTGCTTACCAGTTGTAGATATACAGCCAAAGGGTACAGATGACGAATGATCCAACAGGAAGGTATGATTATTTTGACAAGAATGACGGTAGCGGTCTGATCGTATGATTTCTGTGGAAAGTGGAAAATGAGGGATGAAATGGCAAGCTTATATAGAAGGAACAACATAGAAGACGAAGGGACACTTCGTTCCTAAGGAACAGCCACTAAGTAAATGACACGTGCCCTACGATATTAATAACTTAATATTAATGACCCTAGGCCAGCATGTCAGGCTAGGTCTATCTC
The DNA here is from genome assembly GCA_033629205.1 of Lithocarpus polystachyus. Classification (NCBI taxonomy): domain Eukaryota; kingdom Viridiplantae; phylum Streptophyta; class Magnoliopsida; order Fagales; family Fagaceae; genus Lithocarpus; species Lithocarpus polystachyus. The sequence goes on from CM066167.1 coordinate 20,311,201, forward strand.
TTAGGGGACAAATTGAATCGTCACTCCATGAATCCGTCCCCCAAGAGGTCGCGGACCCATAGAGTGAGGGAGCAGCTGAAGAGGGTAAAGTTTGATATGATGGGTACATTTTAATAGATGCGGCGATGATTCAAACCGGTAGACTGATTGTGAACGGATCAAGGGTGAACGGACACTAGGTGGATAGAATTAAAGGCCATGTGTCATCTCTGAGGATTATAAATGGAAGCAACTTGCGTCTCACGCATAACCCTAGTTTGTAGAATCCCAATGGAAGTAGAATCCAAACATGAGAAGGATTCCACAATATACGCACATCAATAACAATCCTATAAGGAAAAGACTTCCTACACAAGAAAGGAAGGTCGGTTCTACACTACTATAAAAACCCGAAGGCTCTCACAAATCAAGGTACGCATAATTTACCCCAACTCTGGCACTTTAGGGTTGTGTGCAATTTCTGACTTAACCTTCGGAGGGTCTTTGGCCGGTACCACACCGATATCCTCTTAAGGTCTTCTTGTCTTGTGTTACGCAGATTGTTTCAAGTGCGTGAGGACCTTGTAGCTTACTGACGATATTTCGGCATCATCATATACCAATTAAGACAAAGTGTATTCATACATCTTAGTCGCTTTTCCTTAGGAAATAATTGCAGTGTTAGGCATCTCTATTGTATAAGTGTATTTGGGTACAAGTGTGTGTGTGTGTGTGTGTGTACAGGGGTATGCATGTACTGATGCAGGGGTGTGTGTGTACTAATGATGGGGTGTGCTTGTATTGCTGTAAAGATGTGCATGTAAGTGTGCAAGTGGCTGCGTGTAAGTATGCACTACATATTTAAAGGTAGTTAGTTAGTCAATGTCAGTTGGACATAGTTGGTTAGTTAGTTAGAGACTTGATGTATAAGATGAGTATGGGTGGTTACAGATTCATTCATTAAATAATAACATCATATTGAATATATATATATATATATATATAAATACATCTCTCTCTCTCTCTCTCTCTCTCTCTCTCTCTCTCTACATTTCTTCTCATACTCTATCCATGGAGGCCTAGATCTGCTCGAAGTGATCTACCATTCAATTCCCTTACTTCCTAAATCTTAACATTGGTATCAGAGCCTGGTTGATCCCAATTCACCACCATGACTGAAACACGATCTAATTCCCAAAATACTGAGAAAATTAAAACGATGTCTAAGGTCCTTGACTGCCATGAATAGACCTTACAAGAAATTCAGAAACAACTGCAAACCCCAACTCGTTTATGCAGAGAATAGTTGAAAATGAAGAAAAGCGTCTTAATTCTCCCAGTAATGGGTCACGAGCTCTTCAAATTGGGAATCCCAATAACTTTTAGAGTCTTATTCAGTGTGTACCATCAAGAACTTGAAGTTGGAATTTCCTCAATTCAATGGTGAAGATCCAACTTGTTGGGATCTATAAGACTAACCAGTTCATTTCATACCATAGTACACTTGAACATCAGAAGGTAATCCCGGCTTCTTATCACTTTGATGGGGAAGCTCTGATTTGGTTTCAAGATGCTGAACAAATAGGTGGCTTTGCTAGCTAGGAGGTCTTTCTCAGAGCTTTGCAGACCCGTTTTAGTACCTCAGCCTATGATGATCCAATGGAAGCATTCACTAGGCTGAAGCAGAGTACCACTGTGGTTTCCTATAAAGGTAACTTCAAAATCCTTTCTAACAGAATCAAGGGGTTGTCTGAATCTCACAAACTAAGTTGCTTTTGAGTGGTCTAAAAGATGAAATTAGATTACCAGTAAGGATGTTAGTTCCTAAGTCCCTTAATGATGCCTTTGGGTTAGCTAAGATTCAAGAAGAGTTCTTAATAAGTAATAGGAAGTCTTTTAAACCTATATCAGATATCAGTAAACCTTCTATCTTAGGATTACCTAAGTTGGAGGGTAGAAATGATTCAAAGGTTAAGCTTCCATTGCAAAAGCTAACTAATGCTCAAATGGAGGAGAGAAGAAAACAAGGCTTGTGTTATAACTATGATGAGAAATGGCATTTAGGACATAAGTGTAAATGGGCAAAGCTGTTTTTATTGGAGGGTTGGGATGTGGATGTTGAGCCTTGTTTTGGTGCTCAATTAGTAGAGTTCGAGGAAGATGGGGTGGTGTTGGGACCTCAAGAGAATGTGCATTTAGTTGACAGTGTTGGTGCACCTGCTAAGATCACCTTGTATGCTTTGGTGGGCAATCCATTTGCTTAGACCATGAGGGTGAAGGGCAGGATTAAGAATCATGAGGTAGAGTCTCTCATTGATTCTGGGAGCACACAAAACTTCTTGGATGTTGCTAAGTTGCATACTCTAAACTTACCATTAAATACTCAAATTTTAGAAGTTAAGGTGGCTGATGGCAACATTATCAAGACTTTGGGGGTTTGTCATAGAGTGACAATCATTATCCAAGGGTATAAATTTGTAGTGGATTTCAATGTGTTGCATTTGGGGGGAAGGGGGTGCAGTGGTCCTTGGCACTCAGTGGCTGTGTACATTAGGTGAAATTGTATGGGATTTCAAGCTTTTAACCATGAGATTTTGTTATTTGGGTAAAGAAGTGTTCTTGCAGGGCTTGCATCTGTCACCTTCAACCTTTTCAGAGGTAGATATTTTGTTTTCTAATGGAGAAAAGAAAGGCTTGGTCCTCCATATTTCAGCTGTCACCTATTGCCTTGTCAGACATGCTGGCTCAGTTTTCCAAGGTGTTTGAAGTTCCTACAGGATTACCTCCAATTCGAGGGCATGAACATCAGATTGTTCTCAAAGATGGCTTGACAAATGCTCCTTCAACATTTCAGGCTCTCATGAATGCTGTTTTTAGGCCTTATTTGAGGAAATTTGTTCTAGTCTTATTTGATGATATTTTGGTTTTTAGTTCAAATTTTTCTGATCACCTTTCTCACTTGAAAATTGTGTTAGAGGTTCTGCAATCTCATTAATTGTATGCTAAGCAATCTAAATGTGTGTTTAGTTATGCTGAGGTTGAATATTTGGGCCATATCATATCTGGGGAAGGGGTGAAAGCTGATCCTAAGAAGGCTTTGGCTATGCAACAATGGTTAATTCCTCAATATGCTAAGTCTCTGAAAGGGTTTTTGGGTCTTACAAGTTACTATAGAAAATTTATCCAAGGTTATAGGGCTCTTGCTTAGCCTTTAACTGACCTCCTCATGAAGAATGGGTCCATTGGTTAGATAAAGCTCTTATTGCTTTCAATGAGCTCAAGGCTGCAGTAGCTCAACCTCCAGTTTTAGCTCTTCTTGATTTTTCAAAGCCTTTCATCATTAAGTGTGATGCTTCAGGACATGGGTTAGGGGCTGTTCAGATGCAAGTGCATAGGCCCATTGCCTATCACAGTTAGGCCTTGAAGGGAAAACATCTTCATTTGCCTACTTATAAGACTGAGCTGCTTGCTTTGGCCACTGCAGTCAAGAAATGGGGGCTTTATATGTTGGGCAGACCTTTCATTGTGAGGATAGACCATTAGAATTTGAAGTTTTTATTGGAGCAAAGAAATGCCACACTAGCTCAACAAAAGTGGTTGGCTAAGTTTCTAGGGTATGCCTTTGTAGTTGAATACAAAAAAAGGGTTGAAAACAAAGTTGCAGATGCACTTTCAAGGAGGTCTGATTTCATTCCTATGTCAAGTTAGCAAGATGAGTCTTCTAAGGCTAGTTGTCTGCTGCTTCTTTCAGTTCCTGATCCTACTTGGTTGCATTTCCTCAGAGATAGCTGATCTCAAGACCAATTTATGCAACAACTTATTCAATCCATTCAAGCTGGTATTGCTCCAATCGGGTTCACTTGGCAAAATAATCTAGTTTTCTACAAGGGCAGATTCTTCTTGGGTCCTTCATGCCCTTTGAAGACTCAAGTGTTGCAGCTGGTTCATAGCAGCCCTGTGGCTAGTCACTCAAGTTTTGTTAAATCCTACTAGAGGGCTAAAGGGGAATTCTTTTGGCAAGGGATGAAGGCAAATATAAAAGCTTTTGTGAGGGAGTGTGATGTGTGCTAAAGAATCAAGTCTGAAACTTCTGCTTCAGCTAGTTTGCTTCAACCTTCAGAAATTCCTACCACTCCTTGGATAAATGTAAGCTTGGATTTTTTTGAAGGTCTACCTAAGTCCCAAGGGTATGAGGTAATTCTGGTTATGGTAGATAGGTTGACAAAATATTTCCATTTTGTACCTATCTCTCACCCTTATTCTACAGCCAAGGTAGCTTCCTTATACATGCATTATATCTTCAAATTGCATGGCATGCTAGCATCTATTGTGAGTGACATGGATGCCACATTTATTTCATTGTTCTGGTATGAATTATTTAGGTTCCAGGGAACTAATTTGGCCATGTCAACTGCTTACCATCCTCAAACTGATGGTCAAATAGAAATTGTTAATAGAAGCTTGGAGCAATACCTAAAGGCCTTCACTAGTGATAGTCCACACAGATGGGCCGAATGGTTGGCTTTAGCAAAGTTTTGGTTTAACTCCAATTTCCATACTAGTTTGAAGTTAACCCATTTTGAGGCTTTGTATGGTTTCCCACCTCCTACATTGCAATCCTATGTGCCAGGTACTACAGGGGTGGCTGCTTTGGATGCTTTATTATGTCAAAGGGAAGCTGTCTTAGCTACTCTTAGAGCAAATTTGGCTGTTGCCCAGGAGAGGATGAAGGTCCAAGCTGATAAGCATAGACATGATAGATCTTTTAAGGTTGGTGATTGGGTCTATTTGAAGTTGCAGCCCTATAGACAGAGAACTTTGGCCTATAAGGGGTGGAAGCAATCACCAAGGTATTTTGGACCTTTCCAAGTGCTACAGAAGGTGAAGGTGGGGATAGTCTCTTACAAGTTGGATTTGCCTCTTGAAGCCAAACTCCATCCTGTTTTTCATGTATCATGTTTGAAATTGAAGCTTGGCTAGCAAGTTCATCCTATTCCTACTCTGCCACCTGTGGATGATGAGGGTTAGGTGTGTGCTGAACCTATTAAGGTGCTGCAAACTAGGTCCAGGTCGTTGAGGTCTAGAGAGATTATTGAAGTTTTGGTTCAGTGGTCTAGTTGTTCCTCAAAAGATACCACATGGGAGTCTCTGCATCAGCTTCAATTGTCATTCCCTCACCTTGTGGGCAAGGTGCTTAAATGGGAAGGGGTACTGTTAGGAATCTCTATTGTATAAGTGTATTTGGGTACAAGAGTGTGTGTGTGTGTGTGTGTGTGTGTGTGTGTGTGTGTGTGTGCATGTACTGATGTAGGGGTGTGTATGTACTGATGATGGGGTGTGAGTGTATTGCTACAAGGCTGTGCATGTAAGTGTGCAAGTGGCTATGTGTGAGTGTGCATTGCATATCTGAAGGTAGTTAGTTAGTTACTATTAGTTGGATGTAGTTGGTTAGTTAGTTAGAGACTTGATGTATAAGATGAGTATGGGTGGTTACAGATTCATTCATTGAATAATAACATCAAATTGAATATCTCTCTCTCTCTCTCTCTCTCTCTCTCTCTCTCTCTCTCTCTCTCTCTCTGTGTTTCTATATCTCTGTCTCTATCTCTCTCTCTAATTCTCTACATTTCTTCTCATACTCTGTCCATGGAGGCCTAGATCCCCTCGAAGTGATCTACCATTCAATTCCCTTACTTCCTAAATCTTAACATGTAGCCGGATTATTTTATTGACATTTTCCAAGTCAAATAAACTATGCAGAAAGGGAGTGAAGGCTTGTATGTATGTATGTATGTATGTATGTATTGTTATCGTTCTATGTCATTGATTCATTGAAAACTTTATTTTATTTCAATTAAGTTTTGTGGCAATAGATTTAATATCCCTAAATTTTAAATATTTAACTTTACCCTTTAACATAGAATGTTTCTAATTACTTTCAAAGATATTTGTTTAGTCTACTTGATAGGTATGGGGATCCTCTTTTAATTATGACTTATCAAAAAGAATAGCAACCCAAAGCCTTTATTGTATCATTCTTTATCCACCACCTCGTGAAAGAAAAAAATAATTTAAATTTTTTTATGGTTTCATCCGAATATGCATTTTTCTCTATTATTATCAAAATGCAATTTTTACTGTAAAGCCTTATTCAAATAATGTAATGATAGTGAAATAGGAAAATTTTCAATCAATTAAATATTTTTAATAATGTCTTATAAGTCCTTGATACTTGAAGAAGTGTGAAATTGGTGAATCTATTTTAGCAAGTCACCTCAAGATGAATTAAAAAAAAAAAAAACTTATTTGTGTTATTTATTAGTTCAATTTTTTTATATTCTAATATTTATATTTAGATTATAATTCTAAAGAAAAATAAAAAAATATATTAAAAAAATATTTATTATATCTCTATATATTATTTATTATACATTAATATGGGGTTAAATTTAATTCATGCTGAGACTTCTTGAGAAATTACCCATTCATAAAAGTATGGATTACTATGTATTGAAAGAACCAATGATCATTCATAAGTCCATAATGGAATCAATTACATACTGTTTACAACAACCTACTAGGAAATGTTATGGTAAAACTTCGTTTAAAATGATGTGGCAAAAAACAACGTGCGACTTGAGGGATATGGTCGTTTGTGGATTCTTACATCTGTCATTTTCTTTTTATATTAATTAGATAGGAATGAGGGTGCTCTTGGCTCAACATCGTTTGTTCTGTTTCACTAGAACCCTCCTTTTTGAGGTCGGGGGGTTGGGATGTAAATAGTACATGATCTTAATGGAGCATGAGTAAAAATAAGTATTAATTCATTTTTTAAGGGAACGAGTTAGTGTTAATTAATAAGTTGAAACAGCTTTGTAAGTATATTTTCCATATAAAAATCGAAAGGATCCAATTTTCAAATTTATAAGTAAAACCTCTTGGAATTGGTAAAACTCTTTCGATTAAAAGTGTATCGCGTAGGAATCAAATCGACCATTTATATGATTTTTTGATACAAAGAAATCACGGAAAGAGTATGTTGCAGACGTTTTTTGAAACAATTAAAAAATTACCAAAGTAATGTCTAAAACCAATGATTCAAAGAAATGATAAAGAATCTTGGAACAAGGAAATACCACTTTGAGTTGTCTCAATAAATAGATTCTAATTAATAATCAAAATCAAAATAGATTCTAAAGACAAAAAAAGTGTGTGGTTAGAGATCGCTCAATAAACGAAATACCTAAAGTAAATGGTTTCTTTGGGTTATTAACGAGTTATCCATTGATAAATTTTTCAAAATTCATATCCAAACAAAAAATATTGATTAGAGTTGTATTTATTGTTTACATATAAGTTTATAACTATACTTTGTCCCTAAATGAATATTTACCAATTTGGTTCTCTTTTTACCATGGTATGCGGATTACTTAAGATAGTTTTATCTGAAGTCAGTTACCATTTTAAATTTATACAAAACAGGAAATCACACAATAATATTTTCAATAAAAGACCTTCTAATATTAGTAAATTCGTGCGAGGGAGGAGGGGCATATGCATTTTTATTGAAGGAAAAAGTTTTCCACAAGTCACTCTACGTAAAAAAATTTTAAAATATTAATTAGAGTTGTTATTATTGTTTTCAACTAAATTTATAGCTATACTTTGTCCCTAAATGAATATTGACTAATTTGGCCTTCTTTTATCATGGTATGCAGATTACTTTAAATAATTTTATTTGAATTCAGTTACCATTTTAAATTTATACAAAATAGGAAATCACGCAATATTGTTTTCAAAAAAATACCTTCTAATATTAGTAAATTCGTGCAGGGGAGGAGGGGCATATGTATTTTTATTGAAGGAAACTTTAACGCTATTGAATTGTTGATGGCTATGAAAAAGTTTTCCACAAGTCACTCTACATAATAAAAAGAAAATATTGATTAGAGTTGTATTTATTGCTTACAACTAAGTTTATTACTAAACTTTGTCCCTAAATGAATATTAACTAATTTGGCTTTCTTTTTATCATGCCATGCAGATTAATTAAAATAATTTTATTTAAATTTTGTTACCATTTTAAATTTATACAAAATTAGGAAATCATGCAATAATGTTTTCAATAAAATACCTTTTAATATTAGTAAATTCGTGTGGGGGAGGAGGGGCATATGTATTTTTATTGAAGGAAACTTTAACGTTATTGAATTGTAGATGGCTATGAAAAAGTTTTCCACAAGTCACTCTAATTAATAAAATTTTAAAATATTGATTATAGTTGTATTTATTGTTTACAACTAAGTTTAAGCTAAAGTTTATCCCTAAATGAATATTTACTAATTTGGCTTTCTTGAGCATCCGTAGCAGATGTGCTAAATGTGCCAAATGCCAAATATTTGGCACATTTAGCACACCAAATACTAAAAAACATCCTTTATCAGATGTGCTAAATGTGCTTAATTTTTGCAACATGCTACAGTAACCTCACGTATTTGGCACTGTACGGACAACAATTTCATATCACTTTATTCATTTTTTATTCATCTGTCTCTCTCCTCTCACTTGCATATCATTTATCCGGCTCACAATTTCCTCTGTCTCTCGTCAATCTCCTCACAATCCATCTCTCTCCTCACAATCTGTCTCTCACAATTTTGTCTCGTTGTCGATATCAAGGCGTTGTTGTCTCGCCGTCCAGATCAACGCCGTCGTTGTCTCGCCGTCTAGATCAAGGCCCCGTTGTCTCGCCGTCCAGATCAAGGCCGCCGTTGTCTCGTCGTCAGATCAAGGCCGCCGTCGATCTCGCCTGCTGCTGTCTCGCCGTCTAGATTGAGGTGAGATCGAGGCCGCCTTCAATCTCGCCATCCAGATCGAGGCGAGATTGAGGCTACCGTCGATCTCGCTTGTCGTTATCTCGCCGTCCAGATCGAGGCCGCTGTTGTTCTCCCCCTCTTCCTTCTCCTCTCTGTTTGCCTTTCACTCTGCCTCTCTGGTTGTGGGTTTTTTTTTTTTTTTTTTTTTGCTGCAATTTGGGTTTATCTGATTTGGTAAGTAACTGTGGTGGTTGTGGGTTGATTGTGGTGATTGGTGGGTTCAGTTGATCTGGGTGGTGGTGGGCCGTGGGGTTGATGGCCAGTTCAGTTGGTTGGGTGGATGTTGCCGTTGTTGATAAAACGAGGAGAGATAATATATTATTTTAATGTGTAGGAAATATTATTTTAATGTATAGAATTGAATGATAAAATATCTGATAAATGGGATGTTGTAAAATGATGTTGTAAAATAATAAAGTAGGTTTTTGGTGTTGCAAAATAGCATTTTTTTTTTTTGCAACATCTGCTACGGATGCTATCATGGTATGCAAATTACTTAAAATAATTTTATTTGAATTCAATTACCATTTTAAATTTATACAAAATAGGAAATCATGCAATAATATTTTCAATAAAATACCTTCTAATATTAGTAAATTCGTGCAGGGGAGGAGTGGCATATTTATTTTTATTGAAGGAAACTTTAATGTTATTTTTGACTGAAATGGTAGAAGTATATTAATCAAAAGAAAAAACAAACAAAAGAAAAACAAAAAGAAGCCCGGCCTAGGAGCTTTACAAACATAGGACGGCCCAGAGACAAAACAATGGACCTATAGCTCCGGGACCCTCCAAGGATTTAAAAAAAAAAAAAAAAAAAAAAAGAAAACAACACCATGCAAAACCATGCATGACTACAACGTAAACATAAATATCATCTTTGGGGGAGAGACTTAACTAGTCTCTGGTATTCTTCAAGTAGGGAGTTTGCCTGCTTGTAAATCTCGCACGGGTGGGTTTGAACATGCTTGAACTGGAAGTGGTTTCGACCGTTCCATAATGACCATGAAGTTATGGCCCATAGCTCAAGGTCCTTCTCACTGAGCCTGTGCACCATATGTTGTGTGAGCATGAAGAACTCCTCTGTCATGAAGCTGCTTTTTTGCAGTTTACCCCGAACCAAAGCCCATACATTATGGGAAAATGGGCAGTCCCACAGAATATGTTGTGTTGTTTCATCTTGCTGTCCACAAAAGGAGCACTTGGGATCAATCTGCACTTTCTGCTGAGCAAGGTTGGATTTTGTGGGGAGAACATTACAGCATGCTCTCCACATAAAGGTCCTAACCGTCGGAGGTACGTTTAGGGACCACAGTTTCTTCCACAAATGCTGATCTTGAGAGGTGGAGGAGTGTTTCCCAGACTGAGGGTGGCTAAGCCGGAGGGCCACTTGGTATGCTGTCTTCATCGAAAACTCTCGGGACTTATTTTCCTTCCATGTCAACTTATCTCTTATATTCGACGTACCTACCCTAATCTTCAAGGATGTCTTCCACTGTGGCTCAAGTGAAGGTGGCAGTAAGGATACTCCGGTCCTACTGGTGGGTCGCCTCATTGATCAAGTCACATACTCTTAAATCTTGTTCTGCCCTATCTCTGAATCGTGGAAGGTGTGGTAGCCATCTATAAGACCTGATACCAATGGGCCTCCCATCTCCCACTTCCCATACAGACCCTTCCCTGATGACATCACGAGCTTGCAGCAGGCTCCTCCAAACCATGGATGGGTTCAAGCCTAGAATAGCTTCCATAAAAGAGCAGCGGGGGAAGTACCTTGCCTTATACACCCGATAAAACAAAAAAGTGTGTCTCCTTAATAAGTCGCCATGCTTGTTTGGCCAGCATGGCCAAGTTGAAAGCATGGATATCTCAAAAGCTCATTCCTTCTTTCTTCTTCGAGCCACACAACTTGCCACAATTAATCCAATGTATTTTCTTCTCATTTCGAGTTTGTCCCCACTAGTACTTAGAGGGAGCTGAATTAATCCCATCACAGATAGTTTTAGGGATTTTGAACAAACTCATGGAGTAGGTGGGTATGACTTAGGCTACTGTTTTGATTAGCACCTCTCTCCCTGCCCTCGAGATATGCTTCTCCTTCCATCCCATGACTCTCTTTGTGACCCTCTCCTACAACTCCTTAAACGTATTCACTTTTGACTTACCACCCACCAATGGCAACCCTAAGTATTTTTCATAATCCTCTATAACCTGTGCTCCCAGCATCTCTCAGATAACACCTCTCATCTCTGGCTTAGTATTTCGGCTAAAGAATATGGAGGTTTTCAGTCTATTAATGGCTTGCCTGGAAGCCCTTTCATATAAGCCCAGAATGTTGAGAAGGCTTTGACACTCACTAGGTGTAGCTTCATAGAAGTAGGGGTGTTAATTTGGGTTAGCGTGTTGGGTTCGTGTCGTGTCGAGGAAGGGGTATTCGACTAAATGGCTCAACCCTAACCCGACTTATTTAATAATCGTGCATGATCCTTCAACCCTAATCCGACCTGTTAATAAGGCAGATTGACCTGACCCAACCCATTTATAAACGAGTCGTGTTGAGTTGACACAAATGTAACACAACCCATTTCAACATGCATAATATTAAATATAATATCTATTTAGAAATAATTTTGTTTACATCCCAAAAAGCAGTGCATACACTTCAAGTCTTCAACCCACATTCAAAATAATATAGTTCAACAAAAATATAACATTCATCTAGAAATAAGTTCTTTACACTTCAAAATAAGTGCATACACTTCAACCCAAATTCAAAATAACAAAGTTTAAAAAAAATAAAATAACATAGTTCAACAAAAATATAATATCCTTAGAACTCGCCAAATGCTAAGTATCAGTATTGAAAGAATTTGGGCAAACAGTAGACTAATCTTGACTATGACCACGATTATCATCCATAGACTCTTTGTTAATGTCCAAATTCACAACATTTTCCACAAGCTCATCCAATTTCATTTGTGCAAGTTCTATGCCAATATATATATATATATATATATATATTAGTTGTTCTAGGATCTGTAAACTTTCAATTTTCAATTATATCCCTTGTAAATTTTAGTAATTACTTACTTTTCTTTTTAAATTTAAAATATATGTTGAATATAAAAGGTATTTGACAAATTTAAAATAAAATAAATATTTCTTTGTTATACGAGTTAAACGAGTTGTGTTAAGTGGGTCATTTCGAGTTGACACAAATAAATTGGCGTGTCAAACGTGTCTATTGCGGGTTATGCGGGTTGACCCGTTTATGACACGTTTCTTATCATGTCGCTTTCGGGTCGACCCATTTATGACCCAAACCCATTAAGGCCCAACCCTAACTCGAAAAAACCTGTATCGGGTTCGTGTCGTGTTCGCGAGTTGGGTCGAACATTGAAACCCCTACATAGAAGAGCATACTATCATCAAAGAAGAGAAGATGTGAAACCTGTACTCTGCCTCGACAAAAGGCTATCGCCTGCAGCTGACCCGATATCGTAGCTTGTCGTAACAATGAAGAAAATCCCTCGGCACAAAGAAGGAAAAGGTATGGGGAAAGAGGGCCACCTTGCTTGATCCCTCGAGTTGGGGTGATGTGTCCCCTTGGCTCCCCATTAATTAGTACTGAGTATGATTTATCGAAGGAACACCCATTCCACTCGATCATATGCTTTACTAATATCCAACTTAACTGCCATGTGGCCAATATTTCCTTTCCTCCTATTTCTTATACGATGGAGCATCTCATATGCCATTGTAGAATGGACTTTGAGAGTCGGAGATGACATTTGGCAGAATGGACTTCACTCTGTTGGCTAGTACCTTCGACACCAACCTAGAGATTACGTTCCCCAGGCTAATAGGTCTATATTCAGTGATGTGCTTTGGAGACTTTGACTTCGGTATGAGCACGATATGGGTATAGTTCATCTTGTGTAAACACCGACCTGAGTGTAGTACCAAAATCACTACCGAAGTTACGTCAAGACCCACAATTTGCCAAAATTTTTGGAAAAAATATGGTGACATTCCATCCGAGCCAGGCAACTTTGACGGATGCATTTGAAACAAAGCTACACATACCTCGTCCTCTGAATACAGTAATAGTAGTGACTGCCTCATCCAATCAATTACTACCCGTTCCAGCTTGTTTAAGACCTCACTGATATGTGTTGGATTTGAGGTTGTGAACCCCTATAGAACATCTCAGCCACTTTATTCTCCTCTGTTTGCCAAACCCCATCTTCATCGATCAACCCCTCTATATGATTCTTCCTCCGTCGCTGGCTAGCTCTTTGGTGAAAGAATTTGGTGTTTTTGTCTCCCGCAAGGAGTCAAGTGGCCCGAGAACACTACCACCAAAAAACCTCTTCATGATTAAGCAAGTCATTGATTTCCTGACATACCGAGTTGATTCGGTCCAAGTTGTGTCCATAATTAGTACGGCATTTTTTTTATCAAACAAACAGTACATCAGACTACCCCTTGGTTGGGTTTCAGTTCAGGAGTCCGAATCAGTGTCCCATAGTTCGCATGTGCCACCCACTTTTCTTCAAACCGCTACATTTTCCTTCTTTGTCTCGGTTTGCTACTACCGTGATCGGTGTTCAAGGTAATGGGTTGTGATCTAAGTATGAGGCTGTATGGTGTATTACTCTGGCCATTAGGAACATCTCCCTCCACTTTGAGTTTGCGTAAGCTCAGTCTAGACGTAGTTCTACAAAGTCATCACTGAAGTGCCCATTCTGCCATGTATAGGTGTACCCTTGATACCCAAGGTTAGCAAGGTCACAGTGAAGCTCAGTCTAGACATAGTTCTACAAAGTCATCACTCAACTCTTGCATCACGCTCAATGGTTTTGCTATCCCACCCCTCTTCTCATCGGACCAAAGGACTTCGTTAAAATCCCTGATACACACCCATGGTTTCATTGTCCAACTTTGAAGTTGCCTTAATAGGGCCCACATTTCCTTTTTCCACTGATCCTCAGTGTGGCCATACACCTTAGTGAGGCGCCATTGCTCCTGCATAGGGGCAAAAATGAATACATCAATGTGATTAAGAGAAAAGGTTTGCGAATCTACCGTGACAGAATCTTTCCACAAGAGAGCGACGCTCCACTTCTTCGAATACTCGGAACCGCGAGCATGGAGTTGAAGCCTATCTCATTTTTGATCGGATCCATTTCTTGTATCGACAGTTTCATTTCCATGAGAAACAAGACTGTGGGTCCTTTAGATCTCACCAAGTCGGTGAGTACTTGAACTGCACGGCGGTTCCCAAGCCCCTGGCAGTTCCAACTTATGATGATCATTGTACTTGGTGGGGCTGGGCACCAGCCTCCACTGTTGTTGGGATGAGAAAAGGTAGTTCCCTTGTGGTTTTACTCTTCTTCCGGTCACCATCGTTACTTACTTTAGAGGTGTTAAATGCTTCCATTCTGTCTTTTCTGGCCCACACTGGCATTCGTGAGTGGTTCATTTGTGTCCATGTTTTGGGATTGAGGCCTTGGTATTTTTGTCCATTTTCTTGTCAAAGTTCCTTGCGGTGAGAGTTCTAGGCGCGTTGCATGGCCATGCATAGGGGTGGTAGTGTCTTCTGAGATGACTTGCTCTAAGTGTGGTGGGGTGTTTGTGTCAGAATTGGGTCCTTTGGCTTCTTTTGGGGAAAAAAATATTGTTAACATCCGGTTCCGTGATTGTAGTGGTGTCAGAATCTGATCCTTTGGCTTCTTTTTGGGAAAAAGAATGAATAAAATCCGGTTTCGTGATTTTCTCCCGTACTTTGTGGGCCAGTGTATCGTCAGAATTTCCTTCCCGAGGCTTTCCTTTTTGGGTTTCCACACTCAAAGTCAACTATGTTCCATTAGGACTGGGAGGCGCCGGCCATGGTGGCCCTTGGTTCAGTAGAGCATGCTTCGGTGGGCTACTAGAGGTGCTGTTATTTTCTGTCAGAGTTCGTCGATCACTAGCTTTGAGCCATTCTCCATATGGCATCTCTCCCAAACCTGTGCCTGGATTCGGGTGGGTACATGCTCACATCTCATGACCAAGTCTGCCATATGCAAAGCACAAGCCAACAATACGTTCATACTTAAAGGCAACCCATGATCTGTCGCCTTTCGGACTGACTACCGGACCTCTCTGTCGTAGCGGTTGAGCCAATGGTACTTTGACTTTAACTCGAAGAAACCAAGCTTGTTCAGTGGAGAACGCTGTGTTGTCAACTTCAAGAACCTACCCCAAGCCTCAACCGATATCATTGGCCGCCTCTGCATTAAGCAAATCAAAAGGTAAGCCCCAAATCTGCACCCATGAGGAGACACTAGAGAACTCGATATTGTGCGCCGTCATACCCTTTTCCCATCTTCGAATGACAAGTAAGTGGTTGTCGAAACTCCAAGGACCATTGTCGACCACCCACTGAAGTTGGCTCTCAAGCTTGAATCGAAACTTGAACAATGCGTTCCCCACGTCCACAATTTTTAAGTCGTTCCCAAACTTCCAAACAGATTTGAATAAGTTCTTCGCTGCCCGCTAGTTGTAAGGTTTGTCCGTGAGTAAGCATCCAATGAGGCTAAGCAAGCACTCCTTTAATGCACATTGGTGGTGGGTAAGCTATACCGGTATATCTGTTTCCTCCTCCGTCATCAAAGAGATATTTTGGATCCGTTGTAGAAAATCGGAATCCATCACTGGCCATTGAAAGGGGTGGTGGGGTGGAAGGGCAGAGGAACAGAGGTTGAGTGAGGGAAGGGAAGGTGAGAAGATGAGATGGGTTTGAGTCCACGAGAGCAAACTGACACCGTCGTCGAAAAAAAACTCACACTGGGTGAGAGGAAAGGCTCCTACGAAGAGGAGAAAAAATGAAAACGATAATAAACTTTAGTGTTATTGAATTGTTGATGGCTATGAAAACGTTTTACACAAGTCACTCTGCATAGTAAAATTTTAAAATATTAATTAGAGTTGTATTTATTGTTTACAACTAAGTCTATAGCTGAACTTTATCACAAAATAAATATTTACTAATTTTGCTTTCTTTTTATCATGGTATGCAAATTACTTAAAATAATTTTATTTGAATTCAGTTTCCAATTTAAATTTATACAAAATAGGAAATCAAGCAATAATGTTTTCAATAAAAGACCTTCTTGTAAAGAAAAGAGTTTCTAAAAACTACCAGAACTTCAAAGAAACTTGGGGAGAGAGAGAAAGAAAGAGAGAAAACTCTGATTGAAAGATTCTAATTGATTGATTATGAGAAAGATCCAAAATACATAAATATCTACTTGCTTTATATACACAAAACAGAGAAAGCAAAGAAGCGGGAAATTAGGAATTTCCCTAACTAACTTCTAACTAATTACACTGTGTAACGGCCTACACTTCCACCAATGAGTGAGTGACAGCCAGCTCTCTTATCAACTTAATCCACCTTTGTCTTTTCTTCTCACGTGCGAGCTTTGTTGTTTGCGTGTGTTCATTAATCCAAACGCTGCCTTTTCTTTACTGCCTTATGTCTGATTGCAAAACCTTTGAATGTCATTCTGCCTTTACTTTGTTTAGCCTCTTTATCATTTTAGCCCTAAATGTCCTGTTGTTGTGATACTTCAACATCCCCCCTCAAGTCATGAACCTCAAGTTCTGTGACTTGAACTGATGAAGACTTCTTTGGAATAAAAATGTCTCTAAAACCCAACTTTGCAGATAACCTTATGAAAGAACAAACCCCTAAAGCTTTAGTAAATATATCTGCCACCTGTGAATTAGAAGCTACATGAAAAGTTTTAATCATTCCCTCCATGATTTTGTCTCTCACAAGATAACAGTCTACATCTATGTGTTTTGTCCGTCCGTGAAATACAGGATTTGCAGCTATGTACAATGCTGCTTGGTTGTCACAAAACAACATAGCTGGTTTAGGATGAGTGATCTTCAAATCCTTGAGTAATTGTAAAACCCAAGTAATTTCACGTGCCACACTTGCCATGGCCCTATACTTAGCATCTGCTAATGACCTTGACACAACCCCTTGCTTCTTTGACCTCTAAGAAATCAAAGATTCACCCAAAAACACTGCATAACCTGTCAAGGACCTTTTGGTGTCAGGGCACCCTGCCCAGGCCGCATAACAAAAGGACTTTATGTGAAAATCTGAATCACTTGGAAAGAAAACACCCTTCCCTAGTGAACCTTTAATATATTGAAGAACCCTATTAACAGCAATCAAGTGAGGCTCTCGTGGCTGTGATACAAACTGACTTAGTCTATGGACTGCATATGTGATGTCAGGCCTTATCAAGGTAAGATATAATAGTCTTCCTTTTAATCTCCTACACTGTCCAGGATCAGCAAGCAACTTCCCTTCACATTTGGACAGCCTTAGATTTTGTTCCATAGGAAATTTAACTAGCTTAAAGCCTATAAAACCAGTGTCCTTGAGAATTTCTAGAGCATACTTTCTTTGATTTTGGCTAATAGCTTCGGCTGTTCTTGCTACTTCAAGACCTAGAAAATACCTCAATGGCCCAAGATACACTAAGGCTGTTGAGGTATTTTCTCAATATACCTCAATAGCTTCCCTAGAAAATACCTCAATGGCCCAAAATACCTCAATAGCTTCGGTGCTCCAAGGCTTAGTACTAATATAGATAAAGAGAATATTAAAGCATTTGCCATCTACTATCAAAATACATCGTGATGTTCCTCCGAGGCTTACTTGATAAGTATATGATCGGATTGAGGATCCACTTTGTGTATTTTTATTGAAGTTGTGTTAACAACTTGCAATCAAATGTACCCTTTTATTAAGACTTTTGTTTTTGGTTTGCTCTCAAATTCTAAGACGTACCTGGCCTATTTTCAAAAAAAAAAAAAAAAAAAAAGAAATCTAATACTTAATTAAGTGATATTTTTTCTCAAAAAAAAAAAAAAAAGTGATATTAGGCTAACCCATTTGCACTTTCATATATATGTGTGTGTGTGTGTGTGTGTGTGTGTACCATAAGTGAGAACATTAAGAAATAGTACTGTAGACATCAAAATTTTATGATGCATCCATAGACATCCAATTGATCAAGGTCGAGTATCTTTTTATCAAATCAATTTCTAATTGATGATGTGGACGGTCGGCAAATGAAATCAAGCCACGTGGCAACATCAAATGAGGAAGGCCATGTGGCAACTTCAGAAGAAAAGACTCATATGGAAGGTTCTTATTAAATGGAAGACCAAATTAAATCCATAATTGATAATTAACTCTTAATAAATGCTGAAAGCATATGCCAAATTAAAGACCATTGAGTCGCCTATAAATAGAGGCTTCTCATATGAAAAAGAGTCACAGACACTTAGAGAGAAAAACTTACTAACACTCTGCCAAAATAGAGAGTCATCTCTAAGTCCAAGAGAATTCCATTGTTCATCAAGGCGTATTCATACTTCCTTGAATCAAAGTAGGGATTCCCCTTTAATTCAGTTTGAGATTAAACTAGCGGCCCTTGCATCAAATCAAGTATGTTCAACTACTCATTTAATTTGGAGACATCAAAGCACCATCCAAGATCAAGCTTCATAGCCTTTCCGATTGCAAAGTTTCTTGGAGATCAAATTAGAGTTTATTGTACTCTTTCATTGTAAAGATTTATATAGAGGATTGTAACTCTCTCTCTCTCTCTCTCTCTCTCTCTCACACACACACACACACACACACACACACACATACAAATATATATATATATATATATATATATATATAAATCAATACAAATTGATTATTTGTTACACTAGTTTGTGACCATGTGATTCTTCTTTTACGAAAATTGTGTGTACAAGTACAATAAGAGAATATATGAGCAAAAGCTATATAAGATTGGAATAGATCCTAAAACTTGTTCTACCATGACTGAAAGCAGACCTTTTATTTGTAGGCAAGGATTCGGACTTAAGCATGAAGTCTGAGTTCCAGTTTAAGAACGAGAGTGTCTCTAGTAACTATGGTCATGGGTTGGGATTACTTGTGTATTTCCTGATCCCGATATCCAATTATTATTGCCTAGATTGTTTACCCATGAATAACCAAAACTCGACCCAAACCCAATTTTCTCAAAATTGTTTTTAACCAAATAGGATTTCAAAGTATATATCAACTCATAATCCATTTCATGTGCATTAACGCTTTGTTTGTTTTGATCTAAAATATTTTCAGGAAAATATTTTCTCATTTTACTGTGTTTGTTTTGCAGTAAAATATTTAGTCAAAAGTAAAATATTTTCAGTCAACCAAATCAACTAGGCAAATTTATGTAAAATATTTTACCCTTAAAATTTTGGTAAAACATTTTACGTTTGCTCTCTCGCTCTCACCTAGATGCTTTCACTCCCTCAGTCCTAAGTCCCTCTAATGCTATCTCTCCCTCAGTTCCTCTAACACTATTTCCCATGACTCTCTCCCTTCCCACTCTCAGTTCTCCCTTCCCACAAACCAGAGCCATCAAACCATTCTTAGGTTCATAGCACCACTCATCTCCAGCGGCTCCCATCGTCAGCTCCACCTCTGCCACCACAAACCAGAGACACTAAATCACTCAAGTTCGCGGCGCCATCCATCTCCGATGGCTCTCATTGTCGACTCCACCTCTGCCATCGTTGACTCTACACCTCCACCAACCGATAATTGGTTTGACCACTCAATCCATCAATTCCTTTTTTAGTCTGACCATACACCGTCTCTGACTCCACCGCTGGTTCATTTATCCCTATCACACCGGCTCTACCTCCATCGTTGTCAACTCACCAATCGATTCTCAAATCTGGGTTTTTTAACCACTGTGGGCTTTTTGGCTTGTTTATGGGTTGTGGTGGGTGGCTAGGTTTTTGAGTTGCAGTGGGTGGCGAGAATGGTTTGTGGCTAGAATGGTTTGTGGGTTATGGTGGGTGGTTGGTCGGCTTTGGCTTTTTTGTTTTTTGTTTCCTTCTCCAATTTGTGGATTTGAGTTGTCAGTTAGTCAGTGGGGTGTTAGGGTGGTGGTAGGTGGGTTTGTGTAGATATGGTGGTGGTTTGGGTGGTTGGTGGTGTGGTGATGGGTTGGATTTTGTCGTATTAGGTGGTGGTTGTGAGATTCTTAAATTTTTTTTTCATATTGTTGAAACATATATTTTCTTTGCATTTTCAAGAATGCAAACCAAACACTGTAAAATGAAAATATTTTCAGTAAAATATTTTGCATGTAAAATATTTTACTTTTACAAATGTTTTACGTCGAAACAAATGGAGTGTAAATAGCGACTATCAACCACATGTTGAGGCAAAAGCATCCCTAATCTCAACAACACACATAGAAAGTAAAAAATGACTAAGTGCAATTGCAAAAACAGTTGCCAATATCTGTTCATCCTCCTTACCTTTTTCTTAAAAAAAAAAAAAAAACTGTTCATCCAACATCTTAGACCATACAAAATATAGGTACACCTGACCTACTAACGATCTCAATCTTGTTCATTCTATTTGTGCTTAATTTTATGTTCAACTTGAACTAATTTACATCCATTTGCTGCTTTCATTTGGTTTTTTGAACATCTTAAATTGTCTCAATCAATCCTCCCCTTTTTTTTTGTGTCACTGATAGAGGCTACCATGCAATGGCATTATAATCTCTTATATATACAATGTCATTTGGCATGTATTTTTACCTATGTATCTCAACATTATCTCTATTATTTCGGAATCTAGATTATTTGATCCTTGGGTATCTCCCCCCCCCCCCCCCGCCCCCCCAATTTAAGGAGCCTTACTAGTGCATATTCCATGGCTTCATAATTTAATTGAAAAGTATATTTGAAGTAACATGCAAGAATAACCAACATGAAAAATGAAAATTAACATTGTTCTTGTGATCTAGCTTCAAGCTATTAATATGTTCATGTGTTATACTTTGCTTGTAGCAAAGAAGAGCCCCCTCAAATATTCATACACAAAATTGATGACAGCAATAATGGATCAGTGTTTGCTGGAAGTTTGAGTAGGAATTGACTGTACATGGCTTTGCAATGATGGTAATGGCCCATATTTATATCAATATCATCGACTTTGTAACTGCTTTTTACCTTTGTTAAAGACTTAAAGTTCCTCTATAGCTTCCTGGCCACCATGCTTAATTGTGTCATTGTTTCTTTTAATGTGTAATAAGTTGTTGGCTTTAGGCCCACCTTGTTTACTTGTATAGTACACATACTTGTACTATACACACTGCCTCCTATATAAGGCACTCATGTATATTTTATTATTTTGAGAAATACGATACATTGATTTAGTATTTCTAACATGGTGTTAGGACATATGTGATTCATGTTCGGAACATATGTCAATATTTATGTAATTGGCTAATCTTTTGACAAAATACACTTTACTTGTAATTGGGTAGAATTAGGATGTGTTTGATACTTCAAGAAACCTTGTTTCAAGATCAAGTGTTAAAACCATACAAGTCTGTCCAAGATTCAAGTTAAGAAAGTGTCTGTCATTAAAACTCGACAGCTAGCTAGACAGCTAGCATCTATTGAGCTCAAGAAGTTGTTCCGGCCCTGTGGCTCGACAGTTGCTCTATTGCTTCTCGACAGAAGCTATCTGTCAAGGTTTAAGAAAAATAGATTTTATGTTTCTGTTTTCTTGGGATCCGTGACTATGTCTTTGGGCTTTCTTTTCTCCTAACCCTAGACATATAAAAGGATTGTTTTAAGGGTCGTCAAAGTGTCCGCAAGTTGCACAAGCATTGAGCAAAGTCTGTTCAAGCAAATTTTGACCGGAGACAAAGTTCTACCCTAATTCATCTCTTGTGAAGAAGTTGCTGTGTATGTGCACTGTAGGGTTTTGTGACCAAGCATCTTCTTGATCTTCATTGTGTGATGAATTGAAGAACTTTGTAGCCAACAAACTTTTCTAGTAGGTGATTGAAGTCGCGTACTGTGATCCACGCAATTGGTTAGTCACGTACTTGGGAGCCATGCATCAAAAGGAGAAATTGTCACTACAGAACAAGTCCAATTGTGTATTAGGGTAAGGGTTCAACTGTAGGTTGGTATAAGGTACTGAGATTCCTTTACTTGTAACCGCTTGTTGTGATAATAGTAGAATTTCAGGAATGGTGACCTTAAAATCACCCTGTGAGGTTTTTGCCGTGTAGGTTTTCCCATTTGTAAACAAATCACCGTGTCAATTTATTTTTTGCTGCATACTTTAGTTATTTGGTGATTTGTTTGTGCTACCATGCGCTTTGCATGTTAATTAACTTAATTAATTCACTTGACTAAATTAATTGGTTAATTTATCATAAGGGGTCAATACGTTTTTGGCCTATCACATGGTATCAGAGCCATTGCTCTAATTTTCTTGTGTCTTGTATTCTTGTCTTTATTGGTATTTTCCGCTGCCTCAACTTCTTTGGTTAGTAATCCTTTTCTGTGCCCTCTCCTGACTGTTCAGCTGCTGTTAGAGGTTCTCAAGGTTGAATCTCCACTGTCAGAAGTTCACCACCACTAAGACCACTGCCTCCATCGGATCACTCACATCAGACCGCCAATTAGCACATAAGAAATATCATCGTGTAGATTTTCAACCGCTATACACAGCGCCGCTAGAACCATTACCATCTAACCATCCACGCGCCAGTCAAAATTTCGGCAAAATTCTTCCATGCACCATAAGGGTTGCTCCGATTCAGTCGTCGCCATTATTGTCAGAATCGTCTTCCTCCGATCTATATCGTCGAGAAAGAACCGACATCATCGGACACCGCACGCGCCCTCACGCGCCGTCGTAGTTTTCTGCAACATCATCTACATGCCTCACACGCTACACGCAACTCGTTTGCACCTGCTGATATCATCTATGTCGTCATACTGCCACATTCGCCCTAGCTAACGTCATCTGCCTACGCCAGTGCCACAATAACCGCTAACATCAATGCCACATCGTTGCTAACTTCATCATGATTACGTTATCCGTTGACTTGTCTCGTCAATTGCCGTTGACTTTGACTAGGGCCGTTAACTTTGAGTAGCGTTGGTCGTTGACTTTTGCTAAGGTTGAATTTTTTTGCAGTCCAGGTGCTCCTTACCCAGTTTTTCGAGTAGATTTCATTTTTGCAATCCATTTTTGCATATTTTGCTTCTAAATAAAGAATAAGGACAGATCTTCTTCTTATTGCAACAATTGTCACTGAAAATCCAACAAACATTTTTGCAATTTTTGCAAACATCTTGGCCATAATATTGAGACTTGCTATCAATGCAACAAATTAGCTGTTTCCATTTCTGCTGCTATCGTTGCTAACATTGAGAGTATCTAACCAATGGCTTCTGTCTCTATAAAGTCCAAGTCTTTTAGATCCACAATCACCATTTCCATAGTTGACCTACAAAACATTATCGCTAATACCATTCATATCGTTGGTAATGCATCTTATTCCTCTTCTCTCTCAGTTTCATCTAGTATGTCTCCTTTCTCTTAGCTTATGGATTCTTCTTGTTGCAACCACATGACACCTTACTCATCCTTATTTTCTTAACTTGAACCTGCACCACACCCTCTTAATATTCGCACAACTAATGGTTCCACAATGTTTGGTCATAATATAGGTTCTATCTCAACCTCCAACCTCTCGGTTCTTGGGGTTTTTAATGTTCTTAATCTTTCTTACAATTTATTTTCTATGAGACAATTAGCTGAGTTGGGTTATCGCATTACCTTTGATTATTCTGGGTGTATTGTGCAAGATCCGAGGACGGGACAGGAGCTTGGGATCGGTCCCAGAGTTGGGCGTATGTTTCCCGTGGACAACCTTTGTCTTTCACCTGTTGATTCAGTTTCTGTTGCTGCTGCAGCTGTTGCAATTTCTTCTATTCCTTCCCTTGCACTTTGGCATGCCCGACTTGGTCACGCATCTTCTTCTCAGTTACAACACTTGGCTTCTAGAGGTTTGTTAGGTTCAATGTCCACTGAAAATTTTGATTGTATTTTATGTTAGTTAGGAAAACAACCAGCTTTGCCTTTCAAAACTAGTGAATCAATGTTCATTGATATCTTTGACCTTATTCATTTTGATGTCTGGGAGCCTTCCTTTGTCTCTAGTATTGATGGATCCCGATATTTTTTTGTCTTTGTTGATGATTATTCTCGCTATAGCTAGATTTTTCATATGAAACATTGTTCCGAATTATTGCAAGTATATTTTAATTTTGCAAAAATGGTTAAAGCTCAATTTTCCAACCGTATCAAAATTTTTCGATCTGATAATGTTCTTGAATACACTCAATATGCTTTTCAAGCTGTTTTGCATTCATATGGCACTGTTCATTAACTAACTTGTCCAGGTATCTCTCAGCAAAATGGTAGATCCAAATGAAACCTTCGTCACGCTCTTGACACTGTTTGTGCTCTCATTCTTTCTGCAAAAGTTCTTGCTCCTTTTTGGGGGTGAAGCTGCTCTTCATGCTATTTATACTATTAATTGCATTCCCAATCCTGTCATCCAAAATCAAACTCCATCTGAGCATCTTTTTGGGTCACCTTTAGACGATCATCATCTTCGCTCCTTTGGTTTTGCCTGTTTTGTTCTTCTTTAGCCACATGAGCATAACAAACTTGAACCTTGGTCTAGACTTTGTTGTTTTCTTGGCTATAGCGAAACTTAAAAAGGGTATCGGTGTTATGATCTTGTCTCCATCGTCTTCGTATCTCCCGCAATGTTGTCTTTTGGGAACATCGCTCCTTTGTCGAGCTCTCTCATTTCGTGCCTCCCTATCTACCTCCTCTGTCATAGATCTTTTTCCAGATAAGCCACATACTCCTTCTATAGTTACTCCTGTTCCTCCTATAAACTTCTCTATCCAACCACCAGATATTTTTGATGCCTCTCCTAGATCATCCTCTAATGAACAGGTAGAAGCTGAAAAGGTCGAAGATGAGTCGCCCAACCTTGAACTTAGGTCCCCTGCTCCTGCTCCTGCTCTGCCTGAAGATCTTGCCAAAGACATTTCACCTCGTCACTTAACTCAGATAAGATCCATTCTTGCACATTTACTTGAATATCATTGTTATACTGTCCTTGCTACACTGCACGAGCCTTACACTTATTGTGAGGCCTCCACTAACCCTTTATGGCAGACTGCAATGAAAGAGGAACTTGATGCACTATCTAAAAACCATACTTAGGATTTGGTGACTTTCCCCGTTGGGAAATCTGTAATTGGTTGTAAGTGGATCTACAAGATTAAGACTCGCTCTAATAGGTCCATTGAGCGATATAAAGCTCGTCTTGTTGCAAAAGGTTTTACACAGGAGTATAGGATTGATCATGAAGAGACCTTTGCTTTGGTTACTCGAATCTCATCTATTTGTGGCCTCTTAGCTGTTGCCGCTGCCAGTAAATGGGACCTTTTTCAGATGGATGTAAAAAATGCCTTCCTTAATGAGAATTTAAGTGAAGAAGTTTATATGCAACCTCCTCCTGGTCTCTCTATTAAATTGAAAAAGGTTTGTCACATTCGATGTGCACTTTATGGCCTAAAATAAGCTCCACGAGCTTAGCTTGCCAAGTTCAGCTCTACCATCTCTCACTTAGGTTACATTGCCAGTCATTATGATTTTGTCTTATTTCTTCGTCGCATCGACAAAGGCACCATTTTTCTTCTCCTATATGTGGATGATATGATCATAATTGGTGATGACCTTAGTGGCATTTAAGAACTTAAAGATTTTCTCAGTCAGCAGTTTGAGATGAAAGATCTTGGACATCACAGCTACTTCTTGGGTCTTGAAATCACTCATTCCACAGATGATCTTTATATTACTCAGGCCAAGTGTGCTTCTAAACTTTTGTCTCGAGTTGGACTCACTAATAGCAAGATTGTTGACAATCTAGTTGAACTTAATGCGCATCTAACTCCCTCGGAGGGGGGGGGGGGGAACCATTGTCAATCCCTCTCTTTATAGACTATTCGTTGGCAGCCTAGTTTATCTCATTGTCACTTGTCCAGAAATTTCCTATGCTGTTCACCAGGTGAGCTAGCATCTGTCTGCTCTACGATCAACTCATTATGCTGCTGTTCTACACATTCTTTGATACTTGAAAGACACTCTCTTTCATGGCCTTTTCTACTCTTCTCAGTCTCCTATTGTTCTCCATGCATTCTTTGACGCTGATTGGGCAGGAGATCCCATTGATCGAAGGGTCCACCACTAGTTATTGCTTTCTTCTTGGCTCTTCTTTGATTTCCGAGCGAAGCAAGAGACAAACCCTTATGGCTCGCTCCAGTACTGAAGCAGAATATCGTGCTCTTGCTGTACCACATCTGAGCTCCTTTGACTACGATGGCTTCTTAAGGACTTAGGTGTGTCCACATTCTCTGTTACTTCTCTTAATTGTGACAACTAAAGTGTCATTCATATTACTCACAATGATGTCTTCCATGAACGGACTAAACATATCGAGATCGATTGTCATTTTATCTATTATCATCTTGTTTAAAGTGCTCCAAAGTTGTTCTAAAGATCAACTTGCAAATATCTTCACCAAGTCACATCCTAAGAGACGTCTTCGTGCTTTAGTTGACAACCTTAAGTTGGTCTCACACCTACCTTGAGTTTGAAGGGGGCTGTTAATGTGTAATAGGTTGTGGGCTTTAGGCCCACCTTGTTTACTTGTATAGCACAAATACTTGTACTACACACTCTGCCTCCTATATAAGACACTCATGTAAATTTTATTATTTTGAGAAATACAATACATTGATTCAATATTTCTAACAATTTCCAATATCAAGATCCCGCAATTAACCTATATTGTTATGTTCAGAGTGATGATAGCTAATTCATTGTTTCATTTTAAAACCATGATTTAAGAAAATTTCATTTTTCCAATGTTCAAAACCTCTCCGCCCAAGAAAAAAAGTAAAGAAAAAAAAAAAAAAACTAAGAAAGTGACCTAAAACCCCTTATTAGATTGGCTAAGGGATTTTTTTTTTTTTTTTTAAAGTATGGATTGGATTCGAGCAATACCCAAACCTGACCCAAGAATTTCTGGTATAGGGCAGCAATCCATCCCGATTCTCTTTTCCCATGATAAACTGGGTAATGCCTCATACTATTAGGTCAAGTACTCATTAACCAATGAATTTTGGCCATTATCCCATTCTCTAGTACTATTTTCCCTCTAAAACATAAATAGATACGATGAATGGCCAACACTTGAGCACTCTATTAGTTATTGAGCATCCACAACAGTGGAGCTATTTTTTTAGCTATTTGGCATCATAAAAAGCTATTTTATCTATTTTACCTACTCATTTTATAAAACATTCAGCAGCAATGGATCTATTTTAGCTTTCAACACAATAAAATAAGATACACATCACAATAAAATAATATATCTACTACAATAAAATAATGCATTTCACTACCAAAAAAAAAAAAAAAACACCACAAACCAATCAATATCACAATCCACAACCATTGTCAACCAAGAACAACCACCCAACAACAACTAGCAAGCCAAGAACAACCACCCACAACCACTTCCAAAATCCAAATTAGCCAAAAATCACCACACAAATCACCACAAAAAAAAAAAAAAAAAATCAAATTCAAGCTAACTTGGCCAAATTGAAGTGATTTTGATTTTTCTTTAATATTAATAAAGTTAACTTTTAATAATGATTTCCTTAAACCCAGAAAACCCAACTTTTTAAATTTTCATTACAACTAAACCATAAAACAAAATAAACCCAGAAAACCCAATTGGCAATTTGGCACAGCTAGCTAGTGAAAACAGCGCTGAAACTTAATTGTATCACATAGCAATAATTAATATTGGTCTAGCTAAAATATCCCCTCAATCTCAAATATTATAAAAACTAGTTATAGGTCAGTGCGTTACATGGTTTTATGAAAAGGCTTATAAAATAAATGTATAAATAATTATATATTTTAATAGATTCAATAAAGATAAAAGAAAAAAATTATCAAGTGTAAATAATTATCTCACTAAAATAAGGGGTAAGATGTCTTCCTAAAACTAAATTAAATTGATAATTCTAAATTGAATTTTAAATTGATAATTATTTTAAAAAAACGTACTAAACAATTGATAAATCTAAAATTAATATAATCTTGATAATATTATAAATTAAAATTAAAGTTGATAATTCAAGAATACACGTGTAGAGCATCTTGATAATTTGATGTAACATAAAAATCAAATAAGAAAATTGTTAAAATTAATCTATTAATTCTAAAAATATTTAATCATTAATTCTAAGATCCTAACCCTAAGCTTATAAATTAGATCAAAGCTAAGAAAATTAGTTTAAACTAAAGGCAACCAATACACAAAACCTAATCAATTTAATAAAAGCAAAATACAAAAACAAAGAAGGAACCTTTAGAAACTTGACAATGTTTTCAAATGTTTTGAATTCATTAATTAAAATCACATGAAGACAAAAAACCAATAATAACACTAAAGCAAATAAAAAAGAAGAAAAAAGAATGCATACTTGCATTGTCATGGGATTTAGGCATTCACATATTGAAATAAGCTTCACTCCAAAAAGAATATATATGGTTATATATATTGATAGAGTTCCATTTGAAATATAATTCATTTAAATCTTATTGAAACTAAAGAAATCTAATCAAAGTGTTTGTTTTTATCCCATAAAAATTGGAATTAAAAAAAGGTCATATGAATAGAATGGAAAAAAAAAAAAAAAGAGTTGATTCAAAATAACGTAACATATAAAAAATTAAAAATTACAAAAAATTTCAAAAAAGAGAGAGAAAGAGAACGTGATTGATAGCTATAAGGAATTTTAATATATATATATATATATATATATATATTAAATATCATCAACGTAGAAATTATCAAATTAATGAAAATATATACTGTTTTTTTGGAATAGATTGAGATTATCAAATTATTAGAGATATATATTGTTTCTTAAGATAAATTTATATTAATCACTTCTTGAAAATTTTGGATTGTGCTTATCCCTTAATAATCAAGTTTTGTAGCTTGATATTTTGATAAAATAATATTAATTTAATAATATTGAAATTTTGAAAATTTAATGATAAATATTATCTAAATTAAATTTTTGTATGTTAAATATTATCCCCTAATTTAAGAAATATATCCTAAAAAATAAAAAAATAATGTTAATTAGATGATAAATATGATCTAAATTAAATTTTTGTATGTTAAATATTATCCCTTGCTTTAAGAAATATATTCTAACAAATAAAAAAATAATGTTAATTTTATTTTATTTAATGATAAGAATGAATTAGAGTCGTGGTAGTATACTATTCTTTTTTAGTTTCTTAAAAATCTAAAAATTTAATAAAATTTCTGCAATTTGGTGAAGTCAAGTGGCGCAACCACGGCGTCTAAGCCCAACTTTTATTATATATAATACTAGTCGCTAACCCATGCAATGCATGGATAATTAAATAAAGGATAATTAAACAACCTCACATTAAAAAAAAAAAAGCTAAAAGAAACAGTGAGAGACTGATTTTCCCACCATGAAAAAGAAAAAATAAAAGAAGAGATTGAGAAAGGAAAAAAAAGGGTGTAATGTCACATTAAAAGTTAAAAGAAAATGCTAAAAGAATAAATGAGAGATTGATTTGCCCCCCCCCCCCCCCCCCCCAGAAAAAAGAAAAAAAAAAAGAAAAGAAAAGAAGAGATTAAGAAAGGAAAAAAAAAGTGTAATGTTGGAAACTAAAGCAACAAAGACAATGGGGAAACTATTTGCAAATGATTGCAACCTTTGTATGTTTACTTGACTCAAAGCCAAAATCCCAATTCAATTTTCCAACACAAAAAAAAAAAAAAAAAAAAAAGTACAGCAGCCTTACTACACAAATCCACTTTTCGCTCTAATTTATTTTGCAAATCAAACACTATCAAGAATTTCAATAAACATTATTGCCTCATCTATCTCTGTTTTAGGCATTTAATTTACACATAAGCCATACAACAATACCTATCACAGTTGCTCTGCTGTGACAATTGTGACCCAAGCATTCTCTTTCTAGAATCTTATATTTTTTCTTTAAACTTGCATGTCAATAAGTAAGAAGGTTTTCAAAAGTGAATTCAAGTAAAAATCACATTTACACAAAATCTAAGCAACCTAACTCACTTAAGGTCTTATAATTAAGCATTTGGTTTTTATTTTGATAAGATTAAAACCTTGCTCATAAACCTTGAATTAAAAGAACAAAGTTTAAATAGATTAGTAGACCAAAGGACACATCAAAAAATGTATCTAAAAGAACAAAGTTTAAATAGATTAGTAGACCAAAGGACACATAAAAAAATGTATCTCCTACATCACAGAAAAATTTAAATAAAAATTCCACCAAAAGGTACCTCCTGCTCAATCATAAAAGGATTTTTGAGCTAATCATAGCCTCACTCTCAAAATAATTTTTGGATCTAAACATGTTCCAATTTTTTCAAAAAAAAATTAAAAATCTTTTGCTAAGGTTCACATCATAGTAAAACACAAAACCGTTAAAACCCAAGACCACTATCACATTCACTTCACAATAAAAACATTCTAGTTGACATGAATTAACATATTATGCAAACAGCAAATGATGTAGCATTAAACATTGCCCAAACATGAAACCATATAAAGGTAATGGCTTATAGGGATTTATCACATACTCATTAGACTAATTTCATTCATATAGCAAAACGTGAAAATACCCAACAACATTGTAATCATTGTGGATCTGAAACAACTTGTCACATGCACACACTGGCCACATAGATAACCTCAGACATGTATGCAAAGAGTCAAGTATAGAACCTAATTATTTTTTTGATAAATAAGCGCCAATTTGTATACAAATTTCATAGAAAGTTCTAACAATTTTTTTTTTTTTTTGATAGGTAGAAAGTCCTGATGAATGATCAAAATATCAAAAGAATTGGGCAAAAACATTATGCACAAAGTTCTGTAACAGGGACACTTGAGAATTACAAATGTCTAATGAGATGAGCATGCACAGTAGGCTTCAACAAAAATTCTTTCAGAAAAAGAAGATATTGAGCTTACCGTAAAACTACCACATTCATATGTCCTAATAAGTTATTGGTTGTGCCCATCGCGCTACTCAGTTTAGTTGGTTAAGTCCAAAAATTCCATGTCCTCGATCAACGTCTGATGGTTCCTCTTAACCCTCTTCTTCTTCTTCTCTAATAAGTAATAACCCAGATAGCAAGCCAAAAAAAAAAAAAAAAAAAAAACAACAACAACAACAACATGTGAAACTCATGAAAGCAAAACTTGTGGGATTTGATCCTCAATAACAATCTGGTAGGCTCTTCAATATAAACTATAAAAAAATAATAAATAAACCCTAGAAATTGAAAACCCTAATAACAATTTAGGTAGAATTTGATCTTCAACAAAAACGATGGCACCGTTGTGCCCTAGCACTGTCCTCTAGGTTTCTACGAATTGCGTTTGAGAGAGAGGTAGTGTGAAGAGTGAAGAGAGAAGTGAGGGGTTGTTCTTGAGTAATTATCGAAACTTAACTTTTAAAATTTGGAGATAAATTATCAATATTTGAGTTTGAGTTTAAATTGGATTTGTTAGAAAGATAGAGTTTCACTTCTTGTTAAATTTGGAGTCTTTGGAATAAAAAAATTAATTAATAAAATAATAATTCTATTTAAATATTATGCTGACGTAAAAAATTGTGAGAGTTTCAGAGGTTTCGGTTTTATATATATACTAGTTGAAGGCCCGTGCGTTGCACGGTTTTATGTTAAAACTTGTAGAATATATATAATTATTATAACCAAATAATTAATTATTATAACGAAAGGAATAAGTTGCATTGGTATAACAACCATCAAATATAAAATGATAGCACCTTAATACAAAATTATCTTCTAACATACCAATTGTGCTATAATATCATTTGTAGTTACATGTATCAAACTATTCACATATGAATTTTAAATCTAATGAATTTACAATATAAGTGATTTGCAGTATTGTTAACAACAATATTAATGATTAAAATCTTTAGACAAAGTAACATAAAATTGGCTACTTTTTAAAGATAGGACTATTCAAGGAATAAAATCTTTGCTCTAATTAAAAAAAAAAAAAAGCAAAGTTCTACATCTAGATTACAAACCTTTTTTAGGATGCTTGAAATCTTTTTTGACAAACCTGAAAAAAAAAAATCAAGAAGAAAATTAAACAGAAAATCAAGAAGAAAATTAAACAGAGTTAAAAAAAAAAAAAAAGTACTGTATAGATTGCAAAATTGTATGTAAAGTTAATAGTCTATGATTGGAATTTACTACGACAACTTACATATATATTGGACAACAAAATAATTAAATTGGATCAAACCATTAACATATGAATTAGGTTAAACATAAGGAAATTACCCCCTAAAGAAATTAGCTTAAACAAAAGGCAACAAATACATAAAACATATATAATTGATTATAATAAAAAATTATCGTAAAAAATCCATACCTACATGACTGTAGGTAGAAAAATGGAAGCCTACATAAAAAAATTGTACAATAAGTTGGAGAATGAAAAACTACACCAACGAACGGTGTATATATATATATATATATATACATACTCCACCTAGAAAAGGAGTCTAAGTAAAAATCAAATACTCTAAACTCTTTGAAGTTACCTAATTAAGAAGTTTAAGTTTATTACATATTAGTTTTTTTTTTTTTTAAATACTTTATCCCAAAAAAATAGTTAACATTATTTGCTAGATTGTTATTAGATTTAAAAAAAAAAAAAAAAAAAAAAACTTACGGGAAGCAGTATTTTTTTTTTTAGAGATATACTTATTTTATGATAACAATAACTTAGAGATAAGAATGTATTAGAGTCTTGATTTTTTGAATTTGAGATATGAATGAATTAGAGTCCTGATTAATCTAATATTAATCTACAGTTTTTTATTTCATTTTTTTTAGAGATACACTTACTTTATGATAACAATGAATTAGAGTCATGATTAATCTAATATTAATTTTCCCACAATCTTACATGAAGTAGTTTTTATTTTACGTTTTTATTTTTTTTTAAATAAAGTACTTAATGATAAAAATGAATTAGAGTCCTTGGTAGTATACTATTCATATTAGTACTTTGAAAATCTAAAACCTATGTTATTTCCTTTTATGATTTAATGAAAATATTTTGATAAATACAATACTATTTACGTTTTCTCTATCTCTCTTTTTCTAATGTGTTTCATTTGATTCTTAGACATATTCTTAATTTTGATAGTGATATATGCACTTTTAATTTGAGCAAATAGCAAATTCGAAAGTACAATTTTTTTTTATAGTGTAAATGAGGATTCAACATGGAATGTAATTGAGGATACATTATTTTGCACTTCTGTGCAAATAGCAAATTTGAAAGTACATCTTTTTTTTTTTTTTTTTTTTTTTGATAATGTAAATGAGGATCCAACATGGAATGTAATTTTGTTATTTTGTTTTCATCTAGTTCAATGTTATTTTAGCGTTTCTCTGCACATGAATGGAAATATCCATGAAAAAAAAATTAGCATATTAACACATTTGTCAAAAAAAGAATGCAACACCCAAAACGTGTACAACAAACTAAGTGATCAACCTATCCCAAATAAAAAATTAAACTTTAAACTGAATTAGCGTATTACAATAGCTTAAAACTAAATAAAATTTTCCAAACTCAAATCATTCTAAAATGAAAACAAATATAATTTAGAGATGGTAAAGAAGTCATTAAAAAGAAAAAAAAAATACTGAGATAATATCAAGATATAGAAAACAACAATGTATATACTTAATGTTGATATTTAATGATAGTGGAGAGTGGGACATGTGGTAGACTATTTCAATCTGAACCTAAGTTACCAATATTAAAAATGATGAACAGCCTCTCCTAAATATGTGGTATGGAAACAATCCCCTCAACCAAATATAACATGGAAAAAAGCATGCAAAAGTAGAGTGTAATAATAAAACCTGATCGCTAAGTGAGTCTTGAAAATACGCTTTCAGTTTTGAGTAATCTTCTGCTGTGATTCAGAATCAAGTCTAAATCGTCTTTTTCTTTTGCGAGAGAGAAAGAGAGACTTTTTGAGAGACTATTTTTTTGATAAACAGAATAAGAGAAATCTCATTTGAAGAATACATAATAGTTAAAAAGTGGTATTTGATGCAGATTAAAATTCTATATTCTAATTGTGATAAATTCTTTTTTATTTTATTTTTTTATTTGTCTTAGGATTATCTATTTTGTTTTTGAAAGTGGTATTTGAGAATCACTGTAGTACGTTTATATATATATATATATATATATATATATATATATATAAACGTGTAAATACTACTTCATCTAATTTTTCTAATCTCAATTTTTTAATACACTACACGTTTTATATATATATATATATATATATATATATATATATATATATTTAAACATGTAGTGTAGTAATTAAAAAAAAAGTTGCTATTTTTTTTATAATACACTACACTTGAAAAATAAGGATTAGATGAAGAATTTAGATTGTAATTAAATTAAGATTTTTATCAACTTAGAAATTATAGGAGATTTTTTTTATAAAAAAAAAATCTAAAACTCTACAAAAATTTTTACAATTTGGTGAAGTCACTTGACGCAGCTACTGCGTCTAAGCCCAACTTTTATTATATATAATATGATATATATATATATATATAGGGTTTATTGATAATATTTTAGATAGACACAACTATTATAATCGTAAATCAAATACTAATTTCTTTCATTACTTAATTTGTCATATTTATCAAAAAATATGTATATATCTATTTTTAAAATTTAAAAATTTATTAAAATATCTGTAATTTGGTAAAACTAATGCAAACACGGTGTTTTTATTATATATAATATAATATAATATAATGGGATGCCTTTTTTGTTGTGCTGGTTTATAAGATTGAAGAGCCTATTTCACGCCAATTTCTATGTTACTGTTCGAACCAAAGCCATCAAAGGCAAAGGAGCTTGGTACTGGACTGACTTGGAACCCATTTTTGTCAAAAACCCAGATACCAACCTTCCAAAAGCTGTGAAGCTCAAGTGCTCTCTATGCGACGCCGTTTTCTTAGCCTCTAATCCTTCCAGAACCGCCTCTGAGCACTTGAAACGTGGTACTTGTCCCAATTTCAACTCTGTTACTGTCTCTTCCACAAAACCCAGTTCCTCTTCTTCGCTCTCTCCAATGCCCATTTCTTCAATTCCCTCTCTACACAACAACAATAACAGTAACAACCATAGAATGGAACGGGGCCCGACTTCAACTCAGTGGTGGCGGTGGCTGGGCGAGATGGGTCCCGGCGACGAGGAAGAGAGAAAAAAAAAAATGAGAAGGAAAAAGGACGAAAGAAAAGAAACCGGTGAGAGAGAAAAAGATAAAATATTTTTTTAACAAGAGAAGAGAAGGGAAAGAATTTAATAAAATATTATTATTTTTTTAACTATTTGGCTATTTGCTACAGTGCACTGTCACAAATAGCTGTGCACTGTAGTTACTAGTTAAAAATTTTTAACAATAGCACATAACATGTATTGTAAGTACTAGTGGTGTTAAAAATAACAATATGACTATTTAGCATTACTATTAACATTTATCCTATAGAGAGCAAACAATGCTACTGGAAAAATGAAGGAAATTATTTTTTTCTTCCTAAACTTTTAAGAAAGTCCAAAAAATTGATCCATACTAGAAAAATTACAAATTTATTACTAAAGTCTTACAAATTGTCGTGTTACCAATCACAAGAAATAATTTAAATATTCATTTATTATCTTATTGAAATATCACTAATCATATTTTTTTTCACATCGGTTTGTAAGATTTATAATAGTGTTAGTATTTTCCACCAAAAAAAAAAATGATAGATTAATAAATATCCAACCAAATCACAGCTAATATGACAAACTAATATGACAAGAATATGGATGCTACCACTTAAATAACACAATAAATGAATGCTGGAATCATTTTTTTTCTTCTTCTAATTATTGACATGCTAGTTCGTAAGGGATATTTAGTAAAATTTGTAGCATTTCTAGTTAGCATCTCTCAAGTAAATTTGTTATATTAAAAATTAAGAAATAATTGATTTTAAATAAAAAATTATAATACAGAACAATAATTAAATTAATTGTTAATAAATTAAATATTATTAATTTATATTTAAATACATAAAAAGCTTCTGAACTTTGAAGCCTTGGTTACGGAAATTTGAAACTAAGCAGTCTTGGACGGTGTAAAAGTCTTAGAGTCCGTTCGGTTGGAGGAGTGGAAAAGTGAGAGGATGGAAAATTGTGGGAGGATGGAAAAGTGGGAGGATGAAAAATATTTAGTTTTCCTTCTTGTGTGTTCGGTTGGAGGAGTGGAAAAGTGGGAGAATAGAAAACTCTTGTGTTCGGTTGGAGAGAAAAAAAGAAGGATGAAAAATGTCATTTATATAAATTGACTATTATACCCTTGTTATATAATATATAAGAAATAGATTTATTTCTAATCATTAAATAATATAAAATTTATCACATCATATATATAAATTTATATTATTATAATGTAAAAATTAGATTAGGTCACATAAAAAAAAAAAAAAAACAACAACAACAACAATGTTACTGTTCAGTAAGTTGAAAAGAATTAAAAAAAAAAAAAAGAACGTTACTGAAAGTAACGTTGAACAGAGAAAAAAAAAAAAAGAAAGAAAAAATAAAGTAACGTTGAAAAAAAAAAAAAATCAACAACGTTACTGTAACATTGAAAAGAATAAAATAAAAAAAAACAACAACGTTACTGAAAGTAACGTTGAACAGAAAAAAAAAAAAATGTTCAAGTAAGTTGAGAAAAAAAAGAAAAAAAAAAAAAGAGAAAGTTGAAAAAAAATCGGTGGGAATAGGGTATTTTTGTAAAAGTGTTACTATAGAACTTTTCTCTCCAGATTTTCCTTCCGATTTGGAAGGAAAAAAAAAAGTGGGCCTGGAGAGAAAACTTTCTCTCGAGTTTTCCATCCTTCCTATTTTCCTTCCCCAAACGAACAGTGAAAAACAGTATTTTCTAGCCTATTTTCCTTCCTTTGTTTTCCATCCTCCCTATTTTCACTCCAAACAAACGGAGCCTTATAGTTTGTGTGCTATTTAAAGACTATACGAATGAGAATGTATTATGCGACGGGACCAGAGTATAAAAGGAAAAAAAAAAGAGAAAAAAAGAAAAAATTACCAATGGTTTATAAATACATAAAAATTGTTTTTTTTTTTATCAGCAAAACCGTTGTTTCTAAATACATTAAGACGCAATTACCAATGATGATGCTAAAAATTAGAGCATTCATAGTGATGATGCTAAAAATTTTAGCTTTTAGCACCTTAAAAAACTACTTTATTTATTTGACCACCTTACTTTACAATACACCAAATATCAAAAGTTTTATATTTTTATCACTTCATTTAAAATAATCTAAACAACTCATTAAAATAATAAAGGAATAGAAAATTTGAGTTTTTTAACTGAAGAAAGAAATATAATCTTAATAAAATATTATATTTTGTTTTTAACATCTTGTTCCAGTCAACTGGTATGTATACCAGTTTACTGTAGTTGTAACAAATTTAGCTTTATTTTATCCAATAACACATTATTTTTTGGTTCTTCAATGGTAAAATAGTATTTTTTTTTTTAACTAAAATACAATCATCATTGTAAATGTTTTTATAATTTTTGTTAAGTTTTTGGATTGGATAGTTGATATTTGGGTGATGTACGTACCCCAACTCGGCCTAGAAGACCAGGCCTTGTGAATGGGCTCACAATTTACTTATAGAGTGGGCCTTGCGTTTCCTACTATGGGCAGTTCCACCTTAAATTACACTATAACTTCCCTTTACCCCAGTGAACACTCTTACCCACCTTTTTGTGTTACTCTTGCCTTTACTTATACCAATTTGCTCTTTCTTTCTTTCTTTTCTCTCCAGAATTGCCAACCCCCACTTCTTTCTTTATCGTCCTATTTATAGCTTAAGGTAAGTGGAAGTGTTATGATTACTCCCTGATTTCACTCGTATGGATGGGGGTCTAATTCCATCAATTGTAAGTGGATGTTCTGTTAGGAACGGTGATAATGGCATTGGAACTGGTTCCCACGTCCAAAAGGATGTTCAGTAGCGATATTCCCTAAGGCAATATCGGGCTGTCGAGAACTTGTATCCTTGAGCAATCACATTCCCGACCAATGTTAAAGTTGATTGGGAGGGGCTCGCTTTTGACGTTCAAGATAGAACGGTCTCATTACGGTTTTTGGGCTCAGATTAGGCCTCAAGGTGTGTCCAGATCAAGGTCATAGGTCAATGGGGATAGGGTCATGTATTGTACCACAAGGCTTGGGGCTACCTCCGTACAAGTGAGGCTAGCTAGGCTTATTGAGGAGAAGGGGCCTAAAGTTTTAGAAGGAGAACCCAAATACAAAAATGAAATAAATAATAACTATATATATATATATATAATTTGGACCCTGGGGACCCGGGCCCCCTTGGGACCCTACCTGGGTCTATCCCTGATTTAGTTAAACTAATTCAAAAACTCTACTTTTGCTAATTTAACTATCTATTATTTTCATGCACATACATTAGCCTCAATACTTTATCAACATTGATATTTAATGTGGCAAGGATATAAGTTCACTACATGTAAAGATGAAACTATCATCTTTAAAAGCTTTAGTTAATTTAGTGATTGAGGCTGATGCATGCTTGTTTTGGTTGAGTCTAAATAAATTTTTGTTGAAATATTAAATTGGTGAGACTGATGTGAATGCTCTTAGAGAGAGAGAGAGAGAGAGAGAGAGAGATAATGTTGTACATAATATTTCTTTTATTTGTAATATTTTAAATTCATAAAGTTCAAATCTAGATACGAGAGAGAGAGAGAGAGAGAGAGAGAGAGAGAGAGAGAGAGAGAGAGAGAGAGAGAGAGAGAGAGAGAGAGAGAGAGAGAGAGACGTAACAAAATAAAATAAAATTTTTTTTTAGGGGAAGATCAACAGTAAAAATACACTCACTTTACACTTCTGTTTGGGGTCACTTATAAATCAGTCATTCAACTTTCAAAACATATGATTCACACTCTCGACTATTATCTATTGTCATTTGCTCATCCAAAAATGTTGTTTTGGACAAAAAATAGACATTGTTATAATAATAAAGGAGGTAAGCTGCAAGTTTTGGAAATCAGTGGTTTAAATTACAAGCACCGATGATGAATCGACCCTAAACTCAAAATATGTATTTTAGCCGAACTTATAATATCACATCATATTCAAAGTTTTCCTACATAACAGTAGAATACTTGGTGTATTATTGAAATATAAAAACAGCAGTTGACTAGTTAAGTGATGGTATAGCACATTGAACAATGATGACAACAGTGATTGGTTAATATAACAATGTTAAGCATAAACTCATTATTAGATCATTAAGCTTGTGAGTTATCTCAACATAATATAAATTTTTCACAAAGAAACTCCTCCAATATATATAAATATATATATATATATATATATATTTATATATTTTTTGTTGTTGATAATTCAATAGTTGAGAGTTGGAAGATTTAAACCCTAGAATTTTATGTTGAAATACCAAAATGTGTCAATGAGCTAAACGGCTCTTGACCTCGGGTAATTATTAGATACTCCTAGAGTACCATAAATGTGTACTTCTCACTATTACATAACTGTGGGTCCCACTAATTAAATTTATTGTAGGACCCACAGTTCATGTGAGAGAAAGAATACGCATTTATGATACTTCTAGAGTATTCAATAATTTTCTCTCAACCTCCAAATGTTAACTGTCACAATCCCAAATGGTAGTATGTATAAACTCTATTTAGTCCATATACCCTCTTTCTCTCCAATTTATTCCTTTTAGATCCCAAAGGGTCAAAAGTCTTAATTCTAAGCAGCTAAAAGGTG
Source organism: Lithocarpus polystachyus (assembly GCA_033629205.1). Taxonomy (NCBI): domain Eukaryota; kingdom Viridiplantae; phylum Streptophyta; class Magnoliopsida; order Fagales; family Fagaceae; genus Lithocarpus; species Lithocarpus polystachyus. The sequence continues at coordinate 20,351,168 of CM066167.1, forward strand.
AAAACAGAAAAAATAATAATAAGTTTATCTTATAAATTAGGCTATTACGTGGCCGTCAATATAAGAACATTCACGTCACGTGTATTAAATTATATATATGATCTATTGAATAATTTAAAATTATTTTAAAAAAATGATTCCCTTCTCTGTCTATGATTTTCACATATGATTGTCTGGAATTTCTAGAATGTCTGCCCTCCCAACCCTGCAATTTCCGCTAATCATTTTATCCCAAATTATAAGTTTTTTTTAAACATCCCTATTTTCTTTTTTTTCCCCAATGTGGGATGAACAACTTTATTTTCTTTTACAATTAAAAAAAGGCTTACTTTTATAGTTGTAGATTGGGGTTATAAACAATAGGCACTAGACACACACAACCAGTATGGGATAAATATCCCTATTTTTTTTTTTTTTGAATAAACAGTAAAATAAATGTGGGATAAACATCCCAAATTATAAGTTTGGAGACTGTAATGTGTTGGACTGATTGAGGCCAGTCCAAGAGTATATGTTAACGCTCTATTTGTTTCAGCATTAATGTTTTCTAGAAAATAGATCATTTTCTAGAGAACATTTATTGGAAAACTATCTCATTTCTAGTGTTTGGTAACGACATTGAAAATGGGATTGAGAATGTTTTCTAGTGTTTGGTATATACAAACATTTTTTGGAAAACTATCTTATTTTTTAAAAAACTATCTTATTGCAGCTATACCACTGCAATTTTTGTGGCTTTGGAACTCTAAGCATCAATACCAAGTGAACATAAATACGCATAGTGGCAAGAAGTGCTTAACTTTTACCATCCCACACCTTTGTAGTAGATAGCTTTCTTAGCTTCCTGTCATGATTGAGCATGGCACTTACATTATTAACCACCAAAATTATGCAATTAAGAAATTCCTTTCTGATCTTGGTGTAGTGAGAATGGAGCAAGTTCCTATCACATTATTTTGCGACAATGGTGGAGCAGTTGCACAATCCAAAGATCCAAGGAATCACAAGAAAGGAAAGCACATTGAGAGAAAGTACCACATCATTCGAGACATTGTTGCTCGTGGAGATGTGGTGGTAGCAAAGATTGAAAGTGCAAATAATCTAGCAAATCTCTTTACCAAAGCCTTGCCTCAAAGGACCTTCGAGTCACATTTGGAGGCAATGGGAGTTAGATTAGTGCACAATAGTCTTTAGGGCAAGTGGGAGAATGTTGGGATAAGTGTCCTTAAATCCTATTGTAATATGCTAGGTATGATATTATGTATGACATTATATGTTAAATGATGTATGACTTAATATTATGATTAATAAAGTTGTTTTATTCTTATCTAAAATAATGGTAACATGAATATTCAGACATTATCATATAGTCCATGAGATGCATAGTATGTGATTTATGTGAAAAGTCATAGAAGATATAAATCACAAGTTCTTTGTAAACTCAGAATTATAGTTCGTAGTCGTTAATGAAATTTGGTATTTCATTTGCGAAGACTATAACATATTAATTACGATGATTTGTCTTGATCATGGAAGTGGTGACTTCTAGTTGATATGTTGATATGTTTTAAGAGTTAAGACATATTGAACTGGATCGCTGTGAGATTTATTATTCTCCTAACGATTATCAATTGAATAATAAATCTCATGACTTGTATTCACATGAACTCTTAATTATGAGAGAGTAATGGACCTGATCATGAAATGTAGGTTGCTTTGATATATCAGGAGTGAGATCTAAAGTAACGTTCAAAACCTCAGTATGTTGGGCAGCCACATTTAGTGTTGATGGAACATATATTCTCAAGATGAAATTCATAGTTTCTTAACGGAGATATAAAATATTCCCTTGAGATAAGTTTAATGGGTTCAGTTATTCAGAGAGTTAGGCCTAACCACTTTAGTAATACTAAAGTATATATTTATGAAATTGGATTTCATAAATATATGATGAATAACTTAAAAGGATTAAACCGTGTACTCAAGGATTAAGATATAGTAATTTACAAAGTGGCAGTTTATATTTATGACTTTGTATTACTATGAATATTTTATGAAGGGGTTGTATGTATAATAGAGTCTTGGGATATAATTTATTAATAAGGCCTAGAGTGCAATTATATTTATATAGTTGTATTAAATATAATTAATGGTAACTTTGGACTTGTCAAGAGTTGACAGAAAAGCCCAAGGCCCATTAGAGCTAGTGTCTTATTTGTTTCCTTTTGGTCTCACTCCAAGCCACACACTAAAGCCCAATTGGAAAGACCCAAAAGGCTAGCCCAATTAGATAATCAGTTATGTGGAGAGAAACATACAAAATTTTATATTAGAATGAAATGGTTTGTATGTTCATATACATGTGAAAGAGAGTCTCCTTCATATTCTCTCTAGAACAAGCACATAGAACTGATTGAGAGACCACACATCTTGGGCATCAAGTGGAATTGGAGTGAAGATTGAAAGTGTTCTCAAGAACTTCTTCTCTTTGGTTTTGAATTTCACCGCACCAAGGTACACTCTCTTGTTCATATATTTTGAAACTTACATAGTGCATGTTATCAATTGTGAATGAAGTAGGTCAGTTTATTTTCCGCTGCGTATGTTTTATATGGATACAAACATGTAATTTTCCTTCATCATCACCACTGCCATGACTCTTTTCATACCGTCTCTCACTATTCTTTCTTTGAAGGAAATCTCAAGTGACCAACTTCTAAGTACCACCTTGCCTATGGATTCCTCCCTGGCACCCCAATTGAAGCAATAAGTCCTGTCGCAAAAGCTTTAATTAGAAACATGGGCTGCCAGCACACACTTCAAGTTCTCAAGGGCTCAAGATCAAACAAATGAAGATCTCAAAATTGGTTTCCATAGGGGGGATCATGGAGATGGGGCCCCTTTTGATGGAGCTGGTGGAACCCTAGCTCATGCTTTTGCACCAACTAATGGGAGATTCCATTATGATGCAGATGAAAATTGGAGTGTGGGAGCAATTCCAGATTCATATGACTTGGAAACAGTTACCTTGCATGAAATTGGGCACCTTCTTGGGTTAGGGCATAGCGAAGTTGAAGGGACCATCGTGTGGCAGGCCATACATTCAGGGGTGACCCAGGGTTTGCATAGGGATGATATTGACGGCATTAAAGCCTTATATAATTTTTACGTGATAAAGGATTTGCAATATGCAATTATTAGAGCAATTACATCAGACCATGTAAAGTTTTGCAAAATAGAAAAAGGTGGTGTTTTTACACATTTTGGCACAAAAAACTCCCACATCAGATCGTGTAAATTGTACAAAAATGCACAATTGCTACAGTAACCGTGCATATATGCACGGTTACTGTAGCGCTTCCATTTATTATTTTATTAGTTTTTTCTCTCACCTTCTCTCTGTATCTCTTGTTGCTCTCGCCCTCACTCTCACCTCACTATCGCCGATCAAGAAGACCGATCTCTCGGTATCTCTAGGTCTGAGTCGACGAACCAAACAAGAAGACCGATCCAAGAAGCAAGCCATTTCGATCACCAAACCGCTGGAACTGGACGCCGAAGACAACAACGGAGCTGGCAAAAAAGGCTGGGTCTGAGTCGACGAACCAAACAAGAAGACCGATCCAAGAAGCGAGCCATTTCGATCACCGGACCGTCGAAACCGGACGCCGAAGACAACAACGGAGCTCGCAAAAAAGGCTGGGTTTGAGTCGACGAACCAAACAAGAAGACCGATTAGCCATTTCGATCACAGGACTGCCGGAACTGGACGCGGAAGACAACAACTGAGCTCGTACGCCAACGTAAACAACTGCTACTTTTCTTTGCGTGTTAGGTCTGGGTCTGTGAGAGAGGGTTGGGTCTGGGTCTAGGTCTGCGAGGGAGTGTTGGTCTGTGAGAGAGAGGGCCGGTGAGGGAGAGTAATAAAAAAAAGGGTAAAAAAATGAATATTTTATTAAATAAATGTGTAGAATAGATAGACTGATGTGGGTGTTTTGTAAAAATGAGCATGTAAAATAGAAAAAGTAGGTTTTAGTTGTGTAAAATGCAAAAATTTTTGCATCTATTGATGTAATTGCTCTTAGTGGGTAGAGAATAAAGCGTAGTGCAAATGGATGGCACTAGGACTATTGGACCATATAAGTAGAAACATGAAGAGGGAAAAATAAAGTTTTAACCTACTCATGGTAGAAAGTGACACTTGATTGTATTTTACTTCATGTTGTAATAATACTATTTCATTTTTTCAAGAGCTTTGTAGTTCAATTGAAATCTATTGATGTTTATATCGAAGATGAACAATGTGCATATCCTTCCACTCCAATTATCAAATCATAAAAATAAAGTAAAATAATACTGCTTCATTTTTATACTATCGTGGAATTATACAACTTGGAAATTTTTATTGTGAAAAATAAAACTTTTTAATTTCTTTTTAACTATAATAACCAAAAATAATAATTTTTTTAGGACTTTTTATGGTTGACTTTCAATACAGATGTCTTATAAATTTGGTGCTTTCAAAAATAGGATAATAGTTAAAGTAGTCATCTTACTAATAAAGTTTTTAAAAATAATATGGATAAAAATGTATTTGTCTAAGATCCTTATCCATTGAACCATTGTGAACGCCTCACATAGAACACAATGACTAAAAAAAAGGAGTTAGAAGATGAGTTTGTGGGATAGACTACCCCCAAGACTAGCTGGGAAGACATCTTGATAGGAAAATGTGATTCTTGAAACATGTTTCCTAAATTTACAAGAGTAATGATCATAAACCTAAATCTAGGTCACTTATGAAAACAAGCCCTAAAATCTCACCCACCAGTGCACAACAAGTTTCCTTTATTGATACTTCATTTTAAAATTTGTTTGTTCTCGATTAATTAAGCCCATAAAATTTCAAAAAATAATTTTTAAAAAATTTTTTTTTTATACCTTCAGATCAAAGGAATTGAAAAAATTAAGTTAATCTGACCTAATATAATGTCAAATTAACGAAATTCAAGAATGAAGAGCTAAATTGACCAAAATACCCCTTGTTGATCAAACCTTGACCGATGGTTAAACCGACAAGAACAAATCATCCGACCACTAAAATCTATCATATCACACCAAAATACGTCTCCCACAACATGTTTCCTAACATTCATTGAGTTTTACCATAGGAAACCAAAATTTGACCGTAAATTGACAAAACATGAGCTCATTCAATTAGCATAAATTCATGCTCATATAAAATGTTAAGTAATTTCCTTTAAAATAATTACTTGCAAGTCCACATTGGACATAAAGAGAGCAAGGCATTGAAATTATCCAAATACGTGGCCATTTTTGGATAAAGTGACATAAAACTTGATCATGATTGATCGAGGTCAAATCTCAATTAAATCACAATCAAACAACCTTCGCTTGGTGCAAGGTGTCATTGAAAAGGTCTTGTGACTCAATTTGGTAAGTTCAAATCACAAAATTTCTACTCAAACAAAAAGAATTTGAGAAAATACGAAAGTGGAAATTTTTGGACAAAAACTTGAGTTCGATGCTACTTTCCCAAACTTCTTACTTATCAAATTTGAAAAGAAAGGCTACAAAGTTGGTGTCTTTAGAAAGAAGATGTCACAAGCTTTCCAACAACACCTTGTTTGAGTTAAATAGAGGTCGGAAAGGCCTAAAAGTATGTTTGCAAAGATGGAAAAAGAAAAAAAAACATGCCAAACCCACAAAATTTGGTCCAAATCAAGTTGGGGTGCCTTCTTTGCGCACAAATTTGTCACAGTTCACCCATGGTTGATCCAAAAAGTTGATAATTTCATAAACTAGGAGTAATTATCTACATCTTAAAAGAAAAAAAATCGCATCTCAAGATCATGTCTTAATTTATTTATAGATATTGCTTGCATAAGAGCAATAAAAAACCTACTTTGAATATATATTTCCCATGTGAACCGCCCAACTTCTTGACTAAATAACCAGACCTAACTACACAAATTTGATACCTTTATAAAGACTGTTGTACAAGCTTTCCAACTTTACCAAAAAATGCCTAAAACAGAGTTTGGTAAGGCCTCCAATCCAGTATGCGAAGTTATTACCTCAAAATTGTAAAAAAATGGACAAAAATCAAACTGGGATAGTGGAAAAATTGAAACCAAGCGCATGCACACACATACCGTGCGCATGGGCCCTGTTTCTTAGGTAAGTGTGAGAAAGTTTGTTACTTAATAGCTATAAAAAATTAAAAACAATACCACTCCCACTAAAAAATGCAAGCAAAAAACCCATAAAATTACCCAAACTATTCCCAAATTTCTTTAGAAAATTCATAAAGAAATGTCCTATAATCAAAATCAAGATATGCAAGGGTATCTTTGTAGCGAGGGAAAATTCTTGACCTATTACAAGGTGACATATCATACTACCAAGTCTACAAAGTAAGGCCAATTACGAAGCGTCACGTACTACAACTAGGTTCTACCATCACCATTCAAGAACCAAAAGAAATTTGCCAAGTGTCATGAAATAAAAACATAAATAGGCATGCAAAATGCCAATTACACATCGGTGCATGTAAGCAATGATGTAAGCAGTCTTGTGTGTGTAAGTAATGACATAGGCAGTCCAATCGGGTGTTGACATGTGTCATCTTGAAAATCAAAAAATTTCAGCCAATCAAAAGATGCCACGTTTCTTGGAGAAAAAGTCTTAAAGCTCCTTCAATTAGATTGTGACACATGTCACCAATCAGATTTCGCCATGTGTCGCTCACCTACCCCCTAACTCCTATAAATAGAAGCTTTCCTAAGGCATTTCTACACACCAAGACATCTAGAGCATAAGCAACATCAAAGACGATTCAGAAGCACTCAGAAATACAGAAGCTCTAAGGAATCAAGCCTTAAAGCCTTCAAGAACTTCAACCTCAAAATCGAAGAACATTCGAAGCAGAACCATCCAAACTACCTTCCTAGATCTTAAAGTTTGCTAGAATCAAGCCCAAAAGCCTTCAGAAACTTCAAAAAATTAGAAATCAGCAAGCTCTATGGATTCAAGCCCTAAAAGCTCCGAAGAACTTCCACCATAAACCTTCGAAGACAAAGAACAAGAAGAACAAAGAATTTCTAACAAGCTTTTAGCCAGAGATTCGTTGTAATTCTGTTTCAAGAGTCTTCGATCTATTCTTTAGCCAAATTGAAGGATATTTGATGTTCGAGTCAAAGTCACATTACCACAATTCCAATCAACAAGTCTTGTAAGGGGATCGAATCAGAGGATCACTCTTTTGTAATCACAAAGAATTGTACCACAAATTCATCAATACAAATTCGCATTTGTTAAACTATTTTACTTGTTTGATTTATTTCAAACTCGAAATTTAGTCGTCCACAATCTTTATTTTCAATGTTTTCGTGCTCTTAGTTGCTTAAATAAATGCATGTTTGTGTGATTAATGTATTGAGCATGTTTTGGATATTTATGAATGAGCATTACCATGCATGATTGGGCTAGAATTTAATTGCAAACTTATGATTAGTTTGTTAATTCCAATATTTAGATGAACATGTTCCTTTTCTCAAAAAAAAAAAAAAAAAAAAAGATGAACAAGTTCATTTTCTCAATAAAAAAAAAAACATGAACATGTTCATGAATATTAATGCAGGTGTCATTTTTTTTTTTTTTGAAAATCTAATGTAGGTGGCATTTGATGTTTTGTTTTACATAATATTTAGATTATGTGTCTAACCCATTTTATGTGAAAGCAAAAAAGCACATGTTAACAGTGTATTTTGTCTACCTTTGATTTACATCTCAAGCCCTAGAAATTCTAAAAAAAAAAAAAATGTTTTTATCCATGGACCGTGGGAATGTCAAGAATAAATAAATTTATCCCATTCAAACGTCAGATCACTTAAATTTCTGGTCTTCGAGTTGAAATGACTAAAATGCTCTCTGTCGACTAAACTTTGATCGGGTTGGCCGATGGCCAGATAAGTGCATTGTTTCACCAAAATACTCATTTTCTACCTTTTTATATCAACCTATGAGTTGGCCAGTGGCTTGGTAATATTTTCAAATGATTTTAGGTGATATTGGGCATTTGCCCTTATTTTGCAAAAATAACAGCAATATGTCTCTGTTTTGAAACTATTTAGGTGAGTATTCCTGTTTTTTAAACTCAATTTTAACAAAATTGAGTTTGGTATAAAATTCGATATCCTCAAAATCGAGTTATATGTAAATTTTTAATTGAAACTCGATTTTAGCAAAAGTCGAGTTTCACTTAAATTTTTTATTTTATTTTAAATTAAGTAGCAAAATATGCATAGTACTCGACATTACTAATGTCGAGTTCTACTTGTAACTCTATTTTGCTAAAATCGAGTTTCAAAATACAGACACAGACCTAAATAGTTTCAAAACAGGGACATATGACTGCTATTTTTGCAAAATAAAGGCAAAAGCCCTATATCTCCAAGATTTTACCAACTTGTACCAAGTTTGACTATCGCCAACCCAGGCTTGACCATAGTACTTTTCTCTCTCTCTCTCTCTCTCTCTCTCTCTCTCTCTCTTCTTCTTCTTCTTCTTCTTCTTTTTTTTTTTTTTTTCCAATTCTTCTTTTGGGTAGCAAATTTCTCAGTTTAAATTGTTTTTTCACTACATTCCTCATTGTTAGGTTGTTTGAAGGGCAGCTCCACATTGTGACTAAGGTTGTCACAAGACCACACTGACTTGGGAAAAATCATTATTATATATAAATTATAAAAATTTATGATTTTTTTTGTCCTTAAAAATTTGTGACCACCCAAAATTTTTTTAAGCCCAACATAATTAAACTTTGGACAAAACAAACTTGATTGTAGCCTTGTAAACTAAAGTTACAACTCAAATTAATATTTTTTTGTTAATTAGATATGAATTTTGACAAATCTACTATTGGATTACATTTTTTTTTTCTTCTTAATCCTCCATACTTGAAAATTTTTAAGAAGATCAAAGACCAATAGCTATGTCATTTATCAAATGTTTAAATTTTGATTTTTTGGAGTCTAAAATTATACATAAAAATAAGTTTATGAATCAAATAGTAAATAATATCCGATTAACATAATATTTGACATGTGCTTTAAGAACATAAAGAATATGCAATTCAATGGTTAGATTTTTAAAATATGTAGTCATGTTAATTTGTTTAGTAAGAGTTGTAGTTGTAGCAAAGTTAGATTTTCAAAAAATATTGTTAAGGGGACCTTAAATATTGTTAAGGAGACCAAAATTGTAGCAAAACTTTGTCCCTAAATTTTGGTCCCCTTAACAACATATAATATCTTTACAAACAAAAAGAAAATGCCTAAGAAAATTTTTATTTAACTAAAATTTTGAAAGAGATGTAGCTTGCAATATTGATAATGAGACAACGATTTTAAAATAAGAAAATTCGTAAAAGAAAATTGCAAGATTTTATGTATTTGTGTTTTTTTTTAATATATGAAGTTATCTTTTTATTAGATTTTATATAATTTAAATTTCTTAATCACTATCTTGGAAAAAAAATTCCTGAAACCACTACTAGGTTATCTAAAGCTTAATTAAGAAGAGAAATTAGTGCTCAGTCATAGTATAAAGTTAGATTACAATATTACAGCTCTGGTTTTCGATTTTTTTTTTTTTTTTTTTTTTTTTTATTTCATGTAGCAATTTCCTGTCAATTTAACTAGGAATTTTTAAAGAAGAATAAGTATATAATAAAAAAAAACAATGGAATTTTAGGAAAGTTTTCCCATAGTCAACTGCGCTGCATATTTTACACGCTCTCTCCGAACCCGCAGTTTACGCTAATCATTTTTTGTCCCAATTAATTTAGAGAGTATATAATGTATGGCACCGAGTCCAGTCCAAGGGTATTCGTTAAGACCCAAATATTAGAGAATTGGTCTCCTTTTATAATTTAATATAACGCTGATCAACTTATACTCTGACCGAAGAATTGGAAGTCTTTCAATCTTAAATTTTAGTCGTACTAATTACTATAAGACTGACTTTGCAAAAGAATAATCAACCTGCTTTCATATTATCACATACAGTTATAGATTCTACTTGATAATCTATAAATAGCAACCAAACTATAACACTTCTGCAACATCAATTTCTGGCTTAACTTCAAACTTTCTTAGTTATGGCTTATAATAAAGCTTTTTCTCTGTTTTCATTTACTCTCCTCCTCCTTCTCCTCCTTCCTTTCCATTCTCATGCAACTTCACGAAACTCCCACAGCAAGAAATCGTCACCCTTTGAGTTTCTCAAACATCTTCAAGGATGTCACAAGGGAGAAAAGCTCAAAGGCATCCATAACCTCAAAGCCTACCTTGAAAATTTTGGTTACTTGAGCTATAATAATTATTCCAAAAATCACACTCATACCAATGATGATGATTTCGATGAACTCTTGGAATCTGCCATTAAAACATACCAACTAAACTACCATCTCAATGCCACTGGAACTTTGGATGCCAAAACGGTCTCAACAATGATGATGCCTCGTTGTGGGGTGGCAGATATCACCAATGGTACGAATTGGATGCGCTCAAGCAAGAAGAAACATCATCACAGCCATGGCTCTTTACATTCCGTCTCTCACTTTACTTTTTTCCAAGGGTATCCCAAGTGGCCATCTTCTAAGTACCATCTCACCTATGGATTTCTCCCTGGCACCCCAACTGAAGCAATGAGTCCTGTTGCAAAAGCTTTCGAAACATGGGCTGCCAACACAAACTTCAGGTTCTCAAGAGCACAAGACCACACAAATGCAGACATCAAAGTTAGTTTCCACAGGAGGGATCATGGAGATGGGCACGCTTTTGATGGAGCTGGTGGAATCTTAGCACATGCTTGGGCACCAACGGATGGGAGATTCCATTATGATGTAGATGAGCAATGGAGTGTTGGAGCTTCTCCAGGTGCGTTTGATTTGGAGACTGTTGCATTGCATGAAATTGGGCACCTTCTTGGACTTGATCATAGCTCAGTTGAAGGGGCCATCATGTGGCCTAGCATACGTCCAGGAGTGACCCAAGGTTTGCATAGGGACGATATTGATGGCATTAAAGCCTTATATAATTTTTAAGTGTTCAAGGATTTGCAAATCGCAATATGCAAGTATTAGCAGGGTAGAGAATAAAGCATAGTGCAAAACTGCAAATGCATTGCACTAGGACTATTCGACCATATACATAGAAAAAGGAAGAGAGATTAGTACAAGAGACAAAATAAAGATTTTACCTACTCATGGTAGAAAGTGATGCTTGATTGTATTTTACTTCATGTTGTAATAGTATTACTTCAGTTTTTTCAAGAATCTTGTAGTTCGATTAGGATCTCTTGGTGTTTCAATGTAGATTTCTAGTGTTCAAATTCTTCCACCCTCAATTATCAAATTATAGGAACTAAAACAAAATAATAATGCTTCATTTTTACTACCAATTTCATGGAATCGTACGATCTTGAAAATTTGTATGATGATAGAAAAAAACCTTTTAAATTTTTTGTTTTAACAATAATAACTAAGACCAAAAATTATATTTTTTTAGGATTTTTATTGATTGGCTTTCAGCACAAATATTTTAAAATTTTTGGTACTTTCAAAAATAGAATACTAGTTAAAGCAAGTCATCTTACTATTAAAGCTTATAAAAATAAGTGCAAATTATAATTTACCCACTTGTGGTTTAGCTAAAATTTAAGTTGCCTACCTGTGATTTAAAATTTGACACTTTACTCACTTGAGGTTTGACCGAAATTTAAGTTACCTACTTGTGGTTTGAATCCCATGTTGCAAGTGTTCCGTTGGATTATTTTTGATCTTATTTGATCTTGTATTTTTATGTTTTTTGTGTTTTTGGAGGAAACAAACATAAAAGTGGAGCAAAATTATAAATTTAGCCATGTTTTTAACAAAGGTGGGTTAAGAAAATCTGAGGTAATCTCAAGTGAGTAAAATGTCAAATTTCAAATCATAAGTAGGCAATTTAAATTTTAAGTAAACCACAGTTGGGTAAATTGTAATTTAACCTAAAAAAAATATGGATAAAGATGTATATTTTTAAGATCCTTGAGCCATTATGAATGGAAAGCCTCACATAGAGCTCAACGGTCGAGAAAAAAAAAAAAGTCTAAAGATGGAATATGTGGGATGGACTACCCTTAAGGCCAAGGAAGGCATCCTAATAGAGGAATATGATTCTCGAAATATGTGACTTAAATTTATAGGAGTAATGATCATAAACCTAGAATCTAGGCCACTTATAAAAACAAACCCTAAAATCTCAGAGCAACCGCATCTGTGGTTGCAAAAATGTACAAAATATAAAAAGTGCTCAATTTTGCACGTTTTAACCAAAAAATCATTCATATCAATGCTTGCAAAAATGTGCAAATATACAAAACTGCTATAGTAACCGTGCATATATGCACGGTTATTGTTCATGTGCGAATGTTTTTTTATTCTTTTTTCTCTCTCCCCTTTCATCTTGCTCTTCTCCTCTGTCTTCTTCTCACAAAAAAACCACAAAATCACCCCTGCCCCAACCTCAACCACCGATCTCTATCTTCTTCCAACAACAAAATCACAAAACTTCCCCTGCCTAGCCTCAACCACAGATCAAGGTGGTACCACCCAAATACAAAAACCCAAAAACTAAAATTAGTAATAACCCATCTTAGAACTAGCAAGAACCAAATGAAATCAAACTCCAGAATTAACCAAAACCAAGATGAAGTCAAGTGGGGACCATGTAGCACTACATCAAGATCGGAGATGGCGATGGTGGGTTGCTACAATTGGGGCTGACTTGGGTTGTTAGCGGCGGCGTGACGATGGCGGTAGTGTAATGGAGTGGATATGGCTGTGGAGGAGGATATAGAGATAGACTAGGGTTTGGAAAGGAAGAAGAGAATGGTAGTGGAAGAGGAAAGAAGAGTCCTAGGATTGCATCCGAATGAACCTATTTTTTGAGAAAAGAAGAGCCCTTGTTTATTAGACTCTTTGTGGTATTCCAAGCCAATTACAAATGAAATGAAAGATAGAGTTCGAAAAACTAGCCAATCACGTGGGGTAGGAAAATTCTAGGAAGCTTCTCTTTTTTCAAATACCTTAATGTCTATGTTTATTTACCAAAAAACCAAATTGTTTTAGTTTTTACTAACTAACCTGATTAGTTTATTAGGAATTTTCTTAAATGTTTATATTAAAATCATTAAATTAAAAAATGTGACCATTATATTTGAAGTTACCGCATTGCAATTCGTTCACTTGAACTGCCATTCCGGTTACCAGAGACACAGTTTTGGCGATCAATGCCAGAGGTCTAATAATCGAAACTATCAATTCAACCACCAGTGCTAGCAGTCCAATCACTGAGGACACCACTCCAGCAGTGGTCATCGAAGCAACTATTCTAGTGGTCCAATCATCAGACCTCTAGCACCAATGGCTCCGCTACTTGAGCCATCGGTTTTGGTGGTTGCTTGAAAAATAAGTTTAAATTCAAAAAATTTGATCATTAGAGAAAATAATAAAAAATGAATGAAGAATGAATATTTTATTGAAATCTCTTTTAAAATAGATAAACTGATGGGAGTGTTTTGAAAAAATGGTTGTGTAAAATACAAAAAGTAAATTTTTATGCTAATATAGACAGAATATTTTACATGGACTGGTGTGATTGCTCTCTCCCATTAGTGCACAATTGTCCTCTATCATGTCATATTTTGTTTGTCTTATAGGTTTGCGTGCAAAATGACAATTAAGTCTAAAAAATTTCAAACTCTTTTTTAAACCTTGGGATCAAGGGAATTACAAAAATTAATTAAATTTGTCCCAATTGAGTATCTTGTTAACCAATATCAAAAATTATGTGCCAAAATGACCAAAATACCCTTTGTTGAGCATACCTTAACTGACGGTTAAACAAACAAGAACACATCATCCAACCACCAAATTCTATCATATCACTCTAAAATACATCTCTCAAAACACGTTTACCAACATTAACCGAGTTCAACCACGGGCAACCATAATTTAACCGAAAGTTAACAAAAACTTAGACCGTATAATAGGATAAATTCAAACTCATATAAATATTATGTTATTTCCTTTAAAATGATTACTTGCAAACCTAGATCAAACGTAAAAGGAGAAAGATACAACAAAACATTGAAAACTAGCTAGATACATTACTATTTTTGGATAAAGTGACGATTGTCATTTTATCTGTTATCATCTTGTCCACTTTGCTTTCAAGTTGTTCTTAGTTTCCTTTAAAAAACAACTTGCAGATATCTTCATCAAGTCACATCCTAAAGGACACTTTTGTGCTTTGGTTGACAACTTTAAGTTAGTCTCACACCCACCTTGAGTTTGAAGGGGGCTGTTAATGTGTAATAGGTTGTGCCTTAGGTCCACCTTATTTACTTGTATAGTACACATATTTGTACTGCACACTCTGCCTCCTATATAAAGACACTCATATATATTTTATTACTTGAGAAATACAATACATTTATTCAGTATTTCTAACACACACACACACACATATATAAAAAGTGCAAATGGGTTAGCTTAATATCACTTAGGGCACGTTTGGTAAACTGTAATAAACACTATAATGTAATAGATATATAAATGGCATAACTATTCAGTTGTTTGGTTATGTTTTTATTACAATGAATAGTTATTCCTTATGAATAGTTATTCTTCAAAATGAGAAATAATTATTCCTTATCAAAAGTACTGAATATCTATTCCTGCACCTTATGTAATAACTTTTTTAAAAAATTTCCTAAATAGCCATTAGTTGCCACACCTTCAAAAAGAAAGTAAATAAATTTTCCTTATTGTTAATTTTTAGCTCTATTTTGAACACCCTAAAATAAGTGTATTTTAGAAAATTTGACTTAAAATTGATTTAATTACACCTTCTTTTTATAATCTACTAAATTGTGGATGCATATTCAAGATTCTATTCTTAAATGGTCATCAAGTTAATGAATAGTAATACTTATTATATTTCAACTTAATGTATTCTTTGTAATACTTATTTCTATTTCCATGTAATAATCATTACAGTATATCAAACGTACCCTTAATTAATTAAGTCGGTTAGGTATTATAAATTTTTGTTTTTAATTTTTTGAGAAGAGGCTAGTTACGTATTATAATTTGAAAGCAAACCAAAAACAAGAGTCTTAATTAATAAAAGGGAACATTTGATTTCAAGTTATTAACACAACTTTAATAAAGGTTACACAAAGTGGATCCTCAATCCGATCAAATAATTATGGCGTAAGCCATGTAGTACCATCACGATGTATTTCGACAGTAGATGGCAATTGTTTCTATATATATTAGTACGTACGGAACTGAAGATTCCACCATCTTGGACACTTAAACATTATATAAGGCTTTAATTCCATTGATATCATCTTTGTCCAAACCTTTGGTCCCTCCTGGAGAAATGCTAGGCCACATAATAGCCCCATGAACTTTGCTATGTCCGAGCCCAAGAAGGTGCCCAATCTCATGCAAAGCAACAGTCTCCAAGTCAAATTGACCTGGAACAGCTCCCACACTCCATTTTTCATCAGCATCATAATGGAATCTGCCATCAGTTGGAGCAAAAGCATGGGCAAGGACTCCACCAGCTCCATCAAAAGGGGACCCGTCTCCATGATCCCTACTTTGGAAACCAATTTTGATATCTGCCTTCGTGTCGTCTTGAGCTCGCGAGAATGTGAACTGTGTGTTGGCAGCCCATGTTTGAAAAGCTTGTGCAACTGGGCTCATGGCTCTAGTTGGGGTGTCAGGGAGAAATCCATAGGTAAGGCTGTACTTGGAATCTGGCCATTTCTGCTTTCTAGGGAAGAAATCATAGTGACTAACAGTGTGTAAAGAGCCATGGTTGTGGTCATGTTTTTTATTGTCTGAACGCATCCAATTTGTACCGTTGATGATATCAGCCACACCACAACGAGGCATCATCATGTTGGATACTGTTTTGGCATCCAAAGTCCCAGTGGTGTTGAGGTGGAAATTTAGCTGGTAAGTTCTAAGGGCCGACTCTAGGGGTTCATCGAAATCATCATCATTGGCATGGTTTTGCTTTTTGGAATGACTATAATTCAAGTAACCAAATTGTTCAAGGTAACTTTTCAGGACTTTGATGCCTGAGATATTGTCACCCTTGTGACATCCTTGTAGATGCTTGAGAAAATCAAAGGGTGATGATTTCTTGTTATTGGTGTTTCTTGAAGTTCCATGAGAAAGAAGAGGAAGAAGGAGGAGAGTGAATAAAAAGAGTGAAAATGCTTTAGAAGCCATAGCTGCAAAAGTTTGAAACTTAAGCACTTCGTTAATATTGTGTAGAAGTGTTTAGTTTCATTGCTATTTATGGATATCATTAAGGGAGGCTTCTTGTGGGATATTCTCATTATTCTCATGTGAATGCAAGGTTGATTCTTCTTCTACTATGATGGCCTGACTTTTACAAGCAAGATATGAGATTGAGAAGTGACCTAGAACTAGAAGTGGCCGGCCACTTGGAGACTCGAGGTCTAGGGGCCCTTTTTTGCCGAATTACTACAACTTTTAAAGTAATGCCACATACCTAACTGTAGAATTTGGGATTTATAATTTGTTGTGATGATAAATTGTGATCTATGAAACACCATTTTTATGTAAGCTCACTGATCACTATAGAAACCATAATTCATTATACCGAATCACAAAGTACCAATTAAATATTGTAAAATTTTATTATGTAGATTGATTTGTGGAAAACTTTTTCAGAGCCATCAACAATTCAATAACTTTAAAGTTTCCTTCAATAAAAATACATATGCCCCTCCTTCCCCGAGCGAATTTACTAATAATAGTAGGTCTTCCATTGAAAACATTATTGCATGATTTCCTACTTTGTAAAAATGTTAAATGGTAACTGAATTCAAATAAAATTATTAAGACCATAATAAAAAGAAAGCCAAATTATTAAATATTCAATTAGGAAAAAAGTTTAGTTACAAACTTAGTTGTAACTAAACTTAGTTACAACTTCAATACTCCACTCAATATTTTTTTATTTGAAATGAATTTTGAGAAATTCATTATTGGATTGCATTTTCTTTTTATATATTCTATACTTACAAAATTTTTAGAAGATAAAAAATTAATAGTTATTTCTCAATTAAATATTTAAATTTCAAGTTTTTATAGTTTAAAATTATGAATAAAAAGTAAATTTATGGATTGAATATTAAATTTATTTTATAGAAAAGATTGAATAGTAAGTAACAAGAGTCAAATGCGTATCAAGTATGTTATACTTTTTATTGTTATTGGTCATAATTAACTTTGACTGGAGTAATTTTCTACTAAAATATGACTTTTGGGTTGTGTAGAAAGTAGAAGAATGTAAATTCACCACTGTATCTATTTTGGCTGGTAGTCACCGGGGATAAAATCATGACAAAAATATTATTAAAATAGAAAACCTAGACAAGTGACCAATGTAATTTATAAATAGTTAATTATATCTCACGTATGCTCAAAAAGCTGATACCACTAATTTGAGGATCTTAATCTCACGTATTGAAAACTAAGCTCGTACCAACGGTTTGGCAAACATAATCTAAAGCGTAAGTATAGAATGTACATAGTGAAATGATAATTGATAAATAAAACTAGCTTTATCACACGCTCTACGAATGCGTCAAGTGGGCTTTTTTTTTTTTTTTTTTTTTTTTTTTCAAGAAAAATAGTATCAAGTTTTTTTATTCATACTAATTCAAGGTTTATGTGTTAGCCAAGTAACATTTATGAATGCTCCAATCACCAAAATAGTCCAGAGTGAGATGAGACCAAGCCACAAAAAATGATCATTGAAATAACATGGAAGGCATTATTCAATGTGTGGTTTTAGGTGGGTTCAATTTTCAGGCTAGATTTTATCTCATTACCACTATTTTTGTGATTGACAACCGTACAAATTAAATCTCACTTGCCTAAAGCATAAACCTCTAATGGGTATGAAGAAAAATGTGAACGTTATAATTTTATTTTTGAAAAAAATAGAGTTCGCGCATAGCATGTGCAATGACCTTAGTACTTAGTTATGATAATTCGTCATAATTAATTATGACCCGAATGTTTTCCACTAAAATATGACTTTTGGGTTGTGTAGAAGCATAGCTGTCGGTATTATATGATACGTGCTACATATTGTATCATGCACAAAACATTTTGTATTATAACATGTCCATTTGTTTTTTTTTTGGTTAAAATTTGTATTTTTATTTGAATCTAACAAGTTGTTATACTTGTTTTTGACACTAAATTATTAGTTTACATAATTTACCCCAATGAATAACATGTCCATATGAATTTGTTTTTCCTCTTATTCTCCTACAAAATTTGGAACTCTACCACTTCATTTTCATATTTGCATATTTCTTTTCTATACTATATATAAGGTATTAACTAACAATATAATTCTTCTAAAAAAAAACTAACAATATAATTACTTTTTATTTTTGTCATTATTGTTATAATTCTAAGAAGCAATGATGCCAAGAAGGAAAAAATAGCCTTTATAATGAATTACCTTTATATATGAAAATTTTTCTGTATCTTACAAGATAGGATTCATATTTTTAATCTCATGTATTGAAAACTAAGCTCATACCACCAGTTTGTCAAACATAATCTAAAGCATAAGTTTCAAATGTAGGTAATTGAATAATTGATAAATAAAACTAACTTTATTACACGCATTACAAATGTGTCAAAAGGGCCATTTTTTTCGCTCTCACTTTTAATAAAAAACATAGTATTTAAAATTTTCATTCATACCAATTCAATGTTTATGTGTTAGCCAAGTAACATTTATGCATATTCCAATCACCGAAATAGTCCAGAGTGAGATGAGGCCAAGCCCCCAAAAATGAACACACACACACACACACATATATAGCCAAAATTAAGAGAAAGTTCAATTAGATTTCAAATTAGAATTAAATTAGAGTTTAATTTTGCGCCACGTGTCACATCTAATATAATTTTTTTTTTTTTTGGTGCTAAGTGAGTTAATTCAGTATAGAAAACGAAAAGTCCAATAAAATAAACCTAGGTTATATATATATATATATATATATATATATATATATATATATAACCAAAGCTTAGAAAAAATTTGATTAGAAGCAAAATTAGATTTTGCCTATGTTAGCTTTACATACAAATTAAATTGTTTTGATTTTTACTAATATTTTTTTTTTTCTGAACTAATGAGTATATTTTTTGCATTGTTTCTATTTAGATATTTTAATTGTATGTGAAGATCTTGAACGTAACAAACTTTAATTGAACTAAATGATTCCATGCACCTATCCCCATTCAATTTATATAGGAGATACGATTGAACCAATATATTCTTTTATTTATTAGGATTTCATGGATAGTGATAGTGAATTGATATTGTATATGTAATGTTAAACAGTGATTTTCAAAATTATATACATACAACAGTACAAAGAGAAATTTGGCGTAACTAATATCATTAAAATTGCAAAAAAAAAAAAAAAAAAAAAATTAGTAATTCCAAATGTCCTGGTCGAACTAATTTCCTATATATTTAATAACCCAAACTAACATTAATAGCATCACTACAATTCATCATTCATGTGCATAAACATGAGTTACAAACTAGTTGAAATAATATGAAAGTCATTATTCAACGAGTGAGTGTAGGTGGGTTCAATTTTTCAGCCTAGATTTTATCTAATTACCACTATTTTTGTGATTGACAAATGAATAAATCTCACTTCGCTAACACCTAAACCTTAAGAGAAATGATATGTCCACAACATTTTCACAATATTTTATAACAAATTTTAAGTGGTAGGTTGTTACTGGTTGTTATCGTTGGGGTAAAAAAGTAATCTTAGTATTAAGTTCAAATTTGAACTAATAACAACTAGCCACCTATGTTTTGTTGTGAATATATTGTAAAAAATATTGTGAACGTAACACTTTTCAAATCTTAAATGGGGAAGAAGAAAAATGTGGGCGCATAACAATGAAGTTAGTACTTAGTTATGATAATTGGTCATAATTAACTCTGACTGGATTATTTTCCACTAAAAAATGACTTTTGGGTCAAGTAGAAGTAGATTAATATGAAGAGGAAGTAAGGGTCTGTTTAGATATTACTTATTGTTGAAAACTGAAAATTAAAAATTGAAAATATTGTAGCAAAATACTTTTTAAATATGTGAATAGTGCTGTGAGACCCACTTTTAATGAAAATTTTGTTGAAAGAGTACTTGTGGGTACCGTGAACAGTGCACAGGATCCACTGGCAGAGATGTAAACGCGCTGAAAAATTTCAACGCAATCCAAACTAACACTAAGTAGTTTGTTTTCACTGTTAATTTTTTAAGATTATTTTTGTCAATTTGAAAATGAAATAATAGCAATAGCACTAAGAAAAGGAATAAAAGCCTGAAACAATAGAAAAATGATTATTAACTTCTCTAGGTTCCCAACATTTTCAGAACATTTTTATAATAAATCATAGGTGGTAAATTATTATTGGTTCTAACTTAAATATGTCATTGAAATTACTTTTCTGTCCACCAATAACAACCCATACCAACTTGCAAAATATAATTTGTTGTAAAATTATTATGGACATAGCATTTTTCTATTATATTTATATGGTTGCTTACATCCTCTTATTGCTCGTTCTCTTTCTCTCCTTTCTCCTTCTTTTTTTTTTTTTTTTTTGTTTGCTTATTTTTGCTAATTTTTTTAGATATCATGTTTACGATTATATATAAAGATAAGAGGAAGAGAATTTACAATGTCATAACTATTTTTGACTAGATTAATTTTCCATTCAAATAGCACTTTTGGGTTGTGTAGAATCTAGAATATACTATATAGAGAGAGTGAATCTCCACTAAAATTGGTATTAGGTTGTGTAGAAATAGAATGCAGAGAAGACTAGAAGAGTCTTTTGAAATAAAAGTCTTAAGGTGAGGCACACTCTTACACTACAAGAAAAACGAGCTATTGCGGCGGGCCTATTGCGGCGGGTGCAAAAACTGCCGCTATATGCCGCCTATTGCGGCGGGTTTTTGGCCCGCCACTGTACATAAGATCTATTGCGGCGTTTCATATGCCCGCCGCAATAGTTATAGTATTTTGCGGCGTACTACTGCGGCGGGCCAATTACCCGCCGCAATAGACCAGTTTTAGCGGCGTTAAGCTTAGCTATAGCGGCGGGTCATTGACCCGCCGCAATATGCACTCCTTTTTGCGGCGGGTTGGACCGCCGCAATAGACCTTTAAATTTTCCTTTATTTTTTTCGTCTTCCTACTTAAATATCAAATGGTAAAGTACACCCGATTAGCATGAAAATTGGCATGCATGTTAAGAACATATAGAACATGTAATCCAACGGTTGGATTTTCAAAATATGAATTCAATAATAAGTTATTGATTGGTGTAACATTTTTTTGAGTTATATCGAGTGTAACATGAACCCAACCTTATATTTCTTAATTTGTTGTGAATCTTGACAAATCTACCGTTAGATTACATTATTTTCATATATTTTTCATGATTACAAAATTTCAAGTTGATCAAAGATTAATAGTCATGTCATCAATCAATTGTTTAAATTCAAATTTTTGTAGTTTAAAATAACGCATAAAAGATGAGTTTAAAGATCAAATGGTAAATTACATCCGATTGGCATAAAAATTGGCATGCATGTTAAGAACATATAGAAAATGTGATCCAACGGTTTGATTTTTAAAATATGAATTTAATAATAAGTTATTGGTTAATATAACATTTTTTAGAGTTACATCAAGTGTAACTTGAACTCAACCCTATATTTCTTAATTCAATGTAAATTTTGACAAATCTACCGTTAGTTTGTGTTATCTTTATATATTTTTCATGCTTACAAAATTTCAAGATGATCAAAGATTAATAGTCATATCATCAATTAATTGCTTAAATTCAAATTTTTGTAGTTTAAAATAACGCATAAAAAATGAGTTTAAAGATCAAATTGTAAATTACATCCGATTGGCATGAAAATTGGCATGCATGTTAAGAGCATATAGAAAATGTGATCCAACGGTTGGATTTTCAAAATATGAATTCATAATAAGTTATTGGTTGGTGTAACCTTTTTTAGAATTACATTAAGTGTAAATTGAACCCAATCTTATATTTCTTAATTTGATGTGAATTTTGAAAAATCTGCCGTTAGATTACGTTATCTTCATATATTTTTCATGCTTACAAAATTTCAAGGTGATTAAAGATTAATAGTCATGTCATCAATCAATTGTTTAAATTCAAATTTTTGAAGTTTAAAATAACGCATAAAAGATGAGTTTAAAGATCAAATGGTAAATTACACCCGATTGGCATGAAAATTGGCATGCATGTTAAGAACATGTAGAAAATGTGATCCAACGGTTTGATTTTTAAAATATGAATTCAATAATAAATTATTGGTTGGTATAACATTTTTTAGAGTTACATCAAGTGTAACTTGAATTCAACCCTATATTTCTTAATTCAATGTAAATTTTGACAAATCTTTAGTTAATTTACGTTATCTTTATATATTTTTCATGCTTAAAAATTTTCAAAGTGATCAAAGATTAATAGTCATATCATCAATTAATTGTTTAAATTCAAATTTTTGTAGTTTAAAATAACGCATAAAAAATGAGTTTAAAGATCAAATGGTAAATTACATCCGATTGACATGAAAATTGACATGCATGTTAAGAACATATAGAAAATGTGATCCAACGGTTGGATTTTCAAAATATGAATTCAACAATAAGTTATTGGTTGGTGTAACATTTTTTAGAGTTACATTAGGTGTAACTTGAACCTAACCCCATATTTCTTAATTTGATGTGAATTTTGACAAATCTACCGTTAGATTACATTATCTTCATATATTTTTCATACTTAAAAAATTTCGAGGTGATCAAAGATTAATAGCCATGTCATCAATCAATTTTTTAAATTCAAGTTTTTATAGTTTAAAATAACACATAAAAGATGAGTTTAAAGATCAAATGGTAAATTACACCTGATTGGCATGAAAATTGGCATGCATGTTAAGAACATATAGAACATGTAATCCAACGGTTGGATTTTCAAAATATGAATTCAATAATAGGCTATTTGTTGGTGTAACATTCAATAATAAGTGATTGACCGCGCCTTTCTCTAAATCCAACCGTTTAATTGCGACCATAATTTATCAGAATTAACCTTTCGTTAAACTCTTCAAATCCAACGGTTAGATTTCAAATCTAAGAATGGCATGTGATGGACATGTGTTGTGTATATATGGCTATATATATTCTCTCAATCTGACCATCCAATTGGTCTCAAATTTTACCAACACCAATATGTCACCATACTCTTCAATCCTAATGATCAAGATTTGAATATGAATTTTACCAAGTCTAGTGGTATCGGGACCACCATTAAGTTTGATCAGGTTTAACCAACTTTGACTAAATTTTGACCAAACTTTGACCGTGCCTTTCTCTAAATCCAACCGTTTGATTGTGACCATAATTTACTAGAATGATCATTTCATTACACTCTTCAAATCCAACGGTTAGATTTCAAATCTAAGTATGGTGCGTGATGGACATGTGCTGTGTACTTATATGGTTATGTTCTCTCAATCTGACCATCTAATTAATTATATTATTTTTTTAAAAAAGTAAACGTAATTAGTCACATATTAAAATTTTTACATAAATTTAATAATAGCTATGATCATTTTTTTTTAATTTTTAATAAGATAGAATGTGTGATCATTTTTGTTGTGTTTTTTTTTTTTTTTTTTGAGAAAGTGGTCTGGTGATTTTTATTGATTAAAATTGCCTTATTTTATTTTTTTCTTAAAATAAATTTGTCTTATTTTATTTTTCCCACTTAAAATTTCCCAAAAATTTGTTTCCCTCCTAACGTTTCACTTAGCTCTCCCTCCCCCCACCCTCC
Organism: Lithocarpus polystachyus; assembly: GCA_033629205.1. Taxonomy (NCBI): domain Eukaryota; kingdom Viridiplantae; phylum Streptophyta; class Magnoliopsida; order Fagales; family Fagaceae; genus Lithocarpus; species Lithocarpus polystachyus. The sequence goes on from CM066167.1 coordinate 20,375,281, forward strand.
CAAAAAAGCCAAAATTTTAGGATTAAGAATAATTATTACGTTAAGAATTTAAACTTCTTTTATCAATTTTTTTATCATTTTTTAATTAAAGGTAATAACAAAGTTGCCATCCCAAATGGGTTGATTGAAACATCAGGTATTAAAAAAAAAAAGATATTAAAAAAAAATTATGTTCTTATCAAAAAGGTATCAGAAAGAAAACAAAAAGAAAAAAAGAAAAAGAAAAAGAATAAAGAGCATGTTACGCCTAGGAAAGAAAAAAAAAAAGAAAAGAAAAAAAGAAAAGAAAAGTTGAAAACATTGGAGGATTAGCACAAAAAAATAATAAATAAATAAAGAATTAGAATTCAAAAAAAAGGATCAACGGATAAAAACAATACATCAAGAAAGATCAACGGATAAAAACAAAAGGCTAAAGTTAGGGTTTTTTTTTACCCTATCACATATTCAGCCGCCTCACTCTCTCTTCCTCATCCTCACATATTCAGCCATTTACTTCACCCAAACAAAAAAAAAAAAAAAACCATTTGCTCCCATCTGCTGTCAAAAAAAAAAAAAAAAAACCGGCGACGTTTCAGCTCAACGTCGCCGATCGAGCTCAACGGCGATGATCAAGCCACGTCGCCGATCGATCTTAACCGGCGCCGATCGAGCTCAACGTCGCCGATCGAGCTCAACGTCGCCGATCGAGCTCAACGGCGACGATCAAGCTCAACGGCGACGCTTCAGCTCAAAAGCCGCCGCTTGAGCAAGCCAACGTCGCCGATCAAGCCAACCGTCGCCGATCGAGCTCAACGGCGACGCTTCAGCTCTGATCGCAACGGCGACGGTTGAGCTCAATCGTCGCCGTAAATCTTCGCCGTTCGCGACGATTCATGGCGACGCGAAGATTTACGGCGCCGATCGCAACGGCGACGCGATGCAACGCCTCAGCTCGCCGATCGCGACGCAACGCCTCAGCTCGACGATCGCGACGGCGACGCCTCAGCTCGCCGATCGCAACGGCGACGCCTCAGCTCGCCGATCGCAACGGCGACACCTTAGCTCGCCAATCGCGACGATTCACGGCGACGCTTCAGCTCCCTTTCGCATCGGCGACCCTTCGCCTCCCCTTGGGTTTGTGCTATCTTTTTTTTTTTTTTTGTGCTATGTTAAATCACCACATCTTCATGGAATCAATCTTGATTAAATTATTAATCTCCCTGCTTTTTTGTGCTATGGTTGCGTAATATTGGATTGTAGATAAAACACACTCTGAGCTTCGATTTTCTCTGTTTTTTTTTTTTTTTTGGATTAAAAATATTTGACTGAAATGTAGAATATGCTTTTAGCTGATATTTTGTTCGATGAAATTCGGAAGAAAAATAATATAATGCACAATGTGGCCTTAGTGGTTGTAGTGTAAGAAAAGATTTGTTTGGCAAGTGTGTCTAGGCAATGTGAAAATTGTATTCTAGTATGATATGTGTTGTAACCTTGTAGAAGATGTTTTATGATGTGTGGTTGATTTGAATTATATATTGAAAACAGTAGAACTTTTCCAGAGAAAAAAAATGAATTATTTGTTTTTTGAATTGTTTACTGCATTATTTGTCTTTGACTCTACTACATGCATTTATTAAATATATATTTGATACTATTAAAATTAAGATATATAGTACAGTAAATAGGGACATTTTGTATTATATAGGAATTTATGCAAGACTCTTGACTATCAGTTTATATAAGAATCGTTGTTGAGAATGCAGGAAAGAGTGAGTAGAGAAATAAAAAAAAAGTGGAATTAAATGGGTTTGACTATCACTGATGATGACATTAATTTTTATTATATGAATTGTGTTTTACAACGAATGTACTCATTTTTGAAAAAATAAAAAGAACCTACTCATCAGATCTACAATAAGTTTGAGCTTCTTAAATTATTGAAATTAAAAATTGACAAATAGGATTGTTTGAGCTTATGATATGAAGAGCTTCTTAAATTAAGTTTGGGCTTCAGTTTTTTGTTCTCCCAAATTTGACATTATGAATTGAATTGAATTATTAGGATTGTTACTCTAGTTCAGGATTGCAGAGTATGCATATTCTTCTAAGGACATACTGATTACAGTTGCTTTCTAACTTGTAGATTTTTCTTTTCTTCTGTTTGCAGGTTAAGCATTATTTGTTTGTGTTCGCTTTGGATTGCTTTTCTTTGGTAGAGGTGTGTGCTGGCTTGGGCATCGTAAGTAATTTCTTATTAATTTCTTGTAAAATTCTATAGTATAATGTTGATAATTGGTATTGTAGTGGGTTGTTGAGTTGGAGCAAGCGGGTGGCTTGCATGGTGTTATAAGGTGATATAATTTGATATTGGGAGTGTTTCTTATGTTTAGAAACTGTGAATGAATATTATTGAGATACTGTTGTTTGATTATTTAATTTTTTTTTCAATACTTGTAAGCGTTTTATATTGTGATGATGATTGGTATAAGGTATGTTACTGCATAAATTAGTTTCTCTAAACTTTTGACAATTAAGTTCCATTACATGCTACACTACTCTTTTTTAGGGTTTAGGGTTATTTTTTTCAGTCTTTCTACATTTTAGGTGGCTTTGTTGGTTTGTTGTAATTTTTCTCACCTCTTAATATATATCTTTGATTTCTATTAAGCAAAAAGATGAATTAGTAAACCCAAGTGACGATTGAATCAGTGATTATAATATTCTTTTTTTTTGATAAGTAGTGATTATAATATTCATTAAAGGCCCTAGCTTATCATCCATTTGATTGTAATAACAATGCTGGAGATACCTAACCTGCTTTTGGATTCTAATAATAATGCTCTTAAAAGGTTGGTTGCAGTGATATAGACCTTTCTAAAATAATAATTGACCTTTTGCTAAAATGAGGTAACATTAATAAAGGGATTGTTCTTAGGTTAAGACTTAAGACTTGGTGCAGAGGCCTTAGCCTAGCTTGTCTTTAGTGCTCCTAGTATTGTTGTTTTCATCAATAAGATTCACTGAATTACCAAAAGAAAATGGGATGATTTGATTTCATCAATTTATGTAATTGAGTCAATTTTAGTTTTCTTTTTTATTGATTTGATTTTACAAATTCAAAAATAAAATTGATTTAATTTTAACCGTGGAGGGAGAAATTTGACATATATATAGAATGGTGAGAACTAAGAAACCGCACATGGGTCTTGAGTGATATATATATAGAATGGTTAACATCAACATAAGAACAAAATAACTATATATGTAAGTTGCTTTGAACCACGTTTTTCATCACATATATATGAAACTTCTTTCTTTTCTTTTCATTTTTTTGAGAAGACATTACATAAGAAAATGGATGCATGTGGAGGGACCAAGTATATATATCATTATATCCACCCATAACACCTGATATATATATATATATATATATATATATATATATATATATATTTTTAAATAAACAAACTTGAAACAGACCCACCTATGATCTAACTAACAGAACACTCATTATCTTTTCTTTTTCTTTTTCCTTTTTTCTTTTCTTCTGGCAGTCATATGAAACATCAAGTAATGCTAGACAGTAGAGACAAGAATGTTTCATTACTTTTTTTTATTTTTTATATTATTATACAGTAGAGACAAGAATGTTTCAACCCGCTTAACCATTTGATTTCACCTTGGTAAAAAAGAAAATAAAGAAAAAGAAACGCACATATTGCTTTTGGAAAATTAGTCTTCCATGTAGATTAAGTTTTAATGGACATAGCCTGGTGATAAATATTTTTTATGTAGACCAAAACCTCATTAAAGACCTCTCTCTTTCTATCTTCTTCTTCTTCTTCTTCTTCTTCTTCTTTTTGTTACATGGGAATTCATTCAACTAAAAAAGAATAGCAGCAACATCAGAGTTGACATAGGAGTGGCAGCCCAACCTTATTTATATATACTGGGTTTGTTCACTCTTCAATGAATATATATATATTGGGTTGTTCATGCCTTTTGTTGGGACTAAGTTTCTGATCTCAATATGACAAAAATTGAATTGTTTAGTGATCATTTTGCATGAGAAATTAAAAATGAGTTTTGCAGTTTTTTTAACAACTTGTACATGTTTTCTAGGAAATGGGTTTTTGTTAAATTCACTCATTCTGTTTATGAAAATCTAATTTAAGCAATTCAAACTTTTTTTTTTTTATAATTTTTTTAAGTAGATACAATACAAGCTCCAGTTTTACTATTTTGCTTAAATTAGTAGTACTGGAGTTGTTCACGGCTAAATTTTGCTTGGAGCTGAGCTTAGTTAGGAAAACAAATTTAGAAATTGTATTTAGGAATAAGTTTTTTGAACTTGTAACTTGGAAAAAGTTTGGGATATGTACTTGTCCTTTAAAATCCTTCTACCATTCACAATGGGGAATATTATGCAAATAAGCCAAGACTCTAGAGAGCTTGTGGCTTCTAGGAGCAGTGATTGGATTAGATTTTTCTTCTGGGTTAGGAGGTGTTTTAACACCTTGAGTTTCTAAGTTATTCTTTTTAGTATTTGGTTTGCCTAGGGTAGCACGTATCCATTGTATCTTCTACTTTGCCTTTTTCTCTAACTATTCTCACATTTTTTAAAGAAGCAAACAAGATTCTCATAAAAAGTTATGTAATCTCTAATAGGAGGAATGGCATTTTATGAAGACTTGAACTTTTTGCTTTTCATTAATAATTGTGTCTTTAGAATCAAGACACTTGTTTGGGACATGAAGAGCCTATGCCATGCTACATGCTAATGGTGTAGCAGTGGAGAAATAGCTGATAAAATTAAATGAAGAAGCCCAACTAAATACATAGAGCCATGTCAAGTCCCAAATAAAATCATGGAATAGTCCTAACAGGCTTGATGAGCTAATATTTATATGCACTTGTTGAGTAATCTTGGTTTGTATGCACTTATTGAATGAGCAAGATGAAAAGTCCTAAATCTCTAAGATTTTCTTATCATTCTATTCGATTCATTTATATGCACTTATTGAGTAATCTTGGTTTGTATGTAGGATGTTCCTCTGGTCCAACAATCTCCAACTCTCCAAAAATCATCAGCTGCATCCCATCAACCAAGTAACTTATAAGTTTTATGTTGGTGTTTGAGGACTTTTTGTGTACAAAGAACTACATTTGAACATCCGCATTTTTTGCAAGTGTTGGAGGATGTTTTGAAACTTTGATTATAGTATTAGCTTAATTTGAGTGGTTGTTTTATTCAAAGGAGCACATTTTTTTTTGTTAATCTTATGATGGTGGTTATAGATAACGTTATGTATTTGATAATATATCTATGTTAATATCATGGTAGTTTGGAGGCATTTGTAGTGTTATTAATTAATTACATTTGCGGTATTGTGTTAATAAATTTAAAACTATTACAGTTTTTAAACAGGTCTGTACAATATATTTGATGCAAATAGTGGTTTTAAAGCTTACTGGAAGGGGAAAAAAAAAAAAAAAAAGAACCTATAGCGGCGGTCAAAAAGCGCCGCAATAGGTTCACATTTTATGTTTTAAATTAAACCCTATAGCGGCGCTTACCACCCGCCGCTATAGGTTCAAACATATAGCGGCGGGTCAACCCGCCGCTATATGTTTGAACCTATAGTGGCGGGTGATAAGCGCCGCTAAAAGTACAATTTGCCCGTTTTAGTTGATTACCTATAGCGGCGCCCTATGCCCGCCGCTAAAGGTATACTTTTAGCGCCGCTAAAAGTATAGCGGCGGTTTTATGCCCGCCGCAATAAGTCGAAACCGCTGCTAAAAGGTGTATTTATAGCGGCGCATTTTTTGACCACCGCAATAGCACCCGCCGCTAAAAGGTCAAATGTACCTTTAGCGGCGGTTTTGGGGCTTTAGCGGCGGTTTTTGGCCCGCCGCAATAGGTCGTTTTTTTTGTAGTGTTAATCTCTGAAGTGGTTCCTCTTTGATGATTGGAACGGAAATTTTCAGTATTTATTAGTCTGTTCTAAGTTCTAACGTAGCATTTCGGGGGTTCCACGGTCATTCTTTTATACATGAATCTATATACCTGTATCCAAAAAATATAAGTTCTTGTTTGACAATTGGAACTGAAATTTTCAATTTTTGAAAATGGGTTATAAGAAAATGATGTACCTACAAAAATGAAATTGAAAAAAAGCTTATTTCTTAAAAAAGTACGGTGGAATGTGAATAAATTTTGGGATTCCATTCCATGACCATATTTTTTTTAATTCTATATACATATATTATATATACATATACTATAAGAAGGACAAAATTTAGCTACAAAATTAATTGTAGTATAAGTGCACTACTACCTTACTTAATATATTTTTACTAAAGGTATATTTTGAAAAATTTACCATTGGATTATATATTTTTCTTATATCCTCCATACTTGCAAAATTTTTAGAAATTTAAATATTAATAGTTATGTCATCAATAAATTGTTTAAATTGTAAGTTTTTATAGTTTAAAATTATGCATAAAAGATATAAGTTTATAGATCATATAGTAAATAATATCCGATTAACATAAAATTTAACATATGTATTAAGAGTATAAAGAACATACAATTCAACAGCTAGATTTTTAAAATATGTAGTAATGCTTATTTTATTGAGTAAGGTTATATCATAAGTCTACAACCAATTTTGTAACTAAACTTTGTCTACTTCTATCTCATTTATTTAGAGAATATTCAGACCCGCACTTGAGAGAAAGTAAGAATAATATTAAATGATTAAATTTACCATACCTAAATAGTTAAGCGTTTTGCTACGTGTAAATATATGAGATCATTTAATGCAGGATAAAAAAAATATGAGGTTGTTCTCCTTGTAACGTTATGTGACTACCATATTTTTAGTTCCCGGCCTCTTGTTTTTTTATTTTTTTATTTTTCCCTCTTTTTTGTTAAAATATTATATATGCAATTGATGGGACTGACAAATTCAGCTTCCCTAGACGATCTCACCAAATATACTCGTCCAGACGCGACGCAACACGGACGAGTATAGGAGCCATTAATTAGAGTATTCAATACCCTAATCAGTTATCAAACAATTACCAGACCGTTGGAGCCTCATCGAAACTCATATTCATGAGCCCTGAGACGTTACACAAGGAGCACTAAAGCCACAATAAGGCCTCCAACAGCTAGGAACCATGAAGCTATATATATGCACTCGGATTAGAGATAAATAAGGTACACAGACACACCTAAAATCACATATAGTCATTCTGACATTCTGTATTATTCCCTAAAGACTTCCTTCACTGACTTTGGCATCGGAGGCATTGTGGCAGGCACCACACAGGTGACCACCTCGTGGAAGCACTCTTACCATATTTGTAGGGGCACGACTCCATCTGGACGCACTTATAATAACTGACGAGTTGCACTCCATCAATTTTGGCGCTGTTTGTGGGAAACGACATTTTCGGGCCTAGGTTCGAAAGCGTAGTTTCCAAGTAACTCCTACATTCAGATAGAGTCCAACCAAGATTCTGCAGCATTAGCTCTGCAGGTTTAGGCTCTCGTGGCCACTGTCGAAGAGCTCATCAGACAGAATCACGAAATGAGACAACAGCTTCAACAGGAGGAGAACCGAAATGGAGCCAATCAAGAGGATGAGGGAGATAGCCATAGGAGGAGCAATCGTCGAGGCTTAACTACTCCGAATGAACAAAACTTTGATCTTCACCGTTTGATGAGAAAGGAGATGGATGAGCTGAGAAACGCCATAAAGGAGAAAACAGACTGAAGCCTTGATAGAATGGTTAGGGCAACAGATTCGTCCTTCATCGCGACAGTCTTGGAATGCCTTGTGCTGTTGAAGTTTCACCTACCTCAGCTTGAGCTGTTCGGCGGACTTATGGACCCTCAAGACCACCTCAACACCTTTAAGATGACACTAGGCCTGCAACAGCCTCCTAACGAAATGCTGTGTCGTTCCTTCCCCACCACTCTCAAGGGAGCGGCAAGGGAATGGTTCACTAAGTTACCAACATAGTCCATCGACGGATTCAAGCAGTTAAGTAATGCCTTTTTGCGCCACTTCGTCGAGGGGCAACGCCCGAAGAGGCCAGCAAACCACTTACTCACTATTAGACAAGGGGAGAAAGAAACTCTGAAGTCATACGTGAAACGCTTTACCCGGGAGACCTTAGAGGTGGACGAAGCTGACGACGAGGTACATTTGACGACCTTTAAAATGGGGTTAAAGTCCAGAGAGTTCGTGGTTTCACTCACGAAGAATCCCCCTAAGACGATGGTAGAGATGCTCCTGAAGGCACAAAAGTACATGAACGCAAAAGATGCGTTAGCCGCCATAAAGGATGTGGATAGACTGGGAGATAAGGGAATGAAGGAGGACGATCGCATAGGGCAAAAAAGGGAGTGTCCGGATCGTCAAAATAATGACGGGAGTAAAAGGAAAGATGAGAAAACTCCTCGAATGGTAAAATTCAATCCTTTAGTTATGCCTGTAGACAAAATTTTGGCGCAGATTAAGGATGGACACTACTTTAAATGGCCAAGGCCATTGCATTCATCCCCCAACGTCCATGACAAGAAGAAGCACTGCTGGTTCCACAAAGATCATGGCCACTACACAGAGGATTGCAGGGACCTAAAGGAGCAGATGGAAGAGCTTATACGGAAGGGGAAATTGCAGAAGTATGTGAAAAAGGGGAAATCTAGTAGATTCAAAGGCAACAACAAGAACCAGTGCGAATCTTCACCTATTGACGAGGATCACAAGTCCCAACACCTTCCAAGGGTAATTAGGGAAATAAAGACGATCACAGGTGGCCCATCCACAGAAGGGTCGTTCAAATCCCTCAAGAAAGCGTATCAAAGGCAGGTGAACAGTGTCCACAAGATGCCCCCGTTTAAGCAAAGACAGACTGACCTGGACATGTGTATCTCAGAAGAAGATGGTAGGGGAGTGAAGCAGCTTCATGATGATCCTTTGGTCATTATGCTCGTGATAGAAGGATTCAACACCAAGAGAATCCTCGTGGATAATGGTAGCTCGGCAGACATCATCTACCTCTCTACTTTCTAGCAGCTGAAGCTAGATCTAGGAAGGCTCCGCCCATTTGACTCTCCCCTCATCAGCTTCAGTGAAGATAGGGTGTATCTCAAAGGCATAGTGACGCTGGCAGTTACAGTGGGGACTCACCCGAGGTAGTTGACTCGTTAGTTGGACTTTTTGGTAGTAGACTACCCTTCATCCTACAATGTGATCATCGGGAGACCCATGCTTAATCGTTAGAAAGCAGCCACGTCTACCTATTGCTTGAAGGTAAAGTTCCCAACAGAGAACGGTGTGGGCGAGGTGAAAGGGAATCAAGTACTGGCCAGGGAATGTTACCAAGCCTTGCTAGCTGCTAAAGAAAACCATATATGGATGATTAAGGAGAAGGAAGAAGAAAAAGTGGAAGCCCTGGAGATGGTGGAGTTGGTCAAGGGAGAGGCAGCAAAAACAACCAGGATAGGGACGACATTAAGTTCATAGATGAGGACGAGACTTGTCTAGTTCCTTAAAAAGAACCTAAACATCTTTGCATGGACTCACAAGGACATGCCAGGCATATCCCCAAGAGTCATCGAACACAAGTTAAATGTGAACCCTGAAAAGAAACCCATCCAGCAGAGGCAACGGTCTTCGCTCCAGAACGGAATCAAGCAATCACGGACGAGGTTAACAAGTTGCTATCAGCAGGTTCGATTTGAGAAGTTTACTATCTAGAATGGCTCGCCAATGTCACCCTAGTGAAGAAAGTGAACGGGAAAAGGAGTATGTGCGTAAACTTCACAGACCTAAACAAAGCTTGCCTAAAAGATAGTTTCCCTCTGCCAAGGATAGACCAGCTAGTGGATTCTACAGCAATGCATAAGCTACTGACGTTTATGGATGCCTTCTCAGGATACAACTGGATAAAGATGGCTGAAGAGGACCAGGAGAAAACCGTTTTCATCACGAGCCAAGGGCTCTATTGCTATCAGGTAATGCCCTTTGGACTAAAAAATGAAGGAGCAACTTACCAGAGGTTAGTGAATAAAATGTTTAGCAAGCAGATCGGGAGAAATATAGAGGTATATGTGGATGACATGCTCGTCAAAAGTAAAGAAGAACTTGCCCATCTAGACGACCTCAAAGAGACATTTGCCACACTTAGACAGTACTAGATAAAGTTGAACCCCGATAAGTGTGCCTTTGGAGTGGCCTCGGGAAAGTTCTTGGGATTCATGGTGTCCTAAAGGGGGATAGAAGCAAACTCGGAGAAAGTGAAGGCCATACTTGATATGGCACCGCCAAAGACAGTCAAAGAAGTCTAGAAGCTCACAGGAAGGATAGCGGCACTCAACAGGTTCTTCTCTAAAGCGACAGAAAAATGCTTGCCATTCTTCAAAACATTAAAGTAAGCTTTTGCCTAGACTGACGAGTGCAAGGAAGCTTTTCAAGAACTCAAGCGTTACCTGAGCAATCTGCCCCTTTTAAGTCCGTCCAAGGAGGGAGAAAACATATATTTGTACTTGGTAGTATTAGCCACAGCCGTGAGTGCAGCATTGATTTGAGAAGAAGACCAAAAAAAATTCCCCGTCTACTACGTCAGCCAAGCTTTTCAAGGTGCAGAAACCAGGTACCCAAGGATTGAAAAGATCACATTTGTATTAATAGTAGCTTCACGCAAGTTGCGACCGTACTTTCAGGCGAACCCCATCTTGGTAATGACGAACTAACCCATCAAGAAGTCCATGAACAAACCCGAGGTAGCAGGGAGAATGGTCCAATGGGCAATCGAGCTTAGCCAGTTCGACATCACGTACCACCCCAGGGTAGCCATTAAGGCACAGGCTCTGGCAGACTTCGTTGCCAAGTTTACTCTTCCAGGCGATGACAGCCTCACTAAGGAGACAAAACGGTGGACGATACAGACCGATGGTTCGTCCGTCCAAAAAAGGGGGGAGTAGGGGTCATCATAACCACCCTAGACGAGGAAACACTTAAGTACGGAGTCCAACTAAAATTCCCGGCCACCAATAATGAAGCCAAGTACGAAGGGATATTAAAGGGGTTAAGGGTAGGAAAGGCAAAAGGAGCTAAAAAGTTGCTCCTTTAGAGCAATTCTAAGCTGGTAATAGGGCAAATAAAGGAGGAGTACGAGGCAAAGGAGGAAAGAATGAAAAAATATCTCAGGCTAACAAAACGCTTGACGCAGGAATTTGATAAGGTGGAGTTTGCGTAGATCCCCAGGAGCCAAAACATGGTAGCAGACGAAATCGCAAAACTATCATCTCCAGAGGAAGGATCAACGAGCATGGGCTTAGAGATGGAAGTCTAGAAATACCCTAGCATTGAAGAAGTCTCCACATTTATAATTCAAAGCACAGGTAGCTAGATGACCCTGATCATATCATTCCTCCAAGATGGCCATCTCCCACAAGACGTCGAGGAAGCCAGGAAGGTCAGGAAGAGAGCAGTCAGATTCACAATCCTAAACGACACCCTGTACAAAAGAGGCTTTTCCATACCCAACCTGAAGTGTGTAGATAAAGAGGAAGCCAAATATATCCTGGAAGAAATTCGTGAAGGGATATGTGGAGATCATGCAGGCCCTAGATCCTTGGTAAGTAAAGTCGTCAGAACGGGTTACTTTTGGCCTACTGTGTAGGTAGACGCGAGATAGCTCGTCAAGAAGTGCGACAAGTGCCAAAGGTTTGGGAATGTCCAACGCCTTCTAGCCAAGAAACTGATGACGATAACCTCCCCTTAGCCATTTGCACAATGGGGAATCGACATCGTCGGCCCATTACCCCAAGGTAAAGGACATGTAAAGTTCCTTCTAGTCACTATTGATTACTTCACGAAATGGGTTGAAGTGGAGGCAGTAGCAACCATCACCAAAGCAAAAGTCCAGAGCTTTGTGTGGAAGAACATAATTTCCAAGTTTGGGATTACATGGATGATCATATCAGATAATGGGTGGCAATTCGACAGTTAGAACTTCAGGAATTTTTGCTCAGGCCTAGGGATCAAGAACCAATTCTCATCCCCAGGACACCCACAAGCTAACGGACAGACGGAGGTGACTAATCGGATATTACTCAAGATCATCAAAGCCATGCTGGACGAAGCTAAGGGTGTGTGGCCCAAAAATTGCCCAATGTCTAGTGGGCTTACAGGACTACAGCAAGAACCCCAACAGGAGAAACCCCCTTCAGGCTCACTTACAGCACTGAGGCAGTAATCTCGGTCGAAGTGGGAATAAGTAGTATTAGACGAGAAATGTTCCACAAGGACAGCAACGATGAACAGCTAAGAATCAACTTGGACTGCCTGGACGAGGTTAGAGATAGAGCCACTAACAAGATGACGAAGTACTAGCTAAAAATGGTCGATTACTACAACAAGAGAGTAAAGCTCAGACGACTTGACATAGGGGACCTTGTCTTACGCAAAGTTTCCCCGACAACCAGAGATCCTGCCTAAGGGAAGCTTGGCCCAACCTGGGAAGGGCCCTACCGAGTTGTCCACTACTCCAGACAAGGCAGTTATCACCTGGAAACCTTAGACGGGTAGAGACTCCTATGACCCTGGAACATCGAGAACTTGAAGAAATACCACCACTAGATGTAATAGGTGATTATATTCATTTTTGAAAGCAATAAAAGAATTATTCAGTTAATGACTTAATGCAAAAAAAAAAAAAAAAAAAAAAAAAAAAAAAAAAAAAAAAAAGAGGATGGCAAAATCCCTTGAATGGGTGTAAGCTCCACCTAAGCAGATGTAGGATACTAACGAATCTCTAAAGAAGGAGCAATTGGCTAAACGGGACTCCTCCCGGACGAGAGCAAGTCACTCACGGGTTTCCACCCTTCAATAAAGATACAAGCCACAAACAACAAATTTAACTAAGTATATGGTACTAAAGCTGAAGATGATTAAAAGAATAAGGAAAGCAGAGGTCGTGAAAAAAGAAAGTACAAACAAGTAAGTCCAAGATCATATATTAATAAAAAGCCCAAAAGCAACGGGCACCCATCATTGTTCCAAGATTGAAGTTAAAAAGCCCATAAACGCTGGGTTAGAATCATTATAGGATGAAAGCAATGTACTGGAATTAGAATTAAAGCTACATCAAGCATCCAAAAATAGAAAACGAAAATAAAAATAAACAGGTTCAAGCGTCGGCAGCCGGGTCGTCCTCAGGTGAAGGCAAAAGAGCACTCTCGGGGGCGTCACCTACAAGGGCCGTGGACTGAGAGGCCTTGTCAACAACCCACCTCTTCAAGATCGAGGTTCTCTAGATCCACTCCAAATGGGTGCTTGATGAAGTATCGTCTCAGGAGCTCAAATCCCTTGAAGTACCCATTGAAGAGCACGGTGTTGTACTCTTCAGTTTGCTGAAAAATCTTAACGGCCTTAGCAGCAATGGTCTTAAGTTTCTCCCTTGACGCCATGAGCTGTTCGTCCTTTTCCATCATCAGCAATCGTTTAGCCCTAAGATCGTCCCTCACAACCTTAAGCTTCTCCTTCACATAGTTGGCCTCGTCCATAGTGGCAATCAAATCTTTTTTTAGCTTCGAATTCTCTGCCTCCAAGGCCTTCACCCTGGATACCGCAGATGTGACCTTGGCCTCTTGAGTGAGGTGATATGGAGGCTCTCCTTCAACACCTGAAAAAAAAAAAAAAAAAAAAAAAAAAAAAAAAAAAAAAAAAAAAAAAGAAGAAGAAGAAGAAGGAGAGATCAACACAAGCACGCTACTTGAACGAGCATGTGGAGATGACGACCCACAACTTCATTAGGAGAAGCACCCGAGAAAACCTTCATCTCCTCATTAGTGAAGGCCTCTTGTGCTCGAACCTGCGCAACCCCAGCATCGTCCAAGACATTGGAAGATCCGAAGTTAGCCTTTTCCTTCAACTTGTCCCCAATACGCTGCCTCTTACTCTGGTGAGGAATTAGAGGAATTTCTTCAACCAATGTCGCGGGGGAGCCTATCCTCGTCACCTTTGTGCCAGGGGTCATAGGAGTAGCTGAAGTGATAGAGGCACCCTTGTCCATCACCCGTACATTTTTTGCCCCAAGATTGGAGAGGGGCTCGTTCTTCTTAGCCTTCATTTGGGCGTACATACTTTGATTAAATTTTATTGTCATTCCTACAGGAGGAAAAGCATTTGTTAAAAGGAAAAAAAAAAACATACGTATGCAAGGAGATCATCACCGATAAGCTTAACACTTACTCTTCTTTTCCTCAATCTCAATAGTGCGCAGGACAAAAACAGACGGATCAGGACCAAGGCAATAGAAAGCAAGAGTTCGTGGATCCACTAGATTGTCAAAATCCTTGATTGCCCTTGCGTACTCAATGGCCTTCTCAACACGCTCCTTGAACCTGCTTTTGAGCTTAGGCCGTCTCTTAACTGCACGAGACAATAAACGGAAGGATTAGCGATGATGAAGTAAGCTCAAAGAGTGAAGGTTAAAGGACTAAAAGAAATAATGGTGCACCTAAGTTTGGGGTTCCCCACCAACGGAGCAACCTTGGGAGATCACCCTAAACTTCGCTTGAGGTGGTCTCTTAGTCGTCCCCGGACACAAACCGGGACTTCCAGTATCTGAGTGACAAAGGCAGATCCTAGATGATCCTAGTCCTCCTATCCCAGGGCACTAGTTTATAATACTCGTGTTCCTTAGACTTCTTTAAACGGTACAGGTAGACGAGCTCGTCCATTTTAATCATATCTCCGTTCATAGCAGCCAGCCATATCCTCATATAGCTGACCATTATCCTCCACGAATTGGGCATAAGTTGCCTGGAAGCATTACCAAAACGACCTAAGAGCTCCATAATAAATGGGTGGACGGGAAACCTAAGTCCACTCAAGAAGGCAGCCTCGTAGAAGCATACCTCCCCAGGGAAGAAGTGGCAAGCCTGTTCCACCTCTTGGGGTAGACAAACCCTAACCCTATCTGGAAACTGAAACCGATCCCTAAACCTAGAGAGTGCATCTCCATCCAAACTACATACCTCTTCAAGGGCATGAAAAGCCTTAACTTCTCGAAGGGTTGAGACGGCGGTATCTCCCTCCACTGGGTCGCCGTTAGAAGATAACGCAGTCTTGAGCTCACTAGATCTAACCTCAGACATTCTCTCCCTTTCACTCACCAAGCTTTCAAACCAACTGATCGACTGACTAAGCACAGGGAATAACTCACCAAATGCAACACCTAAATGACTACCCTCAAAAATAAAATTCCCTACCAAAGGGAGGAAAGCACGGGAAGTATCTAAGGAAGGCCCCAAGCAGGCAAACAAGAAGGAAATCAAGGGGCACACTACCCTAACCTCAGAGCCACTAACCATGAAAACTAAAAGACAGAGGGAAAAAGATGAAATCTAAAAACCCAGAAAAACCAAAAACAAACACAAAAAAGAGAGAAAATCAGGAATTCACCATAACTTACATGTATGCAAAACAAAATGAAATAGAAAGAGGGAAGGAAAACATACCTTAAAAGGAAAAAAATGAAGCAAGCTTAGCCACGATACACACCGGCTCGGAGGAGAATCATAGAGAAAGAGTGGAAAAGAAAAGACTTAGAGTAATGATTAGAAGTTGGAGAAAGTGAAAGGGAAAGTGGGAAGAAGAGGAGTTTTAAAACCAAGGCACAAAAACTGAAATCCAGTGGGAAAATCAAGACTCACATAAGTGGAGCATTAATTCCATTAATCAGAACAAGCCACGTGGCCATGATGGGTGTGGTGCCGCCACCACACATTAAATATGGAGCGGAATCCCAGAAGCCATGTCCAAGTAAGAAAACCTTTCACCTTCTGATGGTCGTCATAACGTATCACGATGACCATAGAACCTGGTGGGGCAGCTGATGGGACCGACAAATTCAACTTCCTTGGACGATCTCACCAAATATACTCGTCCAAATGCGACGCAACACAGACGAGTATAGGAGCCATTAATTACAGTATTCAATACCCTAATCAGTTGTCAAACAGTTACTAGTCCGTTGGGGCCTCATCAAAACCCGTATTCATAAGCCTTGAGACATTACACAAGGAGCAGTAAAGCCACAATTAAGGCCTCCAACGGTTAGAAACCATGAAGCTGTATATATGCACTCAAATTAGAGAAAATAAGGTACACAGACACACCTAAAATCACATATAGTCATTCTGACATTCTGTATTATTCCCTAAAGACTTCCTTACACTAACTTTGGCATTGGAGGCATTGTGGTAGGCACCACACCGGTGACCACCTCGTGGAAGCACTCTTACCATATTTGCAGGGGCACGACTCCATCTAGATGCACTTACAACAACTGACGAGTTGCACTCCATTAGCAATTATTACCATAGAAAGAAAAAAGCAAGAAGACAATTCAAACGAAATCAATAGAAAATCATCATTAATGATTTTTTATTATATAATTAAAATAAAGGGAGGGAGATTTGGATTTATCTACTAAAGGATAGTAGATTAAAGACTTTGATCTAAATTATGTAGATAGATCCAAACTAGAAGAAGAAGAAGAAGAAGAAGAAGAAGAAGAAGAAGAAGAAGAGATATTCTCTTTATGTGCCCTCTCTCTATATATATTATGTGCAATTATTTATAAAAAAAATGCAACAGATTTGCATAATTGTATAGTTGGTCAGTGTTAGCAATCATAATTATCTGACTTGATTATTGTCCACTAATGGTGATGCCATGGATTTGGCTATGAATTTGGATTTGAGGGGGCTCAAATCCAAATTCTTTGTTTAGGTAAGTTAAAATAAATGGATTTGGATTTGACCCTAAATCTAACTAAAATTTGATAAGCCCAAACTCATGGATTTCAAATACCCTCAAACACGATGGAATTTCTAAAATCTATCACACGCACGCTCCTTTATTTCTCTCTACTTTGCTTGCGTTTCTCTCTATTCCTTGCAAGTCGTGATGCAACAAGCTTCTTCTTCTCTTTCTTTCTCATGGCAACTTTAGGTTTCTCTCTCTTAATTCTTATCTTCCTCTTCAACCTCTCTATTTCTATTTTTCTACTAAATCTAAATCCATAAAGGCTGTGGGTTTTTCTGTGATTCTTATTTGATTTTTTTGTGGGTTTTTTTGGGTTTCATTTGATTTGTTTGTGAGTTTTGTTTGATTTTTTGTGCATTTTGTTTCATTAGTAAATTACAACTTACCCATCTACGGTTTAGCCGAAATTTAAGCTGCCTATCTGTGATTTGAAATTTGACACTTTACCCACAGGTGGGTAAATTTCGGCAACTTAAAATACAGGTCAACTTGACCCAATCCGTAACCCGATTGACCTGACCCGTTTCTAACCCACTTAAAACGACTGGTTTTGACCAACAACCTGATTAACCCAACCCAAACCCGACCTGACCCACTTGTTTGCCATGTCTAGACCTCACCCTACCATGGTACTCTCCAAATAGCCCAGTAAATTGTTAGGAACTGCTCCAACTCCATCTATAAAGGATCACTTTAAAGGAAAAACCGCCATGCCAAATCAACAAAATCTCCACTGTGTAAGATATGTTTCATCCACCTAGACCCAAATGTCCTCCAAATTTCCTTGGTCCGGTTACATCCCATAGTATGTATACTGTTGTTTTCGGCTCATCTCCACATTCTTCACATATAACATCCTGTGTTATGTGTTGCTGCACCAAATTGCTCTTATTTGGAAATTGGCTTTTGGAGTTTCCACAATTTCTTCCATAACTGTCCTCATAGCTTAGAAAATTTTAGTTCACAAGCTCTATTTTCCATAAGCCTGTATCAAAATCTATTAATTCATTGACATATGCTTCATTATGCTAGGTATTCTAAAGTGAGACATGTTAGGCATAGTTGTTTGTTGTATAATAGGAGAGGGTGCTGGTTGTATGTTGTGTAATAAGAGGATGTAGTGCAGGCCGTGATACAGGTGATGCAGTCAGGGTGCTGTGATGTGCAGTGCAAGCTGTGATGCAAAGTTATGATGCAACAGATGCAGCAGTGACTAGTCTGGCTATGATAGGTGCTAGTTGTGCTAGTTGTATACGTATACAAGTGTCCATATGTGGAGTACATTAGAGTGGTAAGTGTCCATATGTGAGGTACATTAGAGTGGTTAGTAACTGTGTCAGTCAGTTGGAGTTTGTTAGGGACTGATGGTCATTGGCAGTTGTGTGGGGTTGTATAAATGACCAATGAATTGTATAGTGGGTAAGATAGAAAAGTATAATTCCAATGCAACCTTTCTTTTCCTTTTTCTTTGTTCTATCCTTTCTCCTAATTCTGGAGGCCTAGCTGACCTCGAATCTAGCTACACCATAAATTAACAAATTCAATCCTAACAATTGGTATCAAAGCATCGTTCCTGCCATGACTGAGACACGAGCTGCTGCCATGAATATGGTGAATGAAGCCACTGCTTCTCTCCATACCACCTCTGATCACCATAACAGGGACATCCAAGAAATACAAAAGATTCAAGGCATTCATACCAGAGCCTTGAATGAGATGAATCAGAACATCAATGTGATTTTACAGAAGTTGAATTCCATAGATGTGAATCAGAATTCTCCACAGAGAAATGTGCAATCAAATTCAATTCCAAGTTCTTCAACCATGTCACTGGCCAAGTCTGTGAAGTTGGATTTCCCATGATTTTCAAGTGTTGATCCAGCTAATTGGGTTTACAAGGCTAACCAGTATTTTGGGTATTACCAAACCCCAATTACAGAAAAGCTATTGATAGCTTCTTTCCACATGGATTTAAAGGCATTGATTTGGTTCCAAGAAGCTGAAGAAGTAAGGGTTTTCTCGGATTGGGAATCTTTTGTACCAGTTTTGCATGTGAGATTTGGAACTAGTGCCTACAATGATCCTATAGAAGTGCTGACCAGGATGAGGCAAATTTCAACTGTGGCCTTGTATAAGGCAGAATTCAAAGCTGTGTCTAACAGAGTCAAAGGCCTTTCTCCTTTACATAAGCTTAGCTGCTTCTTGAGTGGTTTAAGGGATGAAATAAGGTTACCTGTAAGAATGCTCAATCCTCAATCCTTGAATGAAGCTTTTGGATTAGCCAAGATTCAAGAAGAATATGTGTGAAGCAGCAAAAAAAGCATAAGGAGTCATCAAGAATCAGGTAACACTTCAATTCTTGGTTTGCCTAAGAATAATGCAGTGTTAGATACTAAACCAAAAATACCAGTTAAAAGAATTACTCCTGCTCAAATGGATGAAAGGAGAAAGAAAGGATTGTGTTATAATTGTGATGAAAAATGAGGGCCTGGGCATAAGTGTAAAAATTTTAAACTGTTTCTTTTAGAGGGAATTGATATTATACCTAGGTTGCAATTTGGAGTGCAAATTACCGAGTTGGATGAGGAAATGGGCAGTGATCTTAATAAACCAATTGAACAGGAAGAAGATGTGGGAATTACATTGTATGCTTTAATTGGAACTCCTACACCAGGCACTATGAGGGTTAGAGGCAAGATTAATGGCAGTGAGTTAGCGTTACTGGTTGACACAGGTAGTACTTATAATTTTGTGGATGCATTAGTGGTCTCTAGTTTACAGTTAAATGTTAATGTTTCAAGAATTTTGGAAGCTAAGGTGGCTAATGGTACTGTGGTGAGAACTCAAGGTTTTTGTAGTAGTGTACAAGGAGTGGAATTTTGTGTGCAATTTCATGTTTTGGCATTGGGAGGTTGTGATGCTGTGTTAGGCACTCAGTGGTTGAGTACCTTGGATGTAATACACTGGGATTTCCAAGTGATGACTATGAAATTCCATTACAAGGATCAATAGGTTTTGCTACAGGGTTTATGTCCCTCTTCAGGCACTTCCTTCATGGATTGTAATCAGTTGCTTAAGGGATCAGTAAGGAAGGGCTTATTGCTTTAAATCACTCCTGCAGCTGATGTGGTGTTGGAAGATAGTGTACCTGCAGAAGTGGAGTTGTCATTGTAGGAATTTGGAGAGGTTTTTGAAACTCCTACTGGTTTACCACTAGTGAAGGGTCATGAACATCAAATAACTCTCATGGAGGGCTCTCAACCAGTATGTCAGAGACACTATAGATACCCTTTTTATCAAAAGAATGAAATTGAGAAAATTGTGAGAGCTGTTTTCTGTTGGGTCAATTAGAAACAGCACCAGTCCTTTTGCTTCACCTGTCTTGTTAGTAAGGAAGGCAGATGGATCTTGGAGGATGTGCATTGACTATAGAGCATTGAACAACATCACTGTGAAGGATAAGTTTCCAATTCCAGTCATTGATGGCTGCTAGATGAGTTGAATGGAGCAACTGTCTTTTCCAAGCTTGATTTAAGATCAGGATACCATCAAATCAGGATGAAGGAGGAGGATGTGCCCAAAATAGCCTTCAGAGCATATGAGGGGCATTATGAGTTCTTGGTAATGCCATTTGGCTTAACCAATGCTCCCTCAACCTTCCAATCCTTGATGAACCAAGTTTTTAAACCTTATCTCAGAAAATTTGTTTTAGTTTTTTTTGATGATATCTTGGTTTATAGCACTTCTTTATCTCAGCATATGACTCATTTGAGATATGTTTTAGAGGTTTTGGCCTTAAATAAACTATATGCAAAAAGGTCCAAATGCAAATTTGCTTGTAATGAAGTGGAGTACCTAGGGTATGTCGTCACTAGTGCTGGGGTTCACACTGATCCTAAGAAGACTGCTGCCATGCAACAGTGGTCTACTCCTACTGATCTTAAGTCCTTAAGAGGGTTTTTGGGGCTCACAAGTTATTATAGAAAATTTGTTAAGGGATATAGAAAATTTGCTGCTCCTTTAACTGCTTTATTGAAGAAGGATGCATTTTCTTGGTCTAAGGAGGCTAAGCAAGCTTTCTAGCAATTGAAGGATGCCATGGTTCAATCACCTGTGTTAGCTCTTCCAAACTTTGATAAGCCATTTGTCATAGAGTGTGATGCTTCAGGCAAAGGGCTGGGGGCAGTTTTGATGCAGTAAGGCAGACCTATTGCCTTTCATAGCCAAGCCCTCAAAGGTAGGAATTTGGCCCTGTCTACTTATGAAAGGGAGTTATTAGCTCTGGTTACTGCTGTCAAAAGGTGGATAGCTTACTTGGTTGGTAGACCCTTCATTGTTAGAACTGATCAACAAAGTCTTAAGTACATACCAAAGCAGAAAATTGGTACTCCTACTCAACAGAAATGGTTTGCCAAATGATTGGGATATGCATTTGTGGTCCTCTATAAAAAAGGTAAGGATAACCTTGTTGCTGATGCATTTTCCAGAAAAGTTGAAACTAAGGTTGGTGTGGCTGCTGCTGAGCCCTCTGATATGGCTGAATTTGCTCATCTTAATTATGAGGATGAGTTAGACTCCTAAGGGGGTGTTTTATGTATGCTTTCTTTTCCTTCCCTAGCTTGGTTGAGTGATCTTAAAACAAGCTATGCCACGGATCAGCAGGTGCAAGGTATTCTACAAGCCTTAAGTTCAGGGCAAGCTGCTCCTAAAGGTTATTCTCTGTAGAATGGGTTGTTATTGTACAAAGGGAGGATCTACCTAGGCACTTGTGAAGCCTTGAAGGTTGCTATTCTACACCAGGTTCATAATAGCCCATTAGGAGGTCACTCAGGCTTTCTAAAGACCTTGCATAGGGTTAAAAGAGATTTCTATTGGCCTGGCTTGAGAGCTGATGTAAGGAAGATGGTCAGAGAGTGTGACACTTGTCAAAGATTGAAGTATGAAACTTGTAATCCAGCTGGCCTCTTGCAACCTCTACCAATACCAGACAAGCCTTGGAATGATGTGAGTATCGATTTTGTAGAAGGACTCCCTAAATCTCAGTTGAAGGATGTGGTGTTAGTAGTGGTGGACAAATTTACTAAATTTGTTCATTTTATACCCTTGTCACACCCTTATTCTGCAACTAAAGTAGCTCAATTGTATATGCAATATGTCTTTAAATTGCATGGTATGCTTGCCACAATTGTGAGTGACAGGGACCCTGTATTTACATCACATTTTTGGCAAGAATTGATGAGGTTACAAGGTGTACAGCTTGCCATGTCAACAGCCTATCATTGCCAAACAGATGGGCAATAAAAGGTAGTCAACAAGAGCTTAGAGCATTACCTAAGGGCTTTTCCTGCAGACAGACCACAATCTTGGGTGGAGTGGTTACCCCTAGCTGAATTTTGGTTCAATACCAATTTTCATGTCTCTCTTCAATAACACCTTTTGAGGCCTTATATGGTTTGGCTCCCCCAAGACTCTTGGACTACATTCTTGGCACTACTAAGGTAGACAGTGTGGAGGTGCACTTGAGGACCAGACAGCAGCTTATGTCCTTATTGAAGCAAAATTTAGTGGCAGCTCAAGAGAGAATGAAGATTTCTGCTAATAAGCATAGGACCATGAGGGAGTTTGCAGTTGGTGATTGGGTGTATCTCAAGTTGCAGCCATACAAACAGATGTCATTAAGGCAGAAACGGTTGGCAATGTCTCCTACAAATTGGATTTACCCCTTGAATCAAAACTCCATTCTATCTTCCATGTTTCATGTTTAAAGCAGAGGTTGGGTCAACATGTGGTGCCTTTGCCTTCCTTACCAACTGTGGATTTAGAGGGCAATCTTAGACCTGAACCTGTTGCTGTTTTACAAGTGAGGACTCGCCAGTTGAGGAATAGGTCTATCATTCAGGTTTTGGTTCAATGGCAAGGTGAACGAGTGGAAGATGCTACTTGGGAAAGTTTATACTTGATGCAGCAACAATATCCTCACCTTGTGGGCAAGGTGTTTTAATGGGGGGGTATTGTTAGGCATAGTTGTTTGTTGTATAATAGGAGAGGGTGCTGGTTGTATGTTGTGTAATAAGAGGATGTAGTGCAGGCCGTGATATAGGTGATGCAGTGCAGGGTGCTGTAATGTGCAGTGTAGGCCGTGGTGCAAAGCTATGATGCAACAGATGCAGCAGTGACTAGTCTGGCTGTGATAGGTGGTAGTTGTGCTAGTTGTATACGTATACAAGTGTCCATATGTGGGGTACATTAGAGTGGTAAGTGTCCATATGTGGGGTACATTAGAGTGGTAAGTATGTGAGGTACATTAGAGTGGTTAGTAACTGTGTCAGTCAGTTGGAGTTTGTTAGGGACTGATGGTCATTGACAGTTGTGGGGGGTTGTATAAATGACCAATGAATTGTATAGTGGGTAAGATAGAAAAGTATAATTCCAATGCAACCTTTCTTTTCCTCTTTCTCTGTTCCATCCTTTCTCCCAATTCTGGAGGCCTAGCTGGCCTCGAATCCAGTTACACCATAATTTAACAAATTCAATCCTAACAGACTACTTGGTATGTAGATGGAATAGGAGTCCAGTTGTCCTGCCAAAGTTTAATGCTTTTCCCATTGCCAAGTCCCATTTCATGCCCCGTGACACTATCTCTAGGTTAGTCATTATACTTCTCCAAGCATATGATGGTTTATACCCCTAACAACAAACAAAAACACATAGGAACAAATTCAATGTGAGATGGGTTTTGTACTTGTGAACAGAGATGTAGATCGTCATAGATTACTTAATATTGTTAGCGTTGAGTTCTTAACGGACTGAACAAGAGTGGAAAATTTAGGGTATTTTGATTTTCATGATGAAAGGATAGGTACAGAGAGATTAATTTGATTTTCAGGTTGGGAAAAGTGAAAGAGATTAGCAGTGGGTTTCCAGAGAAAGAGAGAGAGAGAGAGCGAGAGAGAGCATATTATGTTTTTGGGTTTTAGTCATTTAGTTGCAGTGGAACTTGATGATTAGGATATCAAGTTTCACTTCATTTATAAAAATAAATAAATAAATTTCATAGAACTCAATTTTCAATATATCGAGTTTTACGTGGTATTTTTAATTAAAAAAAGTCACATCACCGTGTGCCACCATGGCAATTTACTAATGGAACTCGATATTTGTAAAATCAAGTTCTATATAGAACTGATTTTCATAAAATCGAGTTTCAAAAGGGTAGTATTCTACTACATATTTTGCGAACAGTGCTATTTTGCTAAAAATTTCAGTTATATGTGGTATTTGGCCATTTTAGCATGCATTTTCAAGTGGGAGGGGTGTTGTTTTTAAAGCTGTTAAATAATAAACTTGCTCACAATTACCTAAGCAACAGGACCAATGCGTAGAGCATGTGTGCACATGTGCTTGGACTCTGATTTTTCCACTATTGCAGTTCAATGTTTGACCAGTTTACACAGTTTTGAGATACTAACGTCGCATACTTAATTGGAGGCCTCACCAAACTCTATTTTTCACGTTTTTGGTATTGATGGAAAGCTTGTGCAACAATATTTCTAAAGGTACTAGATTTGTGCAATTTGGTACTGTGTCCAAAAGGTTATTCAATAGGGCAATAGGATAGGTCATAAGATATATTCAAAGTTTGTTTTTTTTTTTTTTTTTTTTTTTAACGTTCTTGTACTAGCAATATCAAGATATAAAGAGATGACCTTGAGATGGATTTTTTTTTTTTTTTTTTTTTTTCAAAATGTAGATAATTGCTCATAGTTTATGAAAATTACGAACTTTTTGGATCAACCATGGGGTGAGTTGTGACAAATTTATTTGCAAAGAGGGCATCCCAACCTAATTTGAACCAATTTTTGTGGATTTCGCATGATTTTTCCCATCCTTACAAACACAATTTTAGGCCTTCCAATCTCTTTTTAGCTCAAGGTGTTGTTGGAAAGCCTGTGATGTCCACTTTCTAAAGTTACCAACTTTGTAGTCTTTCTTTTCAGTTTTTTTTTTTTTTTGATATCATTCATAGGGAAACCAAGCAAACATTGTTTAGATTTACAGAAGAACTGGGTTGTACCAGCAATGTTGAGTTGGCACTCTAGTTGCCATATCTACTACATAACAAACCTGGTCTAAGACCACTTTAGGAGCAATACACAACTTATAGTTTAATCCATTTTGCCGCAGAAAGCTCATATCAGCTAACATTGGAATCTCCTGCCAATTTGAGCTTTTAGCACTATTCAAAACTTGGACTAAACCTTTACTGCTAGTTAATATCAAAATTAAAAAAAAAAAAAAAAAAAAAAAAAAAAAAAAAAAACCAGAAGTTTTGGCTGTGAATGCTGCCTCCATCATAGCTTCTTTCGTGGCCCCATACTCAGACCTTGCTAAACTACTAGCTGCTCCACAAAACATAACATATCCCTGTAAGTTCTTTACTTCATATGCATAGGCGCATCTCCTTGCTTTCTTCCTCTTAGCACCAGCAATCTTGAAGATTAATTGCCATTGTCATGCTGCTGTCTGAGGTCCAGGTTTTGAACTTCTGGTGTGCTTGTTGTTGGCTAGTTGAGCTGCAAAATAGTCCTTGTACCTGCAAGATAGTGTTTGAACCATTAGTATTACTTCAATAGGATTTGGATCTTTGCCTTCATGAACAACGATGTTCCTATGTTTCCATATAGCCCATAAATTAATGAAGATTCCTTGCATGTATTCCATAGCTGCCTCCTCTTTTGTATTGTTTCTAAGCAGTAAGTGTGCAACCCATTGCTGCACTGATGTTTTGAAAATAAGAAGAGTGGATAGCTAGAATTGAGCCATGCCAGCAAGCCCTTGCAAAGGAACAGTGGAGGAATAGGTGAGTGGGTGATTCTTCATCTAAATCACACAAAGGGCACTGGGATTGGATACCTATTCCCCTGTTTTTCAAGTTTAGCATGGTTGGTAAGCTGTCATGTAATAGTCTCCATACAAAATTGCATATCCTTAAAGGCACTAACTTTCCAAACTTTGTCCCGAACCCCATTTTGAATGTGCTCAACTCCATCTTGGGATTAAGTATGAGGATTTGAGTCTTCCAACAGTATTTCATATGCTGCTTTGACATTGAATTCACCAGAGTTGGAGTATTTCCATAGGAGTTTATCATCAATTGAACTAGTCTTTGACAGAGGAATTTATAGGATTTCAGACCATTGGGGAAATGGATACATAGCTCGAATCAGATTAGGTTTCTAGGAATGAGTGCACGGATCAATTAGGTCAATAACTGTACCATTCAGTCTTCCAGGGTTGTTATGATTTAGTGGGGAACAGTCAAACCAATCTTGGTGAGTTAGAGGGATGTTCGCACCTCCACCAATCAGCCATTTTCCTTCTCTAAGTTTTTTGTTTTCTTGTTTTATAATACTCCTCCAGGACCAGGGATGATGAGGCTTAGGAATGCCGTCTTGTAAGGAGCATCTAGGGTAGACATGGCAAAACGGGTCAGAATTTTCTGACCCGACCCGTTTGACCCGCAACCCGATTGACCCGTAACCCGATTAACCCGTTTAAAAATGACCCGTTTTGACCCGTGACCCGTTTTGACCCGTGACCCGATTGACCCGAACCCGAATCCAACCCGACCCGTGACATGTTTTGACCAGTGACCCGATTGACCCGAACCCGAACCCGACCCGACCCGCCTATTTTGCCATGCATATCAATGTTGAGTAAATTAAGATTGAGATGTAATTCTTATAAAATATTTACTTATTCTTTTTTACTTAATATGTTATGTACTCCATTATAGTTTATCATTCTTTACTTGTCACTTTCATTTTCTCTTCCTACTTTAAATAGATTGAAGATTATACCAAAATTAGCTTCTAGAAAGCTGGAACAAGAGTTGCACCAAATTTGGGTATCAAGTGTTTAGTGGTAATTGATAAATGGTAACAGTATCACCAGTGAGAATCTAATCACAGTTAAGAAACTCTTAAACAATTGACAGATTGCATCTATTTCAAAAAAAAAAAAAAAAAAACTTGTTTGACAAATACGGGTCAACTCGACCCGACTCGTGACCCGACTTGACCCGACTCATGACCCGACTCAACCCGTAACCCGATTGACCCGTTTTAAAAAATGACCCGATTGACCCGTGACCCGATTGACCCGCAAACCCGATTGACCCGACCCGAACCCGACCCGACCCGCCCGTTTTGCCATGTCTAATCTAGGGTGGAATTTTGCTTTGCAGGTTTGTGCAAGAAGGGAATTAGGATTGTGAGTGATTCTTCAGAATTGTTTTGCAAGCATGGCCTGGTTCATTAAGTTAAACTTTTTGAATCCTAGGCCTCCTCTACTCCTTGGTTGATAGAATTTGTCCCAATTGAGCATGTGCAACCTCCTTTCACCACGTCCATGCCCCAACGAGAATGCTCTAACCAAAGAATCAATCTTTTTGTAAATAGTTTCAGGTCGGAGTAGCAATTTTTATCCATATTCATGAACCCGTCCATTACCTACTTTATTCGGATAATTCTTAACCCAACACATTTAAATATTTGAGTTAAATAGGTAAAGACTCGTTTAGTTATTTAGTTAAATGGATCTAAATAGATATATCCACTAATACCCACTAAACCCATCTAAAATTTAAAATTAAATATACTCATAAGTACCCACTAAATTCCTCTAAAATCTAAAACTTACATAATTAATATAACCTTAAACACTATCCCTTTCCCCCATATTTTATAAGCCAAAACATTCAGCCATCTCACTCTCAATCTTGCTCTTCTTAAACACTTTCCATCAGATTTTCTCGGTAACCAAACAAAAGTAATTAAAAAAAAAAACTATATTCCTTATCTCTCTCTCTCTCTCTCTCTCTCTCTCGCGTTGCGTTGCGTGTACACCTATTTCTCTCTTTGAAGCTTCCCGATTCAATCTCTGATCTCCGATTCACAATCGGAACACAATACTGCGGTGGCCGTCGAAGCATTCATCGGTGGTTCAATCTTACAATTAGGTAACTGACCTTTTTGAGTGGATTTTGGCATTTGCTGTGCTCAGTGGTTGTGCTCGGTGGTGGTTGTGGACAAAGGTTGATGTGAATGATCGAATTTGGGATATCTCTCACGCTCTCTTCCAATCGCGCCAACACCGTTCAAGTTTGTCTCTCTCTCAACTCTTCTTCTTCTTCATTTGATTTTTTTTGTTTGTTTGTGGGTTTGTCTTCATTTTCTGTTTTTGTTTGTGGGTTTGAAATGTAAATTACGTGTTTGATGAAATGCTTAGTAGAAGATAATGCTCTCTTTGTTTGTGTCGAACTGAAATGGAGAAATGGGATTTGGGTTATAATTCTGAATTTTGTTTACTCCCACGAACCATCGCAGCCAGTGTCGCAGTTCTCTTTGTTATTTTCGTATTCCAAAAAAATCATTTTTTAAATGGGAATGACTAGCTAGCCTCCATCAAAATTAAACTTGTATTTGATTTGGGCAACGTAAATTTAAACCTCATAGTCATACAACATATTTCTTAAATTTATTTATATTGCGCATTATTCCAAAGAGTATTTTTTGACTATTCATTAAGCTTCTTGATATATCCTATAAAAAATAGCTTCATCAATATTTTCAAATCTTCTGCACAAAATCATTTGGTTTCATATTAATTTTTTATGAGAAGCTTGAAAACTATGATAATATAATGGATAAATAATTGGACTGCATTTGGGAAAATTTCAATTTTCTTTCTCTTTGTTTGTATAATGATTGAAAAAAAAAAACCACTAGTAATAGTTTACTTTGTTCTGTTAGTGTAGGCAAACTCACAAGCTCGGTGAAGGTGGCTTTGGACTTGTTAAGATTTTCAAGGTAAGATTAAGATCCCTCTCTTAATTGGGTTTTGAGTTCTAAGTTAATTTGATGATGTGCATCTATCCACTTTTACCTTTTGGGTTCTAAGTTAATGGTGGTTGTGGTTGTGGAATGGTGATTGTTTTAGCATTTTGGTGATTTTGATGGTACCCTTTTTGGGTTAGCTGAAATTGTTGTGAAATGTTTTTGGGTCTCAGCTTTGGGTCTTCACTTTGATAAAGCTAGAGATGTTTACTGTAAACTTATTAGAGCTTTGGGTCTTCATGTTGAGAGTTTTGTGCTACAATTTGAGAGTTTTGGGTCTTAATTTTTTAAGAGTTTTGTGATACCTTTTTTGGGTCTTCATGTTGACAGTTTTGTGATACATTGGACTGAGCTTAGGAGTTTAGGACCTTTAAAAGATCCAAATTAAAAACGCAGCTACTGCCATCTTTCATGCTTGTCAATGTGTGGGTCTTTTCATAAATTTTGCTCCATGGCCTTGCTGTTGCTATACAAAAATTATCTGAGTAATTACTGCTTCTTTCTTTGACACATCATTTTAATTTATAATGTAGAGGCAATGCAATCGGTTCATAATTTTAAATTAGTTTTTTGGAATTATAATCAGTTTATCATCATTTCTTTAGAGGTATGGACAATGTCATGAGTAT
Source organism: Lithocarpus polystachyus (assembly GCA_033629205.1). Lineage (NCBI taxonomy): Eukaryota > Viridiplantae > Streptophyta > Magnoliopsida > Fagales > Fagaceae > Lithocarpus > Lithocarpus polystachyus. Next base: position 20,404,654 of record CM066167.1, read on the forward strand.
GAATGTTTTACCATCAGGATGCATAAAGCTGATTTATTGGTCCTAACTCCTAAGTCCTAAGCAATAAGTCATACTGTATATTTCAATATCCTAATAGCAGGATTTTGATTTTTGCTCGCATATATAATTTCCTATTCATTTTTTATACTTGTTAAATTTTCTGGTACTTTGTCAGGTTGTTCTGGATTTGATCCTCCGCGGTGGTTTGGTGAAACAAGTATACCTGAAGAATGATGTACAAATATAGATTGAACTGGGTTGTATCAAGTGCATGAAGTTACTGTTTTTCTCTTTTGTTCTCAATTATTGTATAAAATGATCCAAAGAATGATGTACAAATATAGGTTGAACTGGGTTGCATCAAGTGCATGAAGTTACTATTTCATTTAATAGTTTCTTATGAAATCCTGGGTTCCTCCACATTTGATTCTTTAAAGCACATGACAACCAATTTTGGAGTTGTTTTGGTGCAACCATCTTTGGCTTCAAATTTTCAGTGGTTTTCATTGTGGATGTCAGAGTACTATTCTGATAAAGATTCATTAAAAATTTAAGCTAAAATATAGCTCATTACTGTGTTAGTGGTTCATTTTTCTCTATGATTGCTGGAGCGTAATTAAGTTTCTGGGCAATGTTAATGAAGGTTATAAATTATACTGTTTTGATATTGGTGTTGAATTATGAGCTACTTAGTAATGTTTGTTTCTGATCACATGCAGTGATTCAATTTTCGAATTTATATGTTTATCTATCTTCAAAGTTCAATTTGATTTCATTTCATTTCGGATTGGATATCTAGTTTTTTTTTGTATATATATAGTTTTTATATATATTCAGTTTTTTTTTTTTTTTAAATAGTTTCAATGATATGACCGTTACTTAGGAATTAAGTTTACGGTATTTTTCTCACTTGATCAAAGTGATATTCTGATTATATTATCAAATTTTTAATACAATCTGCATGAAGATTTAGTTTCTTACAACTACTATTTTATAAGTTTATTTTATTTTTAAAAAAAATTTGGATAAGTATGTGTTTTTTGATTCAATTTCTGATTAATGATATTTTCATTACTGTGTTAGTGGTTTTATTTTTCTCTATGATTGTTGGAGCGTAATTAATGTTAATTATTTTTGTTTAAAAGATTCAGCCACACCTAAAATTTTGGTTCTTTACGTTTTTAGTGAGATTATGTTAAAAAAATGGATAAAAATGTTGGACCTTATGGTTTTTCTAAAAGCTACTATTTATCATTCTAGGGGTATTTTGGTAATTTTGGATGTCCAAGGGTATATTGGTAATTTCAAAAGTGTAGGAGGTATTTGGGTCATTTTGGGATTTAAGGGTATTTTGGAAGTTAACAAGGTATTCAACTAGTTTTAGAGGTATTTGGGTCATATTAGGTTAAATTGGCGGGTTACTAATTAAATGGGTTGGGCGAGTAATGAATAATTAATTTATATATAAACGGGTCATAAATAGATAATTGGGTAATTACACATCCAACCCATTTATGACCCAATCCACCCATTTGCCACCCCTAATTTTAGGTATTTTAAAGCATGAGAAAGTGTAAAGAGGTAAGGTTTGAAGGATAGAGGAGAAATCGATTGTTCTACTCGCCTAAGATAGTAAATTTGCTTTCCACCGTTGAAGTTTGGACTTCAATTTCTCAACCAAGAATTGAAAATCATCCACTCTATTCCCCCTCAATTTAAAGTTTAGGCCTAGATACTTACTTGAATTTGGAACCAAATTAACTTGGATTGATCTAGCTAAGAGCTCTTGTTCATTTCTGGGCATGTTAGGGGAACAATCTTTTCCAAATTTGATAAGCTAGAAGTTTGGGAAAGTAGCATCAAACTCAAGCTTTTGTCCCAAAATTTCCACTTTGGTATTTTCTTGAATTTTTTTTTGTTTGTGTGGATTTTTTTGTTATTTGAACTTGCCAAATTGAAACTTGTCACAATACCTTTTCAATGATACCTTACTTGCACAAAGCCAAGGTTGTTTGATCAATGAGAGGTATTTTGGTGCCTTTTTTGCATACAAATTTGGATCAACACATTACCCAACATCTACTGAGTTTAACAATAGGCAACCAAAAATCATAATTAAATTTTTTGTATCTTAATGTGTTTAGTCCGTTCATGGAAGACATCATTGTGAGCAATATGAATGATACTCTGGTTGTCACAATAAAGAGGAGTAGCAGAGGATGTAGACACACATAAATCCTTAAGAAGCCATCAAAGCCAAAGGAGATCAGATGTGGTATCGGCTAGGGCACAATATTCTACTTTAGTGCTGGAACAGGCCACAACGAGTTGTTTCTTTCTTTGTCAAGAAATTAAAGAAGAACCAAGAAAAAAGTAATAACCAGTGGTTGACCTTCGATCAATGAGATCTCCTACTCAATCAACATCAAAGAATGCACAGAGAATAAGAGGAGACTGAGTAGAGTAGAAAAGGCCATGAAAGAGAGTGTCCTTCAAGTATCAAAGAATATGCAAGATAGCAGCATAACGAGTCGATCGTGGAGCAAACAAAAACTAGCTTACCTGGTGAACAGCATAGGAAATGTCTAGACAAGAGACAATAAGATAAACTAGGCTGCCAACTAATCGTCTATAAAGAAAAGGATTAGACAATGGTTTCCACTCTAAGGGAGTCAGATGCATATTAAGTTCAATTAGAGTGTCAACAATCTTGCTATTAGTAAGTCCAACTCGAGAAAAAAAGTTTAGAAGCATGCTTTGCTTGAGTAATATACAGCCCATCTGTGGAATCAGTAATTTCAAGACCCAAGAAGTAGCTTAAATGTCCAAGATTTTTCATCTCAAATTGCTGACTGAGAGAATCCTTGAGTTCTTGAATGTCACTGAGGTTACCACTAGTTATGATCATATCATCCATATATAGGAGAAGCAAAATAGTGCCTTTGTCGATGCTACAAAAAAATAAGGCAGAATCATAAGGATTGGTAGTATAACCAAAGCGAAAGATGGTAGAGCTAAACTTAGCAAACCAAGCTTGTGGAGCTTGTTTAAGGCCATAAAGTGCACGTCGAAGGTAACAAACTTTGTTTGTTTCAACAAAGAGACCAAGAGGAGGTTGCATATGAACTTCTTCACTTAAATCCCTATTAAGGAAGACATTTTTGACATCCATCTGAAAAATGTCTCATTTATTAGTTGCAACAACAGCTAAGAGGGCACGAATAGGTGAGATTTGAGCAACCGGAGCAAAGTTCTCTTCATAATCAATCTCATGCTCCTGTGTAAAACCTTTTGCAACAAGATGAGCCTTATAGCACTCAATGTACCCATCAAAGTGAGTCTTGATTGATAGGCCAAAAATGTATTGACCCTTTGTGACTAATTAACAAATTAATTAGCCAAGTTAATCAATTAATTCAATTAGCATGCAATACGCGTGGTAGCACAAACAAATCACCAAATAACTAAATGCAGTGAAAATTAAATCGACACGGTAATTTGTTTACGAATGGGGAAAAATTTATAAGACAAAAACCCCACCGGCTGATTTTAAGGTCACCACTCTCGAGAATTCACTATTATCACAACAAGCGGTTACAAGTAAAAGAATCCTAGTACCTTTCACCAACCTACAGTTGAACCATTACCCCAATACTCAATTGGACTTGTTATGTAGTGACAATCTCTCCTTTTAATGCACGGCTCCCAGTACATGACTAACCAATTCGAGGCGTGGATCCCAATACGCGGGTTACCCACCAACTTGAGAAAGATGTTGGCTGCAAAATTCTTCAATTCATCACACAATGAAGATTATGAAACTCCTTGGTTATAAAACCATACAGTGTACAAACACAGTAGCTTCTTCAAGATAAAGATGAATTAGGGCGAATTCTGTCTCTGGTCACAATTTGCATGAATACAACTTTGCTTCACACTCGCGCAACTGTGCAATCTTTGAAAACCCTTAAAATAATCCTTATATATGTTTTGGGTTGTGAAAAAAGAAAGCCTAAACATATACTCACAAATTGGAGCAAAATCAGCTCTGAAAAATTGAATTTCATAAACCTTGATAGATAGCTTATTTGTCGAGAAGCTGTCGAGCATTGGGCTTCAGCAGCCTTTTAAACCTCGATAGATACTAACTATCAAGCTTTAAAATCCAGCACTTCTTCACTTGTTTTTTGGACAAAACTTGAACTTGAAACCTTGTTTCTTGAAGTATTAAACATATCCTAGATCTACCCAATTATAAGTAAAGTGCGTTTTGTCAAAGGATTAGCCAATTACATAAAATATTGACATATATTCCTAACATGATTCACATATATCCTAACATTGATCTTGTAGATCCACTTACAACCAACCATAGACTGACTAGGAGAGAAAGTAACCAAATCCCAAGTATGGTTTTTAGATAATGCATTAAGTTGCTCTTTCATTGCGATCTGCCATAAAGGGTCAGTGGAGGCCTCACGATAGATGTGAGGCTCGTGTAGTGTAGCAAGGGTAGTGTAACAATGATAGTCAAGTAAATGTGTCAGAATGGATCTTACCCGGATAGAGTGACAAGGTGGATTGTCTTGTGTAAGATCTTCAGGTGGAGTAGGAGTAGGGGACCCAAGCTCAAAGATGGGTAGCTCGTCATCGACTTGTTCATCTTCCACCTGTTCATTTGAGGGTGATCCAGGAGAAGTATAAAAAATATCTGGTGGTTAGATAGAAAAGTCCAAAGGAGGATTAGGAGCATCTATAAAAGGAAAATGTGACTAATTTGGAAAGATTTCTAAAACAGAGGAAGAAAGGGAAGAACGGAAGTAAGAGAGCTTAACAAAGGAATGGCGTTCCTAAACCACAACATTTCGGGAAACACGACAACGATGAGAGACAAGATCGTAACACTGATAGCCCTTTTGAGTATTGCCATAGCTAAGGAAACAACAAAGTCTGGATCAAGGCTCAAATTTGTTATGCTCATGAGGCTAAAGAAGAATGAAACAAGCAGAACCAAAGGAGTGCAGGTGATGATAGTCAGGGGGTGAACCAAAAAGGCACTTATATGGAGTCTAATTATGGATGACAGTTCTTGTAATGCAATTAATAGCATGAATAGCATGAAGAGCGGTTTCACCCCAAAATGGGGCTGGAACTTTGGTAGAAAGAAGGAGAACACGAAAAATGTCAAGAATATGACGAAGTTTTTGTTCAACTTTACCATTTTGCTAAGAGGTACCTAGACAAGTTAGGTGATGTATGTTGGGAAATTTAGACCCTGATTGATAGAATTAACAAGTTTTGAACCAAAGTTATTAATTAGATTTATTATGAATAAACCTTGTTAAAACAAACTAACATCAATATCATGTCAATATCATGCATAGCGGAAAAGTAAATCAGACAAGATATGATGACCTAGGAAAACCAATGAAACAAACTAGTTTCACAGTAAAAAACCTGGGGGTAAATCTTCCCGAAAAGCAATTCGCTATAGTAAAGAGAAGTTTCAGATCTAATACAAAACCTTTGTCCCTAGACTCTACAATCCCCATAGATGAACTTACAGCAGAAACCTTCTACCACTTCAGAACCTCTAAACTCTTCAATATATGAATGCCACCTTTTTGCACGGATCCCAGTACATGACTAACCAATGATGCACGACTCCCAGTACGTGACTAACTCACCAACTTGAAGAAGATGTTGGCTGCAAAGTTATTCACTTCATCAATAATGAAGATCAATAAGCACTTGGTTACAAAACCCTAAGGCGCAAATACACAGTAGCTTCTTTAAGAGAGAATAAGGCACTTGGTCACCTTTTGCATATGTTCTCCTTGAATTCTCTTATGTGACGGCCTTTAAAATAAGCCTTATATATATGTCTAGAGTTGTGAGAAAAGAAACCCTACACATACATGTAAGCATGGGCCGAAAATCAGATCTAAAAATCTGAATTTCGTAATTCTCGATAGATACATCTGTCAAGCAGCTATCGAGACCTTGATAGATAATATCTGTTGAGAGTTGTCAAAACTTATTAAACCTCGAAATATATTATTTGTCGAGAGCTGTCGGGAATCTGTCTAGCTTTAATGAATAGCCTTTCTTTACTTGTTCCTTGGTCCAATCTTCATGGCTTTAATACTTGACTTGAACAACATGTTTCTTGAAGTATTAAACACATCCTAGATCTACCCAATTACAAGTAAAGTGAGTTTTGTCAAAGGATTAGCCAATTACATAAAATATGTCCTTAACAATGTATAATGCCATAGGAATGCAAAAGAGCTTGAAAAGCACATTGAGTATATTCAAGAGCATTATCAAATCGAAAAATTTTGATATGTTTGGAAAATTGGGTTTCAACCATTTTTGCAAAGTTACTGTAGATTGGTAGTAATTCAGAATGAGATTTAATAAGAAAAATACAACTATAACGAGAATAATTATCAATAAAAACAACAAAATATCAAGATCCACCAATACTAGTAACAGGGGAAGATCCCCAAACATCAGAATGAATTAACTCAATAATAGCAATAGAGATAGATTCACTATTACTAAAAGGCAAAGCTGATTGTTTTCCTAATTGGCATGAAGTACAATCAAAATTGTCTTTGGACACAGAACCTAATAGACCTCTAGAAGCTAACTGTTATGCCCAAGAAGAGGGTGCGTGACTCAAACGAGAATGCCAAAGTGCAAGAGAAAGTAAAAAAGAAACCGTAGTAGTTACAACAGAAACGAAAACAGGAGCAATAGGTGGAAGATGACGGTTGTCCACAGGAAATTTACGCTCAACTCTAGGACCGATCCCAAGCTCCTACCCAGTCCTCAAATCCTGTACAATACACCCAGAATAGTAAAAACTAAGGCGATAACCTAGTTCAGATAATTGTCCCACAGAGAATAAATTATAGGATAGGTCAGGTACATAGAAGACCCTAGGAACTGATAGGTTGGAGGTCGAAACAAAACCTAGACTATTGCCATGCATGGTGGAACCATCAACCATTCAAATATTAAAAGGATGTGGTACAGGTTTAAGTGTAGAAAATAAGAATGAGTGAGATGTCATGTGATTGCAATAGATAGAATCAAAAAGCCAAAAGTGAGACTTACTGGGTAGAACTAAGAGAGTAGTGGAAAGAGATGCATTACTAGCCATACAAATAGCTTGAGCTATGATGTTCTGTGGTTTAGCTTAGGAGACGTTGATAGTGGATCCAGAAGACTGGGACTTAGTTGAGATGGAAGACATTGGCGATGTAGACTCAGTATTAGCAACATCAATAGTAGTTTTGTTACGACGGTAACAAGTCTCAATAGTGTGACCAAGACGCTTGCAATAGTTGCAGAACATTTTGTTAGACTATTTACGACGATTGCCAGAGCTAGAGGCATCAAACCCTGTTTGCAAAGGTTGCTTTATGGGAGGAGCAGAGGGAGCAGTAGTCAAAACATTAAGCTTACTCTAGGCTTTAAGGGTTGCAAGACAAGCTTGTTCTCCAACTAACTTATTTACAATAGTATCAAGAGAGGGAGGAGGATTATGATTAAGAATTTGACCTCGGATGGGCACATGGGCATCGTTAAGTGACATCAAGAGTTCATAGAGACGAAATTCATTTCGAACAGTAGCATATTGCTAAGCATTCTTTAAGCATGCCCAAGTTGGATCAAAAAGGTCAATTTGGTCCCATATGAAGCGAAACTTATCATAGTAGTCATTGATAGATTGCCTTTATTCTTGCTTGAGCTAATGCAACTCAACCACTATCTAATATTTCATGGATCGATGAGAAGTGGAGTATCTTTTGGCTAACATATCCCATGCAGATTTTGCATCATCAAAGCTGCCCAACAAATTAGAGATGGAAGAAATGTTAAGTGTTTCGAAGCCAAGTAAGGATCGTGTGGTTGTGACTACCCATTCAATCATGTGATTGATGAAGGTAGTATCTTCTTCAGCTGCCCCCTTAAGAGGAAAAGTGATTTTACCAGCACAATATTGCCAGAGCACGTGACCCTTAAGAAAACTATGCACATATAGCTTGATACGAAGATAAGTAATTCTTATTCCCCTCCAATATAGCATTGATGGGGCGAGGAAGAAAAATATCATTTTTATCCATTTAGATGCAAAATATGCAAAAATAGATTGCAAAAATGAATCTATGCGAAAATTTGGGTAAGGAGCACCTAGACTGCAAAGTTAACGGTCAATGGCAATGGTCAATGGAGTCAGTAGGGATGATGTCAACAATATGATGCAAGTAGCTGACTGGATGTTGATGTGGCAGGTAATGTAAGCATGCTGACTGGATGCTAACATGAAGCTAATGTAAGTAGTGACTGGATTTGACGTTAGCTAGGGTTGACGTGGCAATGATGACGTCACAATTGACATCAACCTAGACCAAAGGACGGTGCATGTGGCACATGACTGTGATGCAGATTCTTTGGGCAACGCGTGAGGCGCATGACTACTGTATACAAACTTATTGACTCAGAATAATAAAATTATAAATTATTATTATTATTTGGACAAGAGGGCCCAGTCCACATATGTCTAAAACCCAACCTATTGTCCAACCCATGAACATATAAACTCATATTCTTTATTATTTCTTACATGGGACTCAAGAATTCTCACCAATTCAATATCATTTTCAAGTAGACACATTAGGAGTCAATTTCTTATTCAGTCCATAATATTTTTCTAACACCGAATTCCGTACATGCCAACTTCTTGTCATATCCCTAATTAGAGAGAATGCAGAATCCATCGCATTAACCAGACAAAGTGCTTTTATCACATCAGCACGTCAAATGCGTAAACAAAAGGAGAAAGAAACACCCTTACTCAACGTGTCATAGAAAAAATTGGTGCAACCTTGGAACAATTTTCAGCCATAACATATCCAATACAACACTATAAGATCAAAAACTTGGTTCACAAGAATAAACACCCTTTAGGCTGCGTTTGTTTTGGCTTCAAATTATTTCCAAAAATGCTTTTATGCCTGCGTATCTGTTTGGTAAGCACAGAAAATTGAGTCAAACGGAAATCAATTACCTCGTTGACTGTAAAATACCCCTCCCCAGTTGGAAATGCATTTCAGTTTCCATTTTACCTTCAAATGATTTCCACCCCAGGAAAATAGAAGAGAGAGAGAGAGAGAGAGAGAGAAATAGCAAGACAAGAGAGTAGAGAGAGTGAAAAAGAGCAAGAAGAGAGAGTAGATCACGTCGGTGAGCTAGATCACGCCCAACCCCAGACGTGCCAGCGAGATCGCACCTTGGAGATCGTACCGTTAAGTCGCGCCGGTGAGATCGCGCCTTCGAGATCGTGCCATCCCTCCGAGATCACGCCGTCCTCATTGTCTTGCTAAGATCGCGCCGTCCTCCTCTAGGTCAGATCATCGCCGCCGATCACGTCCGATCGCCGTCTCAATCTCCTCGCCCATGACCGATCTCGTCGTCAATGACCGATCTCGTCCTCCTTTGACCCATGACCGATCCTCTCTTTCCCGATATCTCTTTCCCTCAATCTCTCACTGTTTCTTCCTCCTCAATCTCTTTCCCGATCTCTCGTCCTCCTTGTCCTCCTCTGACCCATGACTGATTGTGAATAAAAGATGTTTTTATTTTGATTTTTGGTTGTGTTAAGTGCATGGATTGAAATTTTTTGTTATAAAATTTGTTTGAGAGCTGAGAAAATGGATAAGAAAATGTGTAAAATTTGTAGGAAAATAGCATTTTCAGAATGTTACCAAACACTGAAAATCGTTTTTTGGATTATTTTCTATTGCAAAACCAAACACCCAGGTTTCATTTTACTTACGGGAATTCACTTTTCCCTGCATTCATTTTACACTCGGAATTCGATTTACATTGAACCAAACGCACCCTTATATCCAAAATCAACCTAGTTGCTTGCGTAGGAGAACTGGCTGTCCCATAATACATAATCAAAAGGAATAAGGCCTCTCTAAAGACAATCCCTTCTTCTTTCATCTGCATCAACAACCTATCTATGTATATCATTAGAGATATTCGAATGGGGAGGTGCTCATATTGCCATTCATTTGATGTATGCTACGCATTGATAGATAAGCATGGGGTAGCCATGGAGTTAACGAGCGACTTTCTAAGCTCTTTAAGATGGAAAGGTTTAAGCAACTAGCTTGCCCCACTTAACCAAATACTAAAACAATGTGTTTAAACAAAGATTGTAGCTTTTTGGTAAATTCAGTAATAAAAAAAAAAAAAATCTTTTCAACATAACTCCTAATGGTTAACTCAGAATTTTCACAAAGGAACCCAATAGTCAGAGATTTGGAGTATCTATAAAGCAAAATGGCCGTGATCGTTCAGCATAATTGATTTTTTTTTTTTTTCATTGAAATGAATCGTTTTTAATCATTTGAGCTGTAATGACATCTTTTACCTAGAGAGCAAAGAGGGAGAGAACCATGGACATGGCTGACCACAGTTAAAGTTGAGGTGATGCTGACCTTAAAATCCTACGGATGCTCACTATATTGAAGAAATCTAGAAATTTGGACTGTCGGCCAGAGAGCACCAATTCAATACAAATAACTGGTAATCTCGGGTTATTTTCATTGTTCTTGGGGGTTAGGAATTGCATGATGAAATTCATCAAATCCAAAGGAATGTATTATGTTGAACTTGTCATGCTATGAATCTCAACTCAAACTCACAAGAAAATCTTGAGAAATAGTAGTAACGTGTTTCCAATATAATTGATGAGTTGATCTACAATTGATTTGGTGGTTAAATAGGAATGACAAATAATCTTTTGAACAGCCACATTTGTTTGAAATCCTAGTTCACAAGAATATTTTCTTTTTCAATTGGTTTATTGATGGTAGGTGAAGGATTTGACAAATCCCCAAAATCTTTTTTATCAATAAAAAAGTAAATAATAATTTATCTTATTTTCGGTAAGCACAAGGACACCACTCAACTTAAAACCTAAAATCTATGAATTTAGGTCCAACTATGTTATATTAACAATACACTTATATATCTTTTTTGTATATGTATATATGTGATTTCATTCACACATATATACCCAAGATATATATAAGTGAGAATCAAACTATAAATTTAAAGTGACACATTTCTTTTCTAAGGTGATTGGAAGCTACTAAGGACTCAATTCAACCCATGCCTATCCCTACAACATTTGGAGGAGCAACATTTGGGGAGTGTAATGGCCTAGTAGGCATGATTTTTTATAAACAGTAATTATTGTTGCACGCGTTGAGTTATATACTACACACTTTAGCTGAAATTGTGATTTGAAAACACAATTTTAGTGACAATCGTGAAATGGTGTTCACAATTATAACTGAAATTTTGTTTTCATTTCACAATTTTAACTGAAAACACAAAAACAAGATTTCAAATGTGTTCCCTTACACACAGTGTGCAACACAATAATTATCAATATTGTTATGTAATTATCACTACTCTTATGTAAAGGTATTCTGGTGGTCTTTGGATGGTAGCTCACAATCTCTCTCTCTTTCTCTCATGTTTACTGACTTTCTCTTTGTTAATTTTAGACTCTAAAAATTTGTGTCTTGCTCTTTTTACTAGTTTTACAACCCAAACTTGTGACAACCCCACTCAAAGAAGTGCTAGGAGTTTTGGGGTGTTTAGCAATGTGAAACAACCATTTACAAGAGTCTTGGTCTCATTGGCTTCTTCATAAGATAAGCCCAACGAAATCATGACTTTGCATGTATGCATCTTAATTGTTAGGACATATGTGGAACTTGTTAGAACATATGTTATTGTAAATTGGCTAATCCTTTGACAAAATGCACTTTACTTGTAATTGGGTAGATCTAGGATGTGTTTAGTATTTTAAGGAACAAGAGTTCAAGTCTAGTATTGAAGCCATGCAAACCTGTCTAAAAAACAAGTGAAGAGGTGTTGTTCATTAAATCCCGATAGATATCTCCACGGATAATATCTATCGAGGTTTAATGCTTGTGCTCGACAGCTGTTCAACAGAAACAGTATCTATCGAGAATTACGAAATTCAGATTTCCAAATCCGTTTTCACGCATATCCAAGTGTATTTGTGTAGGGTTTCTTTTCTCACAACCCTAGACATATATAAGGATTATTTTAAGGACCGTCAAAGGTGATGCAAAGGTTGTTGCAATTGTTGTTGAATGCATATTGTGACTAGAGACAAAATTTTCGTAGTTCATCATATTCTTTGTAAAAGCTGCTGCGTCTTTGTGCCAAGGGTTTTGTAACCAAGAAGCTTCTTGATCTTCATTGTTGGATGATTTGAAGAACTTCGCAGCCAACATCTTCCTCAAGTTGGTGTGTTAGTCATATATTTGAATCCGTGTATCGATTAGTTAGTCACGTACTTGGAGCCATTCATTGAAAGGAGAGATTGCCGCTACATCACAAGTCCAATTGGGTATTCGAATAAGGGTTCAATTGTAGGTTGGTATTAGGTACTTGGATTCCTTTTATATGTAATGGCTTGTTTTGATAATAGTAGATTCTCTAGAGTAGTGACCTTAAATTCACCCAGTGGGGTTTTACCTCGGTGGTTTTCCCCATTCATAAATAAATTGCCCATATCAAATTTAATTTCCGCTGCATTTAGTTATTTGGTGAGGCTCATTACATGTAATTGAATCTAATTAATTTCATTTGGTTAAATTAATTAATTAAGTTACCAAAGGGGTCAATACATTATTGGCCTAACATTAATAAAAAGTAATGTTTTAGAGATGATAGAAGGAAGATCCGGATACAGTTATACTTTATAGAATCATAACTCATAAGTCTTCATTATGTCATCATGTCATTTTTACTTTTTTATTGCACACCTTGGTGCTATATGATGGTCCTAATGATGTGGATGTCAATTCAGTTAAGGTGGGAATCAACAACATGGACAGAGAGAGAAAATAATATAACATATGGAATGAATGAGGAATTTCACTATTTTTAGACTCCTTCGTGTCTCTTGGGAAGACATTTCTTTTCTCTAAAAGATATACCTTATCTAAGAAACATAACTCTTCAATATATAGCTAATTTTAACATTAAATTTATTCTCTTCTGCAGATTGGTGAAGTAATATCATCCACCAAGTAGGGAGTTATTGAATAAGTGAGGGTGCACCACATTATAGTGTGATCACCCATCACTATTATACACTAACAATATGTCCATTTATAGTACATCTTGCACTCAAGAGGATATTGTTAACTCCCTTTTATTGAAAGGGATAGGAGTCAAACTAGACAAGGTATCTTTTCATTACAATATTCAATCTTATTTCTAATTTTGGTGATTCCTAGGCTAAGGCCTAAAATCTAAACGAGAAATGCTATATTCATAATATTTTCACAACAAATCTTATGTGTTAAGTTGTTACGGATTGTTATTGGTGGGTAGAAAAGTAATTTCAATGGTAGGTTCAATTTAAAACCAATAACAACTAACCACCTATAATTTTTTGTGAAAATGTTGTGGACGTAGCAGTACTCAATCTGAAAAGATCTTAGGGCAATTAACTTTTGGAATAGGAGTAAGAACTAAGACCTGCAACTTTGATTTCCATAAATCTAAAGAAAAAGACCTTAATACCAAGTAGAACACAACTCTATTCCTAAACAACTTTTAACTTCTCAGAGGGAGACAACAGTCCACAAGGAAATGATTGATATTAAGGTATCTAAGATATGGCACTTGAGAAAACTATACTTTAACTTTCAAACTTTCATACTATATGTGAATACAATTATCGACGGTAAACGGTTATTTAAGTAGAAGGATGGAAAAGAAAAAACCTGTTTCAAATCCACATTCACTAGAGTTTTCTATTTTTTAGCAATATATATTGATGATAATTAAAGCATCTATCAAGCATTGACCACATAAATAGATGTAACAATATCAACATTCTTGATAGGGACCTAAAGATGTAAAATTCCTAACTCATTTGCAATATCACTGTTGACAAGTTGTGTAGAATACAAGGCAGAGCATACTAGGAAAATCCACATTCACTATTGTTTTCTATTTTCCAGCAATATATATTGATGTTAATTAAAGCATCTATCAAACATGTGACCACAAAAATAGATGTAACAATATCTACATTCTTGATAGGGACCTAAAGATGTAAAATTCCTGACTCAATTGCAATTTCACTATTGACAAGTTGTGTAGAATACAAGGCAGAGCGTACTAGGAAAATCCAGAGTTGCCACTAAGTAGTTGAACTATGCATAAGAGACACACAGAGTGTTTTGAGATTCCAGGACAGTCTTTGCAGCTTCCTTGACTACTTGTTCGCTGACATAGTGCTGCTGACACACATGCATGTAGACAGACCAATCAGTTCGGTCTGTGTCTCCACTGTTTTCCTTAGTTGAACAATGCATAAGAGACACACTGAACGTTTAGAGATTCCAGGATAGTCTTTGCAGCTTCCTTGACTACTTGTCCGCTGACATAGTGCTGCCAACACACAGGCATGTAGACATCATCCCCACCAATCAGTTCAGTCTGTGTCTCCTCTGTTTTCCTTAAGGTGAAGAAAGCACGTTTACCGCAAAGTTCACAGCAAGCAGTTAATTTGATCACGAAATCAGCCAGGGGAATTCTATCCAACACAGAACCAAAGCTCCTCCTGTGAAAAATATTTATATTCATCATTAGAAGGATCTTGTTAGAATTTCCAAGCAATGTAATATGATATGATGCCATTTAATTGCAAAAAAGCTTTTTAAGTTATGACCTAATTGTTTCAAAAAAAAAAAAAAAAAAAAAAAGTTATAAGCTAAAACTCTCGATCCAAAAAGAATAGGTAATGACCTAACAGCCATTATATGAATGGCGGTAGATTATAATTAGGTAAAAAAATTTTAAAAAATCACGAGCATAAAAATAGCTAAATATAATTGGTGGCCTATATAAATACCTTAAATAATTACCATCTAGTCCAGCAACTATTACTCTTTTGCCATCATGATCGGCAGCTTCATGACAGATATCATAAAGGTCCTCAAAGAATTGAGCTTCACAAATACCAATCACATCTAACTGTCACAAAATACAGGGAAAAACTAAGTATCACTTCTAGTGTACATAAAAAACTGATGAAAGTTAAATGCAATAATCTTACCAAAAAAAGCCAAAAAACTATGCTCAATTCAAATTGAGATATTTCTCAGACACACAAACCACTTACTCATTACTGAGACAGTGCACTTTTACCAAAAAACAATAAATTTACTTCAAACAATACAACACACATACGGAGAGAGAGAACACACACAAAAGAAAATAGTTCTGTATTTTTACACAAGAAAGGATAACTGTTTGTAATACATGTATCTCAAATTGTGTCATTGGAATACCTGATCATATGCATCAAGACCAAACTTTTGTCTGAATGATGACAAATCAGGTTAAGGCCAAGCATGGCAATTTCGCCCCATCACGTGTCATGATTGAATCTAATTCATATCTTGTATCCTTATTTGATTTTATTATTGCCACACTTCTGCATAACAGATATGTAAAAAAGAAACAAAGCCTCATAAGAATTAAAAAAGAAACAAAGCATCATAAGAATAATTCCAAAAACATTTAAACATTGTTCAGTAAAATCAAGTATTTGAATATTTTCTGCCCTGTATTTGCATAAAGCACGGAAATTTTTTTACAACAGAAGTTTTGGTGATTTTGTAGTTCAATACCCGTGCAGCAAGATGGTTCACATAGTTGAAGTATCTCTTGAATGAACAATATAAACGGTGGTGATAAGAAATTACAAGCTCCCATAGTTGCAAATTGATTAAAATCAAAAGTTTTAGAGAACAAATGGAAGAAATCCAAATAGAACACTGATCTCTTTCTAATACTCAAAAACTAGAATTCCAATATCTATATAGGGTCCTAAGGTCTTCATGAAAATAATTGGAGAGGAAAGGGATCTTAGGTTTAGGGTTCAGGTCCTACCATAATATTTTCGGCTTAAATGTTGCAGCACATTAGAATAGACCTAGATTTAGAGGCACATAAGAAACTTAGTCAGACATAATATGTTTTACAGACTTTACTAGGCACAAGAGAAGGTTATTATGTCAATAAAATGAAGTTTGATATCAATTACTTCTAATAAATTGAAAGAAATGAAATTGAGAAGTACAAGTTATATGACATCCAAAATAGCCTGAGAAAAATAATGGGTTTAGAGTGATAAGGATCTTGCAAAAAATGACTTTAGGTGTGTAGGCGGACAAAGAGGATTAAAGGAGGGGGGCCATATAGTTTCTAGAAGGATGAGAACTGAGGAGGAAATGAGTGATTACTGTCAGTTCGTTTAGACCCCTTAAACCCAAACAGATTAACCTAGAGAATTAGCCAAGTGATTAACTTAGGTAATTTAAACAAGTCTAGGTTAACTCAAATAATCAAAAACAATAAAGCAGCGGAAAATAAATAACACAAAGATCTGATGACCCAGGAAAACCAAACCGGTAAAAAACCTGGAGAGGATTTAACCTAGCTATCCTCAAGGTAAAACTGAATTCACTATGAAAGAATTGAAGTTTACACAATAAGACTTAAACCACTAACATCCTATTGCTACCCAAGTGTAGAAAACTTACTACCACGACCCCATGATAGCTCCGAGATCCACGGACTCCTTCTTTCTTGAATTCTTCAGCAATCCACAAGTGCACCTGCTTGTATTTCTTTAAGATCTTTGATTCTGCAACTGTATGATTTACCAAGCTCTTGACATGAGTCTTGAGTTTGGAAACCCTAAGTGTATGTGAAGGTAAACACCTCTAGATCTCACAATGAAATTCACAAACACAGTAAAACAGAACTCTAAAAACGTGGCTAGGATTTTCCCTTATATACTTAGGGCAAAACATAAAACCTTATACATTAAATGGGCTAGGGCTGAGTTGGAAAATTCTGCAGAAAATCAATTCCAACTTTACATTAAGAGCCATACTTTGAGCAAGTCTAACACACAACTTAAAGAATGTTTTGATCATGGTTTGCCAACATTACAAATTGAAGTTCTAATATATTAGTTCCTAATTCTTAGAATCTAACAAACTCCCCATTTGGCAATCCGTGACAAAACACAAACTTAACAAAAAGCTCTAAGTTTACAAAATGAAACAGCCCATTACAAAATAAAAAGCCACTTAAACAATTCAACCTAACTACTATCTAACAGTTGCAAAGTAGACAGCAGCACGACTGAATTAACCTGTATATTCCTGTAACACTTAACAAACACATAAACGCATGTGTGGAAAAAAACAGGAAATATATAAAAATAACTTCTTGATTTCACATGACACAAAATAAAGACATATATCATGAATAACATCATAAATATAAATCAATAAGCAAAGTAGCATAGTGAATCAAGAAATATATACATCAAAATGTATCTAAAAAATATCTCCTAATCAAGAGCTAAAAAAGGAAATACACAGTGAAGCGCCTAGATACAATCTAATAACTCCACAAGCTCCGCAGTATCACTACTAAGTACAAAACTCCCCCTAAAATGAAAATCTTCGCAAAAATCTCCTAGATACATAAGAACTACACAATAGAATGCACTCCCCCTTTTTGTGACGAATTGCCAAAGGGCACTCACTCATCATCAAAAGGAGGTGAAGGAGAATGACGAGAACTCGCCAAATCTGCTCGCAATGCACGTAGCTCATCAAGGATGTCCACCAGAAGCTGACCATGAGCCGCCTGAACGGTCACGACAGTATCAAGAGTCCGACGAAGATTAGAAACATCATCAAACAGTGGAGGAACATCAGCAGCAGCAGCAACAGCTGGATCAGAAGACGTCCCAGCTGCAGGAGTATCTGTAGAAAAAGAAGGGGGTGGAGTGACACCAGAAGGCTCTACCCGAGGACGCTTAGAGCTAGCTCGAAGTTGAGCAGCCCTTTGCCTCAAAAAGGTAGCACCTATAGAAGCAATAACATGAGCAGGCACAGACGCAGGAAAATCACCTAAACCAAGAAAAAGGAGAATCCTATGAATAAAAACGGGAAAGAATAACGCATGAGCCGTAGAACTAGACCGATGAACCTCGTTCAAAGAACGAAGGAACATATGAGGAAAACTGATAGGAGCATCAGTAACAAGCGCGTACAAAAACACACATCACTCAAGAGGGATGGTGTGGACATAAGAAATAGGCCACAAAGAATGACACGCTATCCTAAAGAAAAGGTAATGAAGCTCAGAAAGCTCAGCTGAAGTGATCCGAGGATTAGAACCCCACTGGATAGAAGACCCAGTGATGTAAGAAAGCACATCATCTAGAGGCGGAGACTCCTCATAAGGAAAAACGGGATGGTCAACAATGGGCACCCCAAGAGCATCCGACACAACCGTAGGGGTAATGCGATACTCTACGCCTCATAACCAAACCTTAACCAAGGTGTTGGTATCATAGATGTGGATAGAGAGGTTCGAATAGAACTCTCTAATCAGGGTGGCAGGAGGAGGAGGATGCTCATACTCAAGCAAAGATAACCAACTCCGACGCTCAAAGTTACGTCTCACCTCAGGATCTACCTCATCTAGTATGACCCTACGCTCAGCCCAGATATAACGCCTAAGGTTAAGGGTCTCATAGGTCACCTAGCTCGACTCACTAGGAAACCGATCACTATCGAAAGAAGGTGAAGGGTCAGAAGTCCTATGGGCTCTAGTTTTCCTAGGCATGGTGCTAAGGAATAAAAGGAGAGACGCAGAAAGAGAAGAGCAAAAACAAATACCAAGGGCAGACTGCAAGTTAGAACAGCATAAAAAATATATAAAAAAAAAATCTATATGATGCATGAACAAAATATGCAAATAATGCATGAACTAATGCAGTGACAAGTTCAAATATGATCTTAATTAACAAAATTGGCTTGAGCAAGCAATTTTTATCAAAAATACCCAATTTGAAAAACCTAAGTTTTCAAAACATAAAAAATTGATAAATTGATCAACACAACAGTTAATTGACACAATATAATGATCAAATTAATCAATCCAACAAGCCAATTTCATCAATTTCAATCAAATTGAACAAAAATCCCAATTTTATCAATTTCAAGCCCTAGGTTTTCAAATTTCTCACAAAGCACCAAACTAATCAAATTAAACCACATGTAGTGCTTAGATAAGGTGTCCCCACAAAAACCCATTATTAAAATTGGAAAGAAATTCCCAAAATCAATTCCAAAATTAACAAAAACCAAAATGCCGAAAATAGCCCAAAAATGCATGAAACTAGAAAATAAAAACAAAAGAGAGGGCAAAAAAGTCTTACCGGCCTTGGGAGAGTAGAATTGTGCAAAAAAATCGGAGGAAAACGACAAAATCACCAAAAAAAAACTTTGACCAGTTGGTGAGGAGACAAAAATGTTTTTAAAAGGTTTGAAAAAGTAAAGAAATCATGTGAAAAAGACCCTTTTAAAAACAATCAACTCGATTTTCGATCGATCGAAAAACAGATTCGATCGGTCGAAAATCCTTCGATTGATCCAGTATCAATCGAGAACCGATAGAAATACACAGAGAGTTTTCTGAGATTTTAAAAACATTTTCGATTGATCGAAAAACAGACTCGATCGATCGAAAATCTGGAAAAATGAATTTTTTGAAAATTGAAACAAATTAGCTCAAAATCTCCTCAAAGCATTAAATTTTATGAAAAGAATGCATGAGTATGAGATGAGATGTTTTCTAAAAACCCATGTTTTTAACCCAGATCTTTCTAAGAAGATTTCCTCATAATATCTCTCAACCAATCAGACAAGCAAACATGTTTTGCATCAATTTTCAGAAATACTCAAACTTGGTTGGTCAGGCCAAAAACACACACAATAACATATACATAGTTTAGCAAAGAATAACTTGTGTAGTGTATACAACTAGCATAAGCAAGAGAAACATGTGAGGTGATATGCACATATTGATTAATCACAATTTCTACAAAATCCATCACATGAGATTGAAAGAGACTATTACTTAAAGAGTTACATCATATAACTCTCACATCTCCTAGAATAAAAGCTTGCAATCATGTAAGTTTCTTGATTTGCCTCATTATTCAATTTAATTGATTAGAAACTTAATAATATAGCCAGGATAATGTACACACCAATTTTATTTGAATTTGTGAGATTATTATAGCCCAATAATGTACACACCAATTTTAATAGAGGCTACACCTTATGTTCTTTTTGTGCATGTGCTACACTTTCTCGAGCACAAAATCTTACGATATGCACTAAGGTGTTCATGATTGGCTAATAAACAGTGGTGAGATGGTTATTTATGCCTTTCTCAATAAGAACAAGTCCGACAATCAAAGACATGAGACTTCAAGATCAAGATCATGTGATCAACACATATAGCATCTTCCCACACAACATGCACAACAAAACTTTAGCTAGTAAAGTGCAATCGCCATAAGTGCATCAAAGCTAAAAAAGGTACATAAACATGTTATGCAAAATTTGATTGACCAACCTTGTCTTCAGATTCAAAGAAAAATAGCAAAAACACAATTTGCAAATTTTTTTTTTTTTTTTTTTATGAAAGAAACACACATCCTAGAATGAAATGCATGAATGTTATGCAATGCAAATCCTAGAAACAAAGGTCACAAAAGGTAGAGCAATGAAGCACAAGGACCTTGTCAGACAGACTCAATTAGGTTGAGCCTTTTGCATCCAAAACTTTTTAGATGCAATTCTTGCATTGGAGTTATGATTCACATTAGAATTCTGAGCAACTCCAGGATTGGAATAAAGGTTTAACACCTTTACCAATTCACCAATAAGTACCATTGGATCATGTGCTTAGGGCACAGGTACTTTAGGTTTATTTGCTCGCTTTGCAGCTTGCAGCTTAAAACAATTTGGACGAATGTGTCCAGACTTTCCACAAAAATGACAAACTCATGCAGGCTTATCATGCAACTTGCCCTTAGTAGAAGTAGAAGCTCTAGAATGAGAAGCTTGAAGATCAACCCTAATCTTCTTAGGTGGAGCAACATCTACAGATTTGACAGGTTCACTCACCAAGGGTTTGACAATCTCACTCTTAAGAGGTTCAGAAGAGGGAACAAATTTAGTGGAAGAAGATTCAAGCACAGAAATACTTTCCTCAAAACCTAAGCCGGTTTTGTCAGAGTGAGACTTTTGAACACTCAGTATGTGATCAAGTTTGGAGCTTGCAGACCTATTAGTTTGTTCTCTAGCAACAGATAATTCAAGTTCCAAACATTTGACTTTATCAAGTAAAAGCATGTTCTCAGTTTTTACATTATTCAAAAGCTCATTTGCATCAAACAATTTCACAAGTAAATTTTTCTTTTCAAGTTCCAAAGAAGCAATTTTCTTCAAGCCTAAATCAATATTCATGGCATCCTTTGCAGCAACTTTGCAAAGTTTATTATAGGCTTCCTGTAAATCTGCATCCTCAGAGAGTTCCCCATCAGAAGGGTTCTCTTCAACAGACATGCTTTCATCAACTACAGTAGTAGCAGTGAAAGTAATGAAGTTTCCATCCTCATCACTAGCGGATTCATTGTCAGAAACTTCATCATCACTAAGGGTTACAGCCATAGCTTTACTCTTGGACTTCAAGTATGTAGGACATTCAGATTTCAAATGACTATACCCTTGACAACCATAATATTGTTGTCCCAAAGAATTATTAGAAGGTTGACCTACTTTTTCTTTAGGTTTTTCAGTGTTATTAACCTTAGTGGGATCATTCCTCCTAAAATTTATAGGTTCAGCAGTGTTCTTGCCTCTTGCCCTTCTGTTATTATTCCTAAGAAAATTTCTAAAGTTCTTAGCAAGATAGGCAATCTCTATAGCAGAGAGTTCATCATCAAATCCACCATCCTCAACATCATCAACAGGCTTAAGCGCCATTGATTTGGATTTGTTTGTCTTGGGTAGGTCCAACTCATAGAACTGAAGAGATCCTACAAGTTCATCAACAGAGATGGAGTCCACATCCTTGCTCTTAGTGATGGCAGTCACTTTGGGTCTAAAATCCTCAGTTAAAGATCTAAGAATCTTCCTAACAATTTTAGGTTGATCATAGATTTCACCCAAATTATATGCAGAATTAACAATGTCATTCAGTTTAGCATAGAACTCATCAAAAGATTCATCATCATTCATTCTAATGCTTTCAAATCTAGTAGTTAATTGCTGCAACTTATTAATCTTAACTGCATTTGTACCTTCATGCACAGTCTGGAGGATTTTCCAAGCAGTATGAGCAACCTCAACATTAGAGATTCTCTTAAATTCCTCCATGGAAACAGCATTACAAATAGCATTCATAGCTTTGCTATTGAAAGCGGCTGCCTCCTTTTGAGAAGTTTGCCACTCACTCACAGGAGTAGTGGGCTTCTCCCATCCGTACTCAACGGAATTCCAAACTCTCTCATTAATGGATTTTAGGAACGCTTTCATCCTTACTTTCCAATAAGCATAATTGTTTCCATCAAAGTGAGGTAGAACAACAAGAGAGTGTCCGTGTTCCATGACAACAGGGGTCAAGGATCAGCAAAAAGATCAAAAGATCAAACACAAAAGCAACCCGCTCTGATACCACTTGTAAGTTCGTTTAGACCCCTTAAACCCAAACAGATTAACCTAGAGAATTAGCCAAGTGATTAACTTAGGTAATTTAAACAAGTCTAGGTTAACTCAAATAATCAAAAATAATAAAGCAGCGGAAAATAAATAACACAAAGATCTGATGACCCAAGAAAACCAAACCGGTAAAAAACTTGGGGAGGATTTAACCTAGCTATCCTCAAGGTAAAACTGAATTCACTATGAAAGAATTGAAGTTTACACAATAAGACTTAGACCACTAACATCCTATTGCTATCCAAATGTAGGAAACTTACTACCACGACCCCATGATAGCTCCGAGATCCACGGACTCCTTCTTTCTTGAATTCTTCAGCAATCCACAAGTGCACCTGCTTGTATTTCTTTAAGATCTTTGATTCTGCAACTGTATGATTTACCAAGCTCTTGACATGAGTCTTGAGTTTGGAAACCCTAAGTGTATGTGAAGGTAAACACCTTTAGATCTCACAATAAGATTCACAAACACAGCAAAACAGAACTCTAAAAACGTGGTTAGGGTTTTCCCTTATATACATAGGGAAAAACATAAAACCCTATACATTAAATGGGCTAAGGCTGAGTTGGAAAATTCTGCAGAAAATCAATTCCAACTTTACATTAAGAGCCATACTTTGAGCAAGTCTAACACACAACTTAAAGAATGTTTTGATCATGGTTTGCCAATATTACAAATTGAAGTTCTAATACATTAGTTCCTAATTCTTAGAACCTAACAATTACATATCTTGCATAAATGACACATAATTTGATAAGCTTCTGTTACAATTTTGAGGTTCTTTTCATATGATTTATATCTAGTTTGGGAACTTAAGGAAAGCGGAGGAGCAAGAAATGCCAGGAATAAACAACTGCATTTCTCATATATCACACTAAATAACAACATCCAAGCCTTAATCATCAATAAACAGATGCATACGCATGGCAATTTAACAGGAAGGTCAATCATGATGGGTTCAAGAATAGGTATTCTTTTGTAAAAGACAATAAACCCATTACTCTTGTACCGTTGACTCCAAGTCAAGTGTATGAAGATCAAATGAAATTGAAAAGAGATAATAACTTGAAAAAAAATTGTGAGAATGAGAGTTCAAAAAAAATGATGAGAAGGAGAGTGAAAGGAAAACAGAGAGTAAACAGAACAAAGAGAGTGAAAACAAAAGAGGGATTGAAAAGAAAAAAGAGAGTGAAAAAAATGAAAGAAAAACAAAAAAACAAGGGAGTTTTTATGATAAGGCGTGTGATGTCAAGAATGCTTTTTAGAGGTTCTAGGTTTTAAAAGTTTAGAATAATCAGCAAATCGTGAGCACACAAGAACATACAAGCTACAGAAAGAAGATTTCAAAATCTGCCTGGTTCGATCGATCGAAAAACAGGCTCGACCGATCGAGAATCGTATCTGCAGAATTTTAAGTTGGCCCAAACAGCAGTTCTAGCCCATTAAGGATTAGGGTTTCAGATCTACTTCTCCCACTATATAAAGGAAACCCTAAGCACGTTTTTTACAAGGCTTTTTAGAGAGTAAAGAGTGTGCCTCTTTTGTAGATTTAGGGTTTTGCTCCTAAAACCTCTCTTATTACTTCTATCGGTGTTGTTCCTTGAAGAATCTTAAGATCCGGTATTGCTGAAGTTGCTGCCTTCTCTAGTCATCAAAGGTGCTGATGATCTAAACCTTCAAGGGTGGTCTTGGAGTCACAAACAGGAGAGTTTGTGTTGAGTGGGATCTCAAAGTCACAAACGGTGGTGTTTGTGTTTTGCAAAGGTCAAGAAAAGAAGGAGTCCGTGGATGTCGGAGCTGTCACGTGGTCATGGTAGTAAGTTTTCTACATTGGATAGCAATAGGATGTTAGTGGTCTAAGTCGCTATTGTGTAAACTTCAATTCTTTCTAGTGGATTTGCTATTTTACCTTGAGGATAGCTAGGTTAAATCCTCCCCAGGTTTTTTACCGGTTTGGTTTTCCTGGGTCATCATATCTTTGTGTTCTTTATTTTTCCACTGCTTTACTTGATATGATTGTTATTGTTTTAACCTAGATTTGAATAATAAACCTAAGTATTCACTTGGTTAATTAATTAGGTTAAACAATCTAGTTTACAGGGGTCTAAACGAACTTACAAGTGGTATCAGAGCGGGTAGCTCTTCTGTTGTAGATCCTTTGATCTAAGAGTTGATCCTTGATCCTTGTTATCATGGATAATTTTAAGTGTCTTACTGTTTTTGATTGTGACGATTTGAATAAAAAAGACACTGTTGTTTCTGTTGATCTTTTTGATGCCTGTGAAACTCTTCATAAGGAATTATTGAAAACTATGAGAATTGCTAAGAAATTCAAGGAAGAGTTAAAATTGGCTAATCTTGAAAAAGAGGAATTGATTGTTAGATTAGATGAATCTAATAAAAAGAATGAATTTTTGAGAAATCAAATTTCCTCTCAAGATGAGAAGATGAAAAGCTTGGAACAAGATTTAATTGAGTCTAAAGCTAAAATTGAAAATTTGACTAATACCAAGCTTGCTGCTGATAACAGAAGTGTTTCTGTTTCTCTTAAGCCTAAAGCTGAAAAATTTTATATCCCTCCTTTCAAGAGGAATAATAAAGAAAAGGCTTATTTTGCTAGGTTAGACAAAGATAAAAGTTCTGATGTTGACGCTGAAGTTTCTAAACCTAAGTCTAAACCTACTGTTAGAGAGCATAAGAAATCTGTTTTTGTGCCTACTTGTCACCTTTGTGCTGTTGTTGGTCATATTAGACCAAATTGTTCTTTGTTGAGGCAAAAACCAAAATCTGAGACTAGATTTGCTGTTAGGAATACAGATGTTCCTAAATTTGTTCCTGTTTGTCACTTTTGTGATGTTTCCGGTCACATTCGTCCTAATTGTCATAAATTGAAATTTAAACATTTTGAATTTCAATCTAGGATATGTGATGATATTTCTTCTGCCATAAGTCCAAATAAATTGTTTCATATGCTTTTGAAAAATTTAAACTTGTTGGCTTGTGAAAGGAAATTGCAGGATTTTAGTCTTTCTCAGAAGATTGGTGTAATCTCTCAAATACACTCTGCTTCACATGGATTTTCACCTACAAAGCCAAAGACTCGTGTTATATGGGTGAAAAAAGATTCTCTAAGGTGAGTGTTGTTGACTTGTCCTTGATTTAATTTTTTCAATTATTTGTGGATATGTTTTGTTTCTGTTTTTTGTTGTTTCATTTTCTTAGGTTGTTTTTTTAATTTAAAAAAAATCCAAAAACATTGAAAAATTTCAAAAAGACAAAAATATTTTATTTTGTGACTAGTTTTATTTTTCTTGAGGATTACATGGATTATGATATCTCTCTCTTGATTTAGAACATGCTTGACATTGTAGAGAAACTTGAATAGTATGTGTTATATAAGTGCTAAGCTTTTTCTGATTTTGTGTGAGTATGTACTAGTTTTGTACATGTACTCAAGGGTTAATTAAGAAATTTATATTTCTTGTTTGTGTACCCTCTATAGCTTAGTTCAGTACTGTCATGCATTGCATTTGCATTTTTTTTTAATAATCTAGCATAATGTGTGCTTTTTGTTTTTGGTCATAAAATTTTTTTAAAACAAAAAATATTTTTATGTGTTTTGTATTATATATCTTGGATTTATAATCAAGGATTTGCCATATTATCTTTACATAACATGTTTATGTACTTTGTTTAGCTTGGATGAGCTTATTTTATTGCACTTTACTAGTTTAAGCTTTGTAGTGCATGTTGTGTGGGAAGATGTTTATAGTTTTTGATCACTTTGTCTTCATCTTGAAGTCACATGCTTTTGTCTGTCGGACTTGAACTTATTGAGAAAGGCATAAATAACTATCTCACCACTGTTTATTAGCCAATCATGAACACCTTAGTGCATATCGTAAGATTTTGTGCTCGAGAAAGTGTAGCACATGCACAAAAAGAACATAAGGTGTAGCCTTGGTTTAAATTCTAATACTGGTGTGTACATTATCCCGGCTACTTTAATAAGTTTCTAATCAATTGAAATTGATGTGTATATTATGAGGCAAATCAAGAAACTTACATGATTGCAAACTTTTATTCTAGGAGATGTGAGAGTTATATGATGTAACTCTTTAGGTGATAGTCTCTTTCAAATTTATGTGATGAATTTTGTAGACTTTGTGATTGATTACTATTCACATATCACCTCACATGTCTCTCAAGTTTTTGCTAGTTGCACACACTACACAAAGTTACTCTTTGCTAAACTTTGTACATGTTATTGTGTGTGATTTTGTTGTGGCCATTCAAGATTATATGTTCCTTGATTTTGATGCAAAATTTGAGTTTTAAGGACAAATTGATTGAAAATCTTAATTTTGGAAGATCTGGGTTGTATTCATATGTTTTTGAAAAACTTTCAATCTCATACTCATGCATTTCATTCATGAAATATTGTGCTTTGAGGAGTTTCTGCATTAAATTGTTCTGTTTTTCAAAAATTTGAGTTTTCCAGATTTTCGATCGATCAAAGCTGTTGCTTGACCGATCGAAATTGCGATTAAAATTTTTGGTTTGATTCTGTCTGACTCAATTGGTATTCGATTGATGCTCGATCGATCGAAACTGAAAAATTTTTAGTTTTTAGAGTTTTGGCCAAAAAAATTTTTTCATGCATCATTTATGGTTAGGATTCACATGAGTTGCATTGTATTCTGTATCCATCTTGCAGTTTTGCAGTCATATCTCTAATTGTTTTCACACATACCATGCATATACTTTGCTAAATTGGGTACTCAACTTGATTTAAAAATTGATTGATTAATTTTTGAGTCCTTTGTACATTTTAGTATATGCTATTTTTTCTTGATGTGTGAACTGCAGAAAATATTTTTTCTTAAGAGATATGATGGATAATCAATATGCAAATATTTTCTCTATTCATGCAACTGTTTATGGATCACATAGCGTCAAGTTTGCATTTATTGAAATAGAGAGAATATTTTTCTTCATGTGTATCCTCAACTTTAATTTTTTTTTTTTTGGTTTGTGTGTTTTTTATTTATCCCCACCTCCTAAATTTTCCCCAAAACTGTTTTTCCCA